>VXAA01000837.1:131888-159672 GCA_013399115.1 Anseranas semipalmata | reverse complement strand
AAGGGGGGAGGGGGAGGGAGAGGAGGCGTCTCGGGAGGGCTGAGGGGGCCGCATGCCCCTGCTGGCTGCCCGCGGGGCCGGGGTCTGTCACAGGGCTCTGGGAGAGGAGGTGTGGGGGTCCCCAGCCCCCCGGCAGCGCCCGGCCTGAGGCGGGGAGCAGAGGGACGGAGCCGGGCCGGACCCTGAGGCCACCCCATGTCCCCTGGTCCTGGCCTCCGCTGAGGGGAAGAACGGGACAGGCCGCTGTCGGTGTGGGCAGCACCCGTGGGTTGATCACGAGCGGTTTTAAGACACGTGCGAAGGCAATGAATGCCCTGAGTGACCTCATTCACCTGCGAGAGTGACTCCTCTCTCTTTTCCTGTTGGAAGAGGAATCCCCCAACTGCGTGTTTCACTTCCCCATCTTTATTTCTTCTCCCTTTTCCTTGTCCAAAATCACTAAAGCTCCACCTTGTCCCCTATGGATATTCCCACTAAATAAGAATTAAGACCCCTACTCTGCACGTGGACCAATGCAAGCACAATTCACTTGCAGAAGACAGGCTAAGCAATCACTGCAGTTTGTCTGAAATGGCGAGATGTGCCTCGAAATCTGTTTCATAGCAAGTAATAAATGATACAGACATGACAGAATCTGGAACATAACATAGCATGCAGAGACTTTGGGTATGAACCAAAAAATGACCTTTGGGGATGAAATGTATGTTTATATATTGGTGTACATACTTGGATTAAATCAATTTCTTTTGTATATTTATCACCAGGATTATTCTGAGTTTCTTCAGAGCAGATGACTTGCATCACGGCAAAGTGACAGAAGCATCTTGAATCATCCCAGGGAGGGAAAGCTTCTGGGCCCATCAGACTGTAGCTTGAAGAGCTAAGTAATGCTGAGTATTCAACGTAGCTTGAGCTCTGGAGAACCCTCCAAAAATCACGAGCCCCAAGAAGTCTCAGTAGGAGGGACATTGGGTGCTCAGCAGGTGGTGCTATTTCTACTGAGTCTGTCGTAAATAATCCACTGCCCCAGCATGTCCAGGGGAGGTAGGGAGGGAGAAATATGTTTTCTGTGGGGGAAGGCTGAAATCCTGAGTGCTGGTATGTATTAAAAGACTGCTCAGGTCTTTGTGTGCGGCTGTTCTTTCACTAGGAAAAAAGGCAGCCACAAAGTGCCTGTGTGAAACATAGCAAATGGATGAAAACCAGAGTGTGGGTGGCCACTATCAGTTCTGGTTCAATTTAAGTCTGTTGCCAAGTGCCAATGTACGCAATCAGAGCTATGCTGTGGACTGAAATGTTATGAAATACAACATGCTCCTCAAACAGTCACTAGCAGCACCACAAGTTGGACATCCATTTGTGTTGTCCACGTTCACAGTTTCAGCCCTGATTATGACTTGCCTCATTCCCCAGGTGCATATTTCTTCACAGGAGTGAAGATATGTGTGAGATACATTTTTTCCTCTATGTGGAACCCATGGATACTATAGAGAGAAAAACCTCATAAAAATGATTTTTTTTTTTTATTATTAAATGCAGTAAGATAATGTGCCTAGACAGATGAGGGAGTATAAATATTGAAAAGTTCCCTGTTCTGTGAACAACCCTCTGTCTGAAGCATGCAAGGAAGGAAATGGTGTATGACCAGAGACGTGCAAACAGCAAAGAAAGAAAATGAACTGCAAAGCGAGCTGGAATGCTGGATTTCCCTATCTTTTACATTCTTGACCTTACTGACCTCTCCATATCATTTCTGTATGTAAGCATTAACCATTCATATTCTAAAGACACTTTGTAATCCTGATAGAGTTTTATCTCCATTGCTTTAGACACTGCACATGCAGTTGTCCCTGCTCTGAAATCTGACACTTTACATCAGCGTTTCCCAACCCTTTCCGAGCTCAGACAGCTATTTTGCTGCAATATCCCCAACACCGTCTCCCCAACAGATAACGTATATCCACACCTTTAAATGGAATGTAACACTTTGCTGAAGCTACCAAAAATTCTGGATATCTCGCCATGGCTTGTCAAAGGAGCATGGGCATTTTGCATGGTGATAGCTATGTTGTTCCAGTGTTACATTCAGTTTGAGTGTGTGGTTATGTTACACATACTATCAGCTTGTGCTCTATGAAATGACTGTAATGTCATGCAACCCCTTAGCTACCATGGTTATATCCAGACTTGAAAACTAGTGCTGTGCGTAAGAAAGAAAGAGGAAGAATTTGGAGAGAAGCAGAAAGTTGAAAGTACTCACCAAGAACACATCCGAGTACCAGTGATGCCTGAGATCAACCTGTTCTCCTAGTGTCTTACTCAGTGCCTCATACAAGACAGTGGTCAAATGATAACCCTGAGTCAAACATCCCACAAGTAAGTTAAGGGGTAGGCCTGTGTCATCTGATTGCCTGGTTTTGGCACGAGAACTGCTCGGTATCCCAAAGCCTTGGGTGGGGAGAAAGTGAGTCAGTCCAGCTCAGCTCCAGCCCATTGCTGAGGAAGGGGGCTCATGAGGAATCGGTATTGTTTCCCAGCCATGAGTCACTCAGGTTCCTGGAGTTCCCCTTGCTTCCTTAAGGCACATAGTGTGTGCCTCACGGCTCTTGACCACATGAAAATCACAGTGCATGATCCATGTGATAAGGAAATTTGACCACAACTGCATGTTACTCATGACAAGCCTTCTTCCTCCAGCACTGTGGATACTGAAACTCCAGAAAGTGGTTGAGAAAGCCTCAGGGGTCTTTCTAGATGAAAAGCACTATATAAATGTAAGACATTACCATTTTGTTTTAAATGAAAAGCGGCGTATTGGAATCCACACCGTGAATAAACTCGCTGCAGTTTAGAACAACTCTCAGATAGACTGATGCACTGGAAATACTTAACAAGATAAATCCCTTTTTCATTAGCTCTATAGACTAAAGTATATAGTCATTCTATTGTATAAGTGTCATAGGACGTAACTGGTTTGGCCTTTTGCAATCTTATGAATCAAATCTTTATATTATATATTTTATTTGCCTGATGCTGTTTATATTTCTTTTCAGCCAAACTGCAGAATGAAAAACAAAATCATCCTTTAATTACTTGAGTTGTTCTCTTTGTGGGGTAGAGATTGCATTTTACTCCATGCCTGCACCATACCTGGCCTTTGAGTGTTACCATAATATAACCAGAAATAATAATAGTAGCTTTTTTTGTGGCAGAAACAAAGTGGATTAGAGAGTCAGCTGCTGTGGGATTCCCCTTGCTTAATTTTAGCTATCTGAAAGCAGACGTCTAGTCAAAGCAGGTCACGTAGGGAGGGGAAGAGGTAGGTACCTCCAGAGGGAGATTCGTGACTCCTTAGGTGTCTGTATTAGAATAGGATTAATTGCTTCTGGAAGTGCCTCTGCTAGTTATAAAAGGCAGCAGTGTGACAAGCTTCACCTAGATGCCTTCCTCATAAATTCTTTAACTGTGTGTAATTCCTTTACCCAAAGTGGCAAAATGCATCCCCATTACCTACTTGCATTTATAAACATGAGATGAGCGCTGCTTGTATACCAGTATTTTATCCCAGATAACATGGAGAAACACTGACTTACACTGTGTGAGAAGGTGGTTTTCTTTATTCGATTATATTCACTTTAAATGCCTTTTCTAGATTTTTTTTTTTAATTTAATCAAAGTAAATCAACTGGAATGCAAGTTGCTATAAAGATTTTTCCATACCATAATTCTGCAGAAACATCAGTTGAGTATCTGAAGAAACATCTGCTGTGCACACAGATGTATAAATATATATAGGAGCTGAACAATGTGACTTTTCAGTTTGCAGGGTTTTCTTCACACAAAGCCAGGGGCATAAAAGGGATTTCCTCCAAGTTTTCCTGTATATTAGTAATGAAGATCAGGATGCCACCTTTTTTTCCTCCCCTTCTGAAAAGGAAAGGAAATGAAAGGAAATAGTTCTGGATCGAATCACAAAGAGCAGTGGAAAAAAACAGAATACACTCCACGCTGGCACTCAGAAGTTTAATTATCCAGCATGCTGCATCTTTATGGAAGAAGGAGACAGATAAATCCCATATGTTAATAGTTGGCCCCCTGTGGCTGACCTTTGGCTCAAATATTCCATATTGTGATTAATGTTGCACAGTTGGATCCAAAATATGCTCATTCCCCAGGCTGCAGGAAAAAATAAGGGATTTCATTTACCTTCCAACAGCAGAATTTCATGTGATTGCTCTTTTGGAGACTGATTTTCTCCCTGCCTGTAGGCTGGCCTCTGAAGAGCTGTTCTGCTCTTCCTGAACTACGACTCTTAGGACGCACCTTCTTGTACTGTCGCTGCTACTGGCTGGCTGGGCAACCTGAAGACCTGAAGTCCTTTTCCCTCCGTTTCTGCTCTAGTAGAACAACAGAAATAACTTTCTTGCCGACACAGTTTGAAATGTGAGATAGGAGACACTAAACAACAGGTTCATCTCTATAAGAAATTAAATATCAACCTTTAGAATCTAGAGCTCAGAATCTAGGTCAGAAGATCGTAGCTGCACTTGGATCATGGTTTTCTGGGCACCTTCTCCCCTTATCTTGCAGTTCTTATGTGTCCGTAGATTCTGTTTGCCTTCTCATGTCATTGTAGAACTTTTGGTCATTCTAATACCATAAATTTTATCACTGGCCCTGGCACAGAGAAGCAGGCATCAAGATTTCTGTGCCTATGTGTCAGTTTGATCCTGAAGGCACACAGGCTTGCACATAATATGCATCTCATATATTACAAATACACAGCGCATAGCACTCCACAACACTTTTCTGGGGAAATGAGATCCTCAAACATATGGTAATAGCTGGGCTCGGAGTTGTAATGTAGAACATACAACAGATTCAAACATGTCCCTGGCATCTGCTTTAGGGTTAAAGCCTTGAGGTGCAGTGGCTAATAATACCAGAATTTCTCTCCATTTGACTTCTCTAGAGTCAGGTCCGACACAGAACGCCTTATCTGAAGCTAATTAAAGCCATTGCTAAAATTGCCACAGCCCTCAGGTGAGCTTAGATTGAGCCCTCATTCCTGCCTTCCTCCCAGATGAGATGGAGCAGCAAAGCCTGATGAAGGCTTGGGAGCTGCTCCTGCTCCCATGAAGATCACAAGGAATTTTGCTTGGATTGGGCCTATAATGACAGACCCAGCTGTCTTCTCAGGGATGACACAGAAAAGTCTATAAAAATACAGCTGTAATAGCTGGGGAGACAGAAAAACATGACACAAAGCCTCTGAGAAGGTCTGTCCCTATCTCCAGCTAGGACACATCTGGATTGTTGCACAGGCTGGGCTATATTTTGTTTGTTTGTTTTATTTACTGAAGATGACAGGCTGCTAGCAGACTGTACTTAGCAACAGGAAGAGACAATCTCGACTCATTTCCCACTAAAGCAAATAATAGTGTTTTTTCCTCCATGAAAGGAAAGACAGACAGATATCCTCCATACTCTGAACCATAAAGTACATGCAAGTAGCTTTTTTCTATCTTTCATGTAGCAACGATTGCTCTCCAAAGATTTTCCATGAACCACATACACACTTGCAGAGAAGCATGCGCATGGATCAAGCCTCTACACTGTCCTTCATCACAGGATCTCAAAGTGCTGGTTAAAGCTAACAACACGCAGAAATCAAGCAGCATGTCTTTTCCAGCATGTCTATCACCAGGATATATAAGCATGTCTATTTTAGAACTGAGGAAACTGAAAATGTTCATTTTCAGAGAATTGCCAACTCTAGTTGAAGTTACCACATCTCAAAATAAAATAAAAACAGGGAAAAAAAAGAAAAAAGAAAAAAAAGAAAAGAAAAGAAAGAAGACATCATGCCTGCTGACATTTGACATTTAAAAGCAGGGACTTTTGGCTCCAGGTGTTGAGTTCCCTATATTTCTGTGGGATTTCCTAGGCAAGAATCCATGAGCATGGGTCATGCTGTGCAGAACAGCAAGTCTCATGCAAGCTCAACATCTCAGAGCTTGTGTGGAAGCTCTGCAAAATCAGAGAGTACACACACATCACGCCCAAATTGTTCTGAGTGTGTGCAGCTCAGTAGCTGAGCTGCTGAGTAAATCCTTAATTTGAGAGTTAAGAAACTGAAGTTGCACTGTCTTTCCATAAAGTCTTTGAAAAAACAGCAAGAGCCACAGGATGGCAGATGACAGAGAAATGGTAGAGTTGACAGAGACACCCAAGTCCACACATTGAGTTTGTAGCAATGCTGGGAGTAGGATTCAGAGCTCCAGGTGCTCACTATCCAAGTCATGGGTAGGTTGCACACTGGAGTGCGTGTCCATCCCAGGTATCAGATCTGCATGGGACAACTGGTGGGCTCAGGCATAGCTTAGGCACTCTCACTGACCTTCTGCCCGAGTTATCTCTGGCACTGCATGCTACTAGGACTTCTGGGGTCGTTCTTCCCGGGGAAGTTGTGCTAAAATGAGTTCAAAGTCTCTCTGATTCTTTCTCAGTGAGTCATTAATCATGGGAATACTTGTCTTGTTCTTCTAGACACATGGGAAAAACTAGAAGAGACAAAGTAAATGAATTAGCATCCAAAGGGAAAGCAGAGCCTTGGCCATAACCTGCACTTCCAGCCATGGCTTCAAAGTCAAGTGACAGTGTATTGTGTATAATTAAGGAAAACATGGGAAATGTTGTATCAGAGCCTTCAACACTGGATTGTGAAGACACAGTGTGAACACAATAGATCCATTTCAGCTTAATCAGCTTATGTTCTCAGCTGAGTCTCTAGTCACAAATTCTAATACAAAGAATAATAAAAAGTAATGACAGGAACATGAGCAATTAACAGAAATAGGTTGCCAACATTTTTCCTGCTTTCCCACTTGAAATAAATCATTATTCTGTCCCTAACTCTTCATACTTATTTTTTTCCACCCCCTGTGGTTTAGTAACCAGCTGGTGTTCCTTGTAAAGAAATCAGCAGGTTGACTGAGGCTGTGGCTACCCTGGAGTCCTCTGAGGCTTTCTTATTGACTGACCATATCTTAGATAAGGTTGCCAGTAAATTATAGCTCTGCTTAAGAGCATCTGCCTCAGGGCTGCTCTCCCCTCATTATAAAACCTGATCTAATCCTGCATGTCTCTTCAATTATTGGAGAGTACAATTCAAGAAGTGGCTTCCCCAGTGAACATGAAATGAGATAAACTATTCCTAAGTAGGGTAAACATGAATACCCAAGAGTGAAGCTAAGCATTTCCAGGCCAGTCTCCTGCTTTCCGTGGTGTGGTTTCCAACTGAATAACATATCACCATTCCTGTTAATGTTGACTGTTATTTCACCACAAAAAAAAAAAAAAAAAAAGGGAGTTAAAAATTGGATGACCTTACACCTGTCAGTAGAACTACTTGGAAGTATTTCTGTCTGCAAGAGCCACGTGTGTGAGAGTTCAGGTGATAACCTTAGGATTAGTTTAGACTTTCCAATCTCCAATAAAAGTCTTGGAAGATGCTTCATCTCTGTGCCAAGATACAGGAAAGACATTTCATTTATGAGATCAATGAACGTCAGAAAGCAAATGGAAAAGGAACAGGCTTATCTTGATTATTTTAGGCAGATGAATTATGTCCTGGACTGAGGGATGAGTTCAACACATCAGTGCTGATGGAGATGAGTTAGTCCAGTTTATAGCTCCACGAACAAAAATACCTCATGCTGCAAAAGCATCCTACCGTGCTGGATAAAGGGGCCTGTTAGCGCTGCTGTTGGATCAGTACCTGCTGCAAGTTCCAGCCATCAAGACAACTGCCATCACTGTCTGTGGCCTTCCACACATGTAATAACACAAACGGACAGCTTTGCAGGGTCCTGCCTGAGCTCCAGCTTTTCTTGAACCTCGTCTTTTGTGAGCACCCTTTCACTGGAGGTAGTGGTAAGAAGTGTGTTGTCTTAAAACAAGTCTGACAAGTATGTTTCAACACCAGTAATTACTTGTATTTACAACTTTGTATTTTCATCTGGATAAATGGAAAGAAACAGAAGGATTTATTTCATTCAGGGACAAATTTGCATCTAGCAACTAAATTAATGGAAGCAGTGAACCCAGGCCAAGGTTATAAGGCAGTTTGACTCAATGTAACATTAATGAATTATTCTAATTGTGCATTAGAATCCCAAATTATGTTTATTGCACAGCATTTTTTTTCTGTCTAAGGGAAGTTTATTATTCACCCAGCTCTAAATACAGGGTGAATTTTGCCATCTCTGGTGGGAAATGAACATGTCTCATCACGGCTATCATCTATGTGTGCTGTTTATTGGATCATTAATTTTTGCTAAGGAGAGCAAGACAGACTGGGATGTCAGATGATAGACAGAGGAGCACGCTTGTGAGGACGTGGTGCAGCTACACACAGATCATCCTTCCTCAACCATAGCCCATATTGCCAGCACAAGGAAGTGCTGTCCTGTCCTCTCAGAAACCTCTTTTTTTGCATTTCCTTCTGGTTGGTCATATAAAGACATAATGCTCGTATAAAGACATAAAAAGGCCGTGAGAGTGGCTGCAGTGTTCAGACTGCAGATCTGTCTAGACCCATCTTTGGCAGAGAACAAATGCAGATGCCCAGGGAGTAGTATTGTGTAAGATCAGGGTGAAACCCCAACACTCTCACAGCCTTCAGCCACCTGCAGCTTCCTGAGCTGGATGTAGATTTCTACAAATCCGATAATTCTCAACAGATCTTCTTCCAATGAACCTGTCCAGCCTCCCCTTAAATTCATGTCAGATTTTGGCAATACCTTTTTGCAAAAAATTCCAAAGCTCCGTCTTCTTCTCATGGAAGAGGATACTCTGCTACCACTGGTAAGAAATATGTTTTGTAAATGTTAATCACTAGCACCTAGTAAAATCTTTCTTGTAGGAAACCTGATCCTACAGTCAACGAAGGCAACCTTTACAGGCTTCTCTGGTGCTGGATCTCAGCAATATGGTCTAACCCAAGTCCCTTCAAAATCTGTACGAGGTTCTTAATTTTAGTTAGGTCCACAATTCCTGGCTGCCAGGAAAAAAAAAAAAAAAAAAAAAAAAAGATTCAAAATAGTTATAGTGTCTTTCAAAATTCTGACTTTGTCAAAGTGAGGTGTAACCTTTCCTAAGCAGCTGTAGTCCTTCAGTGCAGTTCTAGCTTTGTAATACCGCTTTGTTTTCTAGCAGAATGCATCAAAATGTTGATTTCATTTCAAAAAAGCTACAAAGAGGTTCTTAAGGAAAGATGAAAGGATTAATGCTAATGAATGGTGAGCAGAGCTGCCCTGCTAGAAACAATTATGGAAACAAACAGGTCCAATGAAAAGCTCTGTTCTCATTTGCATGGCTATAGTGCACATTTAGCTAAATTGTGGCCCTTTTTATCAAAGGACTTAAATCTGGATGATCTCTTTGTAATTCCCTCAAATTTATACCAGTTGTATTCTGGTTTTGATCAGCTATTTTCTGTTGTGCTGTTAACTAAGGCAGAGGTGCCCTGTAAATACAGTAGACTTCAGTGAAGAGGACTCCGTTATTTATGTGTTTATAGATAATATAAATGTTTCCCCAAACTAGACGTGACCCATATAGTCAATATGTGTTGCATTTGCATTCTTTTATAATGCAAGTCAGTTGTAATGTTACCTACAAATAGATCTCAGGGGGCCCTGGCCTCCCAGCTGTATTAAATAAATCCCCATAAGCACAAAAGAGGAAGAAAAAGAAACAAAAAGCTTCCTGCTAGCTTTTCCTGGAAGCACAGAAGTGAAATAATTCACTTCTTTAGTGTCTTGTGATAATAAAGGGTAGTTGGAAAACATCAGAAACAAACCTTTACAAAAATAGAGTCATAGAAGGGAAACAGTAAACATCTTGCCTTTAGAAATGGATGGAGTTTTCCCAGTATATTCAGTTCTCATCACGGCCCTACAGAAAACACTTGGTCCTTAATCCTTACTCATAGTTACAGGGTGCTTTTTGCCAGTAGTTTATATAATTTCCTCTGCCCTGTTGTACTGAATTGCCAATTTATGTCTTTATTGATACACATGCAGTACTCCAGCTGATTCTGATCTGATAAAAGGAGCTGTTAAGACATAATTTTCGTTTTTCTTGCAAAATATTTAAACGAATCTTTGAAAACAATTTTGTTTCAGTTTAAAAACAAACATTTTTTGAGGTTTGTTCTTTCATTTACTAAACAACATGTGCCTTCCTAAAACTTTTGACAAATATTTCCATTTAATCTAAAAAAACATTTGTTGGGAAACAAACCAAACCAAACCAACCAAACAAACAAACAAAAACAAAACAGCAACAACAATAACAAAAGCTTCTTTTGGAAATACCAATTCTTCTCCAAAAGCTGATGTTAGGCTTCTAGTGATCCTGGGCAGACCCTATAACGTGGGAAATTGTCAGTGCTCTCTTCCTCGTAGGCAGCTTATGGGGCCCTCCTGAGCATTAAGCCCCGGACAAGTGGCATATCCATTGCCTTTAACACCAAGTCCTCCCCCATGTGCATCTCATTGTCTGTGTTCCCTGGATTTAATGGGCAGCGGAAGGATCTTTCATTCATCTCTTATGATGAGCAGTGTTTTTCCATATGACCTTCCCAGAAGAGACAGAATGGAAAATCAATGGTTTTTTTTTTTGTTTGTGTATGTCTTGCGGGACGGATTTTGGAGAGGGAAGCTCAGCAGTGTTTAGTCATGGCACTTTGGTTTTGTCCACTGATTTCATTGTCCTGGTCTCACAGCATCCAGAGGCGAGACACACATTTTGTCAGTAGTAAAGTGAATGGAAAAAGGCTGGCAAAAGTTTGTCGCGTGGCACATTTCATTTCACAGGCTGTAAGCCGAAGGAACCAGAGAGGGCAAGCTGAAGCTTACCAGGCATCACCAGCTCTCCCAGGGCCTGCCATGTCTTGCATACAAACATGATTTTAGCACTCCGAGCACTGTTTGCATATGACAACCTATGCCAGATGAGTTTTGTTTTGCAAAATCCAAAGTGGGAATGACTGGGATGTAATCAAAGCTCCCTGCCTGGGAAGGGTTGGATAAATGGTTCTGGTTTCAATCAATCTCCTTTGTTAATCTTATTATTCAATGACTGCTTAGAGCCATCTCATGCTCATTTAAACTAAATACATAACCCAATTAAAACAATCCTGAGCTATTAGATCTACAGAAGCAGACTAAATTTCAGTGCTTCTGACATTTTAGATCATTCAGACCTCCAGAGCATGAATATCTATGTTGTCACTTTATTTTCTTTCATCTCAACCATCCTGAATAAATTGCTCCTCTGGGTTAGGAGGTTGGCATATTTCAGGTATGATGTAATACTTCCAACTTCCTTAATAAACCAGCACCTAAAGAGATTACTGGATATAGAAATCCCTTGGTAAGGCTCTGTCCCACTACAGGATACAGGACTTAGGTCTGCAAATCCACTTGGGTCCTGGAGATCATGGGAATGTGCTGAAGTGATGGCAAGAAAGGGCAGAGGAAAAGGGTGGAGCTGGAAGCTTTCGGTCCATCAGCACAACAGCTTTCCTAGCAGAGCTGGAGCCTTACCGAAGGCCTTAGGGCTCTCTCTTTTGCAGTAGGAAGTAATCTGCTAACTAGAGACTTGACAGTGGAAGGAAACAAAGAGAAGGGGGTAGTTTGAAACAATGAAATGCTTTTCTCATCAACTCTACTTAAACCCAGCTGCAAGCTGATCTATTTGCTAGAAATGGGCTGGAAAGGTCTTTCCAGGGGATTGACACAAGGTTGCAATTAGAAACAGGGAACACTCAAGAAATTAAAATGAGAACTTAGCTAAAACAAGGGCAGGAAACTCACAGCCAACATAAGGCTGAGCAAATAACTTCAAGCATATAATTTCTTCCATGGATTTTTTTACAAATTAAGTTCACAAACTGTTCATGAACAGATTGCAAAATTAAAGCAAACAAACAAACAAGAAAACATTTATTCATTATTGGAATAATAGGTTTACTCTACGTTATGAATTAGAGATAATTCTTGGTCTCCAAATTGTACTAAGTAGGATTGTGTGGCAGCCATAATTTGCAGTGTAACTTTGTCAAGTGAGTCAGATTGCTCTGCAGGACTTAAAAGCAGCACAATTCATCTCAGCGGTGAACTAAAAGGTCTGATGTATCAAAAACAACCAAGGACCTAGTGGAGCTGGAGAAGGTGCAGATGGATGGAACAGCAGCCTTACAAGGGGAGACAGGAGCGGCCCGAGCTCTTCAGTTTACAGAAAAGGCAGCTGAGAAGGAACATGACTAGGGTTTACAAGCTCACAAGGGTGGTGGGTAAGGTCCAAGGACAAAGTTTTTCACCTGTCCCTCAATGCCATAACGACTCCAGCACCCCAACGGCACCCACTGCTTCATGGGGGCATCTGCAGAGCTGACACAGTGCTGCCACGGGGTGCTCTGCCGAGCGACATGATAGCACCAGGGAAGGCAACCAGCGCTGGGATCCCAAATAAAACAGTGGTCATGGCCAGGAGAAGGTGGTGGAGGAAGACTTGCATCTGAACCATTAATCTGAGCACTCAGGCATTTCTTACAGCCTTAATCCATTTGCAGTGTGGTGCCCTTCGCACAGGGTAACTAACCTGAAAATAAAATGAGTCCTAGTTGTTTACACTTGCACAGGTGTGGAAGAATGTGTGAATGACACCACCATAGATTTCCCCACCTTGATTTTGGTCTGAAGAGTTCAGGTCAGACCCCACATCCTTGTTCACCTCCTTGGACAAGAACATGTACTCATTGCTAGTCAAGCAGGAGCTGGGCTTCCCAAAGTCAGAAATGTTATGAATGAAAAAGGATGGAAATCTTAGTAGAGTGAAAGAAACTCAAAAAGATATTTAACAGCTGTATGCACAGAGGCTCAGCTACAGGACGTTCTTGCGACTGTCTTTTGGTCAGTAGCAGACATCAAGGACAAGAAGTTCATTAATCAGCGTGCGGCCCCACACACTATGTTTTATCTTCTCAGCTTGCTTTCCTGTTTTTCTGCTTTCCTGGCATGCCATTAAATTCCTTATGGTTCTGATGAAGCTGTTTCTCTTTCCCACCCACATCTTCAGCTTTCGCTCCCCTGTGCCCTTTCACACTGGGAATACACACTTGAACCTGGCAGACGCAGATCCCTGCACCACGACGGTGCCTTCAGCTGGGAGCACGCGCGGTGGGAGGACGTGAGGGGCTACCCCTGCTGTACGGCAGTGACACGATGTGCCAGAATAAACGTTAGCCTTGCAGGAGAGGCTGATGAAAGGTCTGGGGAGGAGGACCTCATGCCTCAGTTTGAGCAGAGCTGGTACTCCACAGCTCAGATCAAAGTTGTGCAGATCGACACCTCATGGAAAATGGACTGGGTGCGAATCAAAGTCAAATCAATTTGTCAAACTGCTGAAATCCTGAATTTCAACGGCGTTTCAAATGTAATATTTCTTCCTTTTTTTTTTTTTTTATTTTTTTATTTTTACTTTTTGCACCTGCAAGTGGTTGTGGGCGTGATTTTCTGTCATCAGTTATACAGGGGTATAATTTGTGCCTCTCAGAGGGCTTAACAAAACTGCAGGCATTGCTTCTTTTGTGCCCAGTTCTGGAAAACAGAACACACCTGCAATTATGTATATGTGGGTGAAAATTATAAGGATAATACTTAGACAAGATTGGGAATTTTCCAGTGAGATTGCATTTTACTGGGAAACGAAGACAACAAAACTGATGTACCTGAGCTGAGGGATTTTTTTTTTTGTGGGAAAGTTCACACCCATTTCAGCAATGGTGCCATTCCTGGGAAAAAAACACACAGCACAATATTCAGCTTTTCCCACCTCAGAATATCAAGAACTCGGAATTTAAAGCATTTACTTAAGGTCATAGAATGATAGCATGTTTTGGGTTGGAAAGGACCTTAAAGATACCCTACTTCCAACCCCCCCCGCCATGGGCAGGGACACCTTCCACCAGACCAGGTTGCTCAAAGCCCCATCCAGCCTGGCCTTGAGCACTTCCAGGGATGGGGCATCCACAACTTCTGTGGGCAACCTGTTCCTGTATCTAACCACCCTCAGGGTAAAGAGTTTCTTTCTTTGCGGAGGATGTGGGTACCAACACCAAATCTGGCTTTGCCTAATTCGGAACAAGTAGTTGGTTCTGAAGTCTCGCATCTCCAGAGCATGCTCTGCCTACAAAGCTCTAAGTGAGTCTTTCCCAATGTCTTTGATTGAAATTGTCTCACCTAAAATTTTGGGTCAGCTCTAGGAAGTCTGACTGACTCCACCTTAGTACTCATAAGACTCATTAAGTCTATAAAAGACTGAGGGTCTTCATTTAGACAGGGTGAAACCCTGGATGGTGCACATCCAAACCTTTCTGACAAGCCATAAACAACAGAGTTGAGCTTCTAGGTGACTGCCTCCCTCCGAGAGTTGGCTTAGGGCTTTGGAGGGGTCACACCAAGCAAAGAATACACTCCCAATACACTTACAGCTTGTGCTTTTGGCTAAAAACATATAATCTTCAGGCAAAGCCCAGATACATGACTTCAAAAAAAATTCTTCAAACAAAAAAATCATATAAAACTTTAAATGCATTGAACACATTGTGCATTGCCCCATACATCCCACCTTCTTGATGCAGAGCAAAAGAAAGCTTTGCTAGTGTTGGCTTCTTAAATGCCCGTCAGTAAACATTTATAACCTTGAAATTCAGGCATCTTAGTCCAGATGGGTGTAGGTACTCCATGGGTGTGCTATGGGCCATATCTGCCTGCTTTTTTTTCCAGTAGCAGGATACATATGCATGTATTTTTCTTCATGTCAGAAAACCGTGCATATCTTCTACAACCCATTTCCCTCTTCCTAGAAGATTATAATCACAGGAGAAGAAGGCAGCTGGTCTAGGCTCCAACAGATAGCCCTGGCCAGCTGTAGTTGGCTAAAACCTGGCTGCAGAGCCATATGAAGAGGTGTCTGCCCCTCTGTTCTGGCTCCTGCTTCCCTTTGAGTGCTGCGACACAGCTGAGGTGTGAAGATGAGGACAAGGCAGGACAACATCTCTCACAGTTTTGCTGATACAGGTCCTTAACCATGGGTGTCCTATCCTAGATTCAAGAGTGCTACTCCTCAGCCAGGAGGTTCCTTCCGAACACCAGGAAGCATTTCTGTGCTGTGCGGGTGATGGAGCACTGGCTCAGGTTGCCCAGAGAGGCTGTGGAGTCTCCCTCCTTGGAGATCTCCAAAAGCCTCCTGGACACAGCCCTGGGCACCCTGCTTTAGGTGGCCCTGCTTGACCAGGGGGTTGGACCAGATGGCCTCCAGAGGTCCCTTCCAATCTCAAATATTCTGTGACTTTTTCTGTAATGAGAGACATTTTCATCTAAAGAACTAACCTGATGAGAATGAATCTAAGCTCAGATACTGCTGAGTCCTCTGAGCTTCATCTCTCAGTGAAATACAACATTTCTCCTCCAGCCTTGCTGAAAAAGAACAGCACTAAATTGGAGCTCCATCACATCCTGCTGCATTAGAACATAATGAGGCAAAATCATGGGGTTTGCTGGCACCGCTCAGCAATTCGACACCATGACCATCCTCAAAGCCAGCAAAGTAAGTGAGCTGCCAGCCCATCCTGCAGCATGTGGCACTGGCTCAGGGTCAGCGCGGAAGATCTGCTGAGTTTTACTAAGGAGTCTGCCATCATGGCAGCATCTGGTGTGCTGACTAAATCAGAAGTAGCCCCAAAGGGAGCTGGGGCACACAGGACAGGAGTAGCAGCTGAAAGACACTGGAGCAGAGCTGCTCCAGCATTGCCATTCCTGAGGGAATGCAGTGAGCGTTAATGGGCCCCATGTGCTACAGGAATGCAAAGCTCTGCGTGGGCTGGGAGATTTATGCTCTTGACATTGAGGGAACTTCCTGACTCGGAGCTAATTGCTTTGGCCTGTGAGCGTCTCTGATCCAAATTACCATAACGTTATTGAACAGTAAACCTAAAGGAGCAGCAAAGCCAAAGACGGATGGTCATCCTGTGTAAGATGCCACTGGTTTAACCTCACATTTCTGAGGATATGGAACATGCAGCATTTTTTGTTTAATGAAGGTTGTGTTTAATTGTCATTTAAGTGTCATATAAAGATGAGAGTGGTCTCGTTATGGTTGTTTTCTAGTGCATGTCTCCAACAAAAGCCAACAGTGAAGGTCTGCAGAAGAACATAGGAGCAGGGCAAATCTGCAATGCTTTCCCAGTCCTCAACAAGTTATGGCATGTGTTGAGCCACAGATGGTGTCTTTGTATTTTAGTAACCTTTAGTGATTTCAGTGATTTTTATGAATTTGTCCATTAATGAACCCATGTAAACTGCTGGCAGCACGAACATCCCACTGCTTGACCAAATTTTGCAAGAAGAGCTGTCTTCTTTTGTTTGTTTTGTACCTGCTGTTTGTCAGTTACTACACCTCAAAATGCTGTTCAGGTGATCCCTTCTTTTAAGTACAGATTGCAGCATAGTTGAATTGACAGAATTATATACTTGAGACCAGACTCAGAGATCCAACTGTCCCATTTTTTGGTTATCTCTGACTGCAGACCATCAAATCTGAAATTGAACTCCTCTTGGGGAAAGAAGCAATGTGTTTGAAGGATCTGCTTGAGATGAAATCAGCTGAAGACATGGACATTCAGTTGTAAGCTCAATGGTCCAGGAACTTTGCTTTTAGCTGTGTAACCCACTTAAGCACTCAACAAAGGTTTGGGTGCTCAAACAATGAGAGGAAACGTGAAAGAAGGTAGAGGGATGTACTGCAAAAGGAGAGGAAAACAACTCTGAGAGAGGCAAAATGAGTGGCCCTGAAAAGATCCGGAGAAGGCACATGCACAGAGGTGTAGTAATAGAAAGAGATGTCAATGGGCTGAAGGAAGAAAAAAAAAGAAACACAACACTCAGTGATTTAGGTTGGTTTGAGCCCAGTTTGCAACAGTTTGATTTAGTGTGTGTGCAGAATTAATGGAAGTCATAGAACATAGGAATGCTGAAAACTGAGGGAAACAAGGTCTCTTTTTAAGGGACACCCTCCACCACCACCGCATAATGCACAGAATCTTTATTCCCCAGCCCCTTGTTAATGCAGAATTGTCAGGCTCCACTGCGAACCTTGAATACTTCTAATTCATTCCTGTGGTTCTCTAAGCATCCAAACGAGACAGAAATTTAGTTGGTTAACTTATTTAGGAATACCTTCTCCTCTTTCCTGTACTGCTCACATTGCAATATATTGCTGGCATTGTTTAAACAATTACTGGCAAATAATATTGCTCTGTGCATTATAAATAGAAATCAGGCAGCAAATGAAATTACATGTAGACTGAAAAGCACAAATTCCTGCACAGAACAGTCTATGTGTCTGACAGGAAATAGAAAAACTTTGTTAAGTTTGCCCATGACCAGCCTAATTTGATCCTCAATTTTTTTTTTTCAAATGTGGTATTACACGTCTACAAAATGTAACATCTTCTTGAAACCGAAAACAAAACCACTAATATAAGAGCTCTCCAGAGCATCCAAATTATTTAAAACTGCAAAGTGTTTTGAATTCTGCTTGTCCGGTGTTCTTCTGTAGCAGATAACAGTAAACAATAGCTTACACAAACACACCGTCAGAGTTATATGGGCAAAGAATTGCAGAAGAAATGAAGGACAGGTCCATGAAGGACAACAACAAATCTCTACCTTGCTTATAAATACCCTTCATCTGTAAGAAAGATTAAGGTGACACTCCACATCCTTAAACTGTGTAAAACAGCAACTATGCTGCAATCCGAGATGCCCTGCAGTGAGCTGGTGGGGGACTGCACCATCTTTCATGATTTTCACTTGCCATCAGATTCTATACTACATGGGCATCTTCCAAGTGAAATATAAAGCAGATGTAAAAGTTATCATTGAACTTCTCAGAGTCTTTAGCTTATTTTTGTATATGTTGATTAAATTTATGGATTTTTTTTTTTTTTTTTTTAGTTTTGTTTCCAGCTGTAACTTTCACAAGAACATTGTGGGCACTTTTGGTGGCAATTAGAGTGAAGAATGTCAAGTTTGCAACAGTTTCTATCATTTTCTGCTGTGGTAGCAAGGCCTTTTGGAAGATTAAGATTAATCTTCCCTGCTTCCTGGTTCCTAAAGATAGCAGGAGGCTCTCCCCTAGCTGTACTGCAAGCTCATTTCACAGCTAAAAGCTCTTCATTAAGAATGATCTGTTCCTACCTCTCCCTGACTTCTTTCTCAGCTTGCTTCATCTTTGGCATTTTAGAGAAAGATTTTGCCACCCCGACAGTTTTCATATCAATACTCGATATGAGTTGCAAGAATCCAGTCTGTTAAGTGTTCAATAAATGTTTCCTCTATGGGAGTCTTTGGGGGCTTATTGTAAACCCAAAGAATCAAAACATTTCTGTTGATAATCAGATCATTTTCAGTTTTGTGTTGCAAACCTTGAAACATTTTCATTTTTCAATGTGATTTGCATCAGAATTGTCTTGGAAAATACATTTCCCCTGAAAACACTTTTTGATTTTGGAGAACCCACCAGAACTGCTCTTCGGTTCTGCTGGAAGAGCAGGAGGCACTGATGTAAGCTTTGCTTTGCTTTGCCTTGCCAGAAATTGCTATTGCAGACTCTGCTAGTGGGTGAAGGACTGCATGAATCCCCAGCGTACAAGGGGAGGTTCATAGAGATCTGAGCTCTTGAACTTGGCCAGACGTGAACCTGATCTGAAAGCCAAATAGCTGAGCATCCCCAAACTCTTGTCTCTACAAGCTGGGTGCTTCTATTTTCCCTCTTCATGTAGCAAAGGAAGAGGAATTGAGTGCAGACAGAAATTACAACACAAGGCTGAATCATGCCTGTGGCTGCACTGAACTCAAAGAGGATCCTGTGCAGACCCAGAGACCTGGAGCTTATGGCATGATCGGTGCACATGATCCTGCATGCATGGCACACTCCCATTGATCTTTTGATACATTGTGTAGTATGAGGGCACGACTGAGCTAGGACAAAGAAAATACTTAATACACAGAAAGCTTTATAAGTATTTTAATTACACGCCCTTGCTTTAAAAGCATAACCATGTTCTACAGTGATAATGTATACTGTAAATTTGTCGTAAAAGTATTTACTTATCTTGAGACAGCCAGTGCAATATGGCAAATGGGAGCTTAATAACTTGTTGATTACTTTAGAAATGTTGTCTTGTAAAAAATATGTAGAAATAAGTGATAATCAAGGGCGAAAGGATTACTGCTGTTGATTTAAAAGCTTTCTGAGGCAGATTCAAAATCCCAAAGCTAGAGCATTTGTTTTAGCATATAAAAATGCAAAGAACAGACTGGGGGAGTCCTTGTTCGAACAACTGGCAGGCAAGTAGCAATAAATCATGCAAATAACATTTTCTAAACTTTCCCTTTTAATAAATTAGGTGTTGCTTGTAAAATAGCCTGGGAGAACATGCTAATACAGGACTGCTAGCTAGGTAACGAGCCAAATCCAGCTCTACATTTTGGCCAAGTTGCACCAGGGATGAATTTGGCTCTGTCCCTCTATAAACATGAATCAAGCTGTTTGCATTTTGTCATTACATTACCCTTACCCAGGAGGATACATTTCCTTGGCAACTACAATTAAGGACCTGACAAAAGCACAACATATTATCTGCAGCATTTTTTTCTTCCTTAACGAAAGCTGTATTTTCCCAGCCCTACTCCTCCCCAAGCAAGGAAGATTAAGGGGCCCATCCAGCTTCCTGCAACATCCCAGATAAAATTTCCAGTGGTTTTGATAGCTACAGCAGAGCTTACTTAGTTTTGCAATTATTTATCAGATTGATAGGCTGAGCCAGGCAGCAGCTCCAGCTCCGTTGGCTCTGGTGCCTACATTTTGCTTTATAAAACTTCTCCTGTCCATGGTGAAGGCAAAGAAAAGAGGAAGGTGGCTTCGCTGGGAGCACTCTGGGGTTCCAGGTGTTTGGGCAAGATTACACCAGCTAACGGGGATTCTTCTGGGAAATTCACCAAAAGCAAGAGCTACACAGGTGGTTCAGGATCACACAGATATATTTAACCAAGAGACTCACAAAAGACTTTTCTACACATCAAGGCTTTTGTCCAACCAAAGTTTTGGCCAAATGGATCCTGGCTACCTCAAAAAGACCTTGCTGTCTGTGCAAAGCAGCTGGCCCAGGTTTCAGGTCCTACTCCCTTACCTGCTCCCTTGGATACAAGGTGCTCTTGTATCTCATAGGCATTGCATGGAGAAATGTTACGCTTCCTGGATGTCTCTGTCTAACTGAACTTGCCATTGGGAAAATGGGGTGGTTGCTCTTCCCTTTCACTAGACAGAAGGATCTCCAGGCTCGTCTCCCAGTTGGTTTCTCTACAGCAGAGCTCGGATCCTGGCTAGCCCTTTAGGAGCAGCTGTAAGCTTCACCATCATCCTTCTAATATGTTGAACAAAAAATCAGTATATACCCCCTCATGTTTTTATACTCTATAAAATAATACTTTGATGAAAGTAAATACCTCTCCCAAGCCCTTATCAAACTTCTCTTCCTGATCCAATACAAACCACGACCAAATATAAGAGCATAGCTAATAATTCCAGGTATTTCCATCATGGCTTTTCCCTAACATGTGATGTTACACTTTAGGATGAGAGGAACAGCATGTGCAAACCTCTGCTCAGAGCTGTGCAGAATGCAATCCCTTCCTTTAAAGAAATGTTTGCAAGAAGCTTGTCAAACTCCATTTTCAGAGGAAACCTCAGTGAGTGTTTCAGGATTTATGCGCCCAGGCTTCAGGTTGGTGGGTTTGTTCCCTTGTGGTGTGCTGAGCTGCTGACAGTGCAATCTGACTGCAGTGAGCGCTCCCTGCCCTTGGAGACAACCCCTGCTTCTGCTCCCGTCAGCTGGCTGAGCCCAGCCCGCAGCCGTCACTGCGAGGTGCCAGGAGGTGAGCTCCAGCCTCACATTTGGGTCCTGCTGGCACAAGAGAGCAGCGCTTCCATTGACTGCACCTCAGAAACCCACCCAGGCGTCCCGTGAAGGTTTCACCTGACTGATGGCAAGCCAGAAACATAGCAAGAGAACAAAACAAAATCTGTTTTCTTCCTCCATTGCTTGCTTGCATGGCAACATGATAACCCCACTATCAGAATCATCAGCCCTTTTCCATTCTCAAAACCAAGCAGTCATTGCCACCATATTGAAAAAGAGTCTGAACCTGCTTTTGGCTGCTTTTGGGTAATGGGCTGGGGGGGGATTTCCACATCTGTTTCCTCCATTCACCCCATGTTCGCTGCTGTGGTGCAGGAAGAGCGTTGCTCCGGATGGCAGCCGCTAACCCTTTGGGGAGCCAGCCTGCGAGCACACCTAGAAGTTCTTCACACTTCATCCCTAGGAGCTTTGAAAACGTGGATTGCTATTGAACCAGCCCAACTTGCTGCGTCAGGGCAGGAGCCTGAGTAGAGAGGGTGTTTGCTTTGGGTACAGTAAAGAAATAAGGAAAGTAAAAGGAAGAAAATAAAGAACAAAGGAAAAAGGAAGCCAGTGAAAGGATGGGGGAAAAAAAAAAAAAAAGAACAAGAAAAAAAGGAAACCTGGCCATACTACGAATATTTCAACTACCGTGCATGCCAGGGTGAAGATTCAGCTGTTCTGTGGGCATGCCAGGCTGTCCTTTCGTGCTCTGCTACAGACCAATGCTACAAAGAGTTCCCTAATTGCCCTCCTTTGCCTGCCTCATGAATCTACTCCAGGATGTCCTCTCTGCAGGAGGAGATGTGTTTTGAGTCAGTCCTGCTGCTGATGGGTCCCTAAGGGTTTGTCACCAGGGTGGAGTGACCCAAACACCTTCCTTCTCACACCCCGAGGAGCCCCAGCTCCTCCCAGCCCTCTCCTCTCGACTCCATAGAGCTGGAAGATGTTCCTCTTCAACCTTCACATGCTTTGGGGCACCACCTCCTCCAGTGCTACTGGTCAGCATCGCCTCCATTCACAGCAGCCAAGAAACTCGCCCCTTGCTCCATCCTCTTTGCCAGTGCTTCCTCACTGCATGTGGCTGTCAAGTCTTGCACGTTTATTTGCTGTGACAACAATGTCTCTCTGTTTCTGAGGCTTCAGATATAAAAACTTGTTGTTCTTCCCCACCCATCCCCTCCTCACAAAGAATGCTTATGAGCAATGAAAGATAAACACTTGCCATTCAAAACCTCTTTCCCCAGTAACCTCTAGGCATCTGGCCCTTGTCTCTTGTTCCAAAGCCAGATAAGTTGTCTTCCTGATTTCTTTCAGCTCATTTTCACTTTCCAAAACTTGAAACTTGCACGCTGCTGAGCCCTTGAGACTGATTCAAAATAGCCTGTGTTGAGCAAAAACACCAGCAAGGTTTCCACTGCCCCCAAAACAACACCCTGCCCTTTACCAGAACCTCACGTAGCACCTTGTCACATGATAATTTGGGATGCTAGTCTGGGATTTGAGGATGGGGTGTCACTTCAGAGTTTAGGTCTCCCAGCACGACTTACTGGGGGCCCTCCTGAAAGCTGACTGCCCTCATCAGCAAGAGGTAAAGGGGAAAGAGGTTGTAATTTTAAAAGACTTTTGTTTCCTAAAGTGTGGCACAAGGTAAGCAGGTAAGCAGGAGTGAGAGATGCAAAGTTAAGAGTTGTAGCGGAGCAAGGACACAGCAAGGCACTCTGAGATTGCATCATGCCTTTCGTCAACATAAGCTTCCTAAGCGAAAATCAGTGTGAGGCAACGTTGCTTATCAAACACTGTGCAGCAGTGTGTTTTCATCCTCACCCTCACCTTCTAATCCCCAACATTCTCCTTAACGAGACGTGATTGGAATGCGCAGCAAAGACGAGCGTTAATGAATCCCCAGTGTGCACGGAACTGCAGGGTTCAATGTGGGGCGTTCAGTGTAACTCTGGGATTATACACAATTAGAGCATCTAGACTGCTTGTAGGGATGTGGATGGGGTGAGGATTACCGGCTGGGAAATCAAATTTATTCAGTGCGAGGGAGGAGAGCTGGGTTGTGGTGGGAGAGGAAGCCAAGTGGAAATGCAAGAATGCACCAGACAAATTGTCACTGGGCCTGATTTACTGCACTCCCTCAGCTTCCTTATGTTGGCTATGTCATGTACTCCTATCATAGTCCTTTATAGTCCTGCATGTCTTTCTCCCTCCACATCGCTAATAGCAAGGAAAGCAGCAGTCTTCCATGAACACTGGGCCACTGAGACAGGAATTGGGTGGTGAGGTTCACATAAGCTGAGCTTCACCACCCGTCTGCCTTCCCTGCGTGTCCTGGTGCTTTGGAGACACCAAGCTTGGACATCTTTTGGGCACAAAAGCATGTGGCCCTCCGCATGTGCCTGTTTGGTCCTCTTGGTTCATACAGAGAGTCTGTGGCACACCAAAACCCGATTCCGAGCTCTTCTTCTAATCCCCAGACCATGCTCCCAGCCATGGCTCTTCCCTTCCACTGGTCTAGGACATTATTGCCAGGTGTGGGAGTATTCCTAAAGAAATCAGTGCACAGTCATGATCTATTTGACATGCCACACCAAGTACTTCTCACATTGGAAACAAAGCAATGTCTTGTTTTGTTTCTCCTGGTGCTCTGTGAAGGCAACAGGACCCAAACCTACCTGCCTGTGCTGAGTCTAATGGGGACACAGAGGGGAGATGACTTGTCCCTCATCAGCCTGGCATAGAGATTGGTTTTCCTGGGGTAGGCCACAGCAGCACTGAGCATTATTTGTATCCTGAGGTTTGGCACCCCAACATTACCCAGGATGACACGATCTCACCTTTACTTCTGCCTTCCTGGGAAGCAGTGTATTTTCCAGGGAAGTAGTTGTAGACCTGATTGTGGCCACTGTGCATGGGCTCTGCTGGAAAATGGTGGCCACAGACCTCTTCTGGTGCCTCACTCCTGCTCTTGCTCCCTTGCATTGGACTTCATGGACCTGCTCCGGCATGGCTGTTTTGGGGCCAGATGGTCCTGCAACTTGTTGCTTCTTGCTGCTGGGCTCCCCAGCCTGAGCAGACAGATTGGAGGGGCCTCGGCGACAGCAGGAAGCAGTTTTTGCTGAAGTGTAGGAGCTATTTTAAACGCATCAGCAAAGTCTAGCGTGGAGAAGACCCTGCTGTCTCAGAAGCATATTTAACCAATTTGATCCTGAAACCTGACCATATTTTGCAGAGCATGTCATTTGCCCTACTCCAGGCAGGACCTGGGGCTGGGAGGCTTCATGCAGTTCCAGACGTTAGCAAGGAGAGCCCTTTCTCCAGCAGACAGTCAAGGAAAAAAAATCACTGCCTGAGCACCTAACTTCCCCTACTGCTTTACTTGCTCTTCCATCAGGGCTGTTTGGTGACCTGCAGATACCTCTCAGCATCACTCCCATCCTGTCCCACTCCTCTCACTGAAGTTGGACAGAAGGTTGGGGAAAAAAACAAATGTTTTTTTGCAGACCTGTTTAACCTGGCCATGCTAACCCCTGAGGGCAGCAGTCCTGCCTGCTCTGACCCCTTTGCAACTTCTCAGAGTTTTTCACCATCTCCTCTTGGTCCTAGGAAGAAGGGTGCTGCTGCTCTGCAACAGCACACTTTCTGCAGGGTGGATGCAGGAAATACTCCACTAATCTTTTTGGCACTAAGAAGCCGTTTTCCAGTCCGAACAGACCCACAGAGGCTTTGGGCTTTATTCTTGCTGCATGACAAGCAGCAGGCGCAGTAGGTGTGGGGTGTTTGGGATGTATCCCGCTACACCACAGCTGGCAAAACAAATCTTTCCGCAAAGCTTTCACCACCTGCCCCATTTCCTCCCTGCAGGAAATCCAGCCTCCCTCCCTCCCTCCTGCAAGCCATAGCTGGAGCTTTGTTTGCAGCTCCCCTTTCACAAATAACGCCAGCACTGCCTAGTAAACACAGTGCTACTAAACTGGAAAAGCAATACTTGAAGTTTGGAAGACAATGATGTTCTTTTCTCCTGACTTGGGCACAGATACCAAATCCTTGGACCGCCTGCAAATAGCTCCTTGTAATTGTAATTTGCTTTCCAGCAGCACCCTGAAGCCCCAGCTGGGACTGAGGCTTTGCTGTAGGAGCAATGGCTTTGCCTTTGAAAGCTTGTTCACCAGAGACAGGGCAAAGTTACAGAGCCAAGGGACGGTCCCCACTCAGCAGCAGCAGACCTGGAATTCAATTCCCTTCTGTCCATACCACTGGCTTTACCTAATGCTATATAGGTCATGCTTCATGCATCCTCTGTAGAGTATATACATATATGTTCTGCTGCATACACACTTTGTTTAAAGACTGATATTTTAAAACTAGAGAGACAGGGCCAGATCCAATGGAGGTACAAACCTGACTCATCAGGAAAAGTTTACCTGCAGAGACTGCTGTATGCAAATGGAAAAAAGAAGGCACATGAGAATCACTGAACCTGATCTGATCTGAAGTCCAGTTAGCTCTGTATCCAATCTCCAAGTAAGGCCAAAACAAGCGACTTCAGGAGCAGATAAGAATGTGCCTTCAGCCGTGAGGATTATATTTCTCTTCCAGAAGTGCTGATAACTTAAAATACTTAAACTGGGTCTTTTTATAACTCTTCTGCCCTAAATGGCCTCATAAAAGCCCTGTATCTCCTGATAAAAAAATAGGGACTCAAGACTGAAGAATTTGAGATATGTGAACATTGTATGAACCTCAATTCCTCAATATATAGTACTTCATTGTCTTGCATTAAAAGAAAGGGGATTGTTAAAGGAAGAAATAAAACACTGGATCATCAATATTGGTAGAGCAAATTCCAGAGGGCTGTAATGGAACAAGCAAGCAGCATTTGCTGGGGTGTGGCCATCACCATGTGCAGCCTCTAGCAGACAGGCACAAGGAATATGCCCAAAGGCCCATTCTACAGATGGACAGTAGCAGGAATGTCCCTCCTGCATTCACAAGCAGACTCAGAGGAGAAAAGTTCCCCTGCACCTTGCACACAGACTTTCCTAAAGTATGCCATGGCATGCAATATTTTTAATACAAAAACTTCGTTGTGTTTTAAGTTTTTTTTTTTTTTTTTTTTTTTTGAAGAAGAAGAATTCTGTTAGCTTGGAGCTGCTGGAGAATCCAAAGTGAGAGGTGGGTACCTGGACCAAGTCCATAGGGACACAGTGGCTGATCTCCTCACTGAGCACAGCGGAAGACCTAGCTCTGGAGAGGACAAATCTGTGTGGTACGAAAGGCTGGAGGAAGACTCCCTGCAGGAGCTTCCAGAAGAGAATTTCTGTCTAATAATAGGTCTGCCAAAGGTTCAATGCTACCTAAAGACCATGTTGACAACAGATTGTTCCCCTGGAATTTGCCTTGGAAAATGACTTTTAAAATTAAAGCAAAAGTTTTAAATGGTCACAAGTTTTGCTGGCTTGGTTTCATGGATGCTAGTGTTTTAGCTAAGGGTATCAGCTTCTCCAGCAAGATGTTTTTGATGTCTAGGGATCTGTGGTGGTCCAAAAGGAATTTAAAAAGAAGTGTTTTACACTTTCTATAAAAAAAAACAAGAGGTGAGGAAAACCTCACTGAGCACAATGAAAGAGCTCTGGATTTATATGGAATAAAATAATAACCAGATTGAACTGCCAGACCTCTTAATGACAATGTTCCCTTTCTAGAGATGGAAAAAAGATGGACCAGCACTTTTTTTTTTTTTTTTTTTAACTTACATTTCCAGGAATCTCTTTGCTTTGTTTTTCACACCATGATTAGAAGAGGTAGGGTTAAGATACCGAGATAAAGGTCATCCTTGAGTATATTTAGCCTGACTGGAAGTAGGAAATACCAGAAATCCCTCAAGATTCCCAGCTCCACTTGACCATTTCAAGAAATACAGATAAATCCCCCAACATCTGCTTACTTGTCAGCCACACTAAAGGGAAACTTCTTGAAAAGCGATACCCAATGCAGTTTGCTCTTGCACTGGCCAGTGACTGTGTGCCCTGCACCCTGTCCATGCCACCCATGGATGGCACAAGAAGGAACCCCATGAAGGAGGTGTCCCCGGTTCCTTGGCAGCACTTGCATTGGTGGAGTGGTCCAAAAGGACCAGGGAAATCCCTTCATATAAGGGATTTCAAATTAGGTTCTTCAAATAAGGTTCTTATTTTTATCTCAACACAAACAAATGGGGCATAGTTCAGAAGCATATCTGTGGTACTGCTGATGCTTTGAGCAAAAAATACTCAACTTTGTTACTGGGTGGTAAGCCATGTTGGGGGGGTTCCTTTTAATAAAACATCTCCACACCCTGCACCCTTTCTCCCCGTTTATTTCCAGCGCTTCCTGTGATTTTCAGCTTTCAATTTGTACATGGCTTTGCAGAGAGAAACACACAGACCCTACGGTGTGGGTGCTGCACTGCTCGCGCTGTCCCCTTGCACACACAAGCAAAACCTCACACATGCTTGGTAGAAGCAGAAGAGAAATAAATCTGAAACACGGAGTACTTGCTGGTTTGCAAGACCCAAATCCATCTGTGGTTGAACTCTGTTTGGCACCATTGGGTTCCTTCAGCACAATACTTTTTAGACCCTGCTCCATTTGTCATTTGTTAACCTGCTGCCCCACTTCTGCTAAAGCAGGTTTTTTTTTTTT
>VXAA01000837.1:54622-131874 GCA_013399115.1 Anseranas semipalmata | reverse complement strand
TTTTTTTGCCAAGCATATAAACATCTTGGCCAGTCCAGACTTTCCTGGAGTAAGCTGCTACCTCAGAAAAGGGTGAAGTCCCAGATGGCAAAATGTTTCATTCCCCGGTAGCTGAAGAAGGAAGTTGTGGCTTAATGGAGAAGTTCTGCAAGCAGCAAACAGCTGTGAGCCGAGGACAGGCAGAGAGACATGCCGAACCACAGCTGCCAAGAAAACAGCAATGCAGTTGCTTAGCACTGGTTAAAAATACCTGTGGCCTGATCCTGCACTTAAGGAAGGCATTTAAAGAAAAATCATTCTGAAATGCATAGGAACATGCATGGTGCAGGCATTAATTTCTATTTTATAGAGCGTGGTACAAGTATTTAGTTTCGTGCCGCCAACAGCAGACTGGCCTAAAAGGCAGCAGAAATGACCATGTGCCCATGTCTTACTCGGCAGTTCGCCATACAGTGCTGGTATTCCTGTCTTATTTATCAATGGATATAGTGATAAAATTAATTTAAGCATCCTTGTTCTCCAGCCTTGGTGCAGATGAGTGGCGTGTCCACTTGGAGTCCGTAATATTTTAAACCACTGCAGCTACATCTGCTGTGAGTTACCTGTGAACTCTCTGATTTCGGCTCTGAAATGTGTTTTCTGTTTTGCTTGGATGGCAGCCAGTTCACTTGTGGTGCAGCGTATAACCACACCATGGCGGCAAGAAGAGAGGAGCCACCCTGTGGGTTTTCTTTAGCAAGAAGCCAGAACATTGTTTTTTCTACATTTCCCTTGGTTTCCTACTCCAGCTTTGCTTTCAGGCTTCATGGAGGTGGGATGGGTGGTTTGAGGTTGGTCTGTGGAGTTTATCTTTCCCCAGCATCGCACCCCTGTGGTATCGACAGCAATATATGGGTACGCAGCCACACAGCACATCTCCCACCGGCTTCACATCAGCATCATGTTCCATCACACAGAGGTCTGGGTGGGGAAAGGCTATTCTGTGCTGCAGTCATCTGCAGAAAGGTGGACATAGCGTGTAAAATGAACTGTGTATGACAGAAACAGGTTCTTGCTGTGTTATAATAATTAAATGATTTGCTTTTACTGTTTTGGAAACTGGTAGCATCCTCCCACTAAGGAATGTGGAGCATAGCCCAGAAAGTGTATCTTCTGTCCTATCTCTAACATTGTTGAAGATGTGGGAGGGGAGGAAGGAAAACTTTAACTTTCTCCAACTGTTCATACACTCCTGCAAGACAACAAATGCAAAGCTACAACTGTATGTTAAGATGATGACTTTAAGTGTCTGTTTATATTGACTTTAGAACACATAAGGCAACCCATTTAAAAACATTTTCTCCAAGAAAATTCATTGATTTGAATAATGAACCTTATATGACCACAGAATTAAGAAGCAAGTGGAGAGGGACATGCAGGAGGTCCTTCAGAGAAATGTCACAAGTCCCATGAGTTATGGTTCATTTACTTTTGGTTTCTTGGCTGTGAGGCCATGTACAGTGCCACTAGACAGTAGATAGTCCCGCCTATTGTTAGAGTTATTGTTAGTGGTCCGATAAAGCAGTTTATCTGGAACTCCTCGTTTCAGGTGTACTGGCAGTCCATCTGCTTTCTGAAGAAGTTTCTGTAGGTCTGGCACCTTGTTTTTACCCAAGAAAGAATCAGTCGCTGGTAAATCTGAAGCAAGTTTAGTTGTTGTCCCAAAAATCAGAGCTGGGGATTCAGTGGAAACTACTGGTTTGAGTCCCTGGGGGTTGTACTCAGGGTGGATACCAAAGTGGTTCCTGGATCCTCAGTCTCTTCTCCAAGTTCCTGTTGGCATCTTGCTAGTTATAAACTGGGTTTAGCTCAGATATTCATNAGATAGTCCCGCCTATTGTTAGAGTTATTGTTAGTGGTCCGATAAAGCAGTTTATCTGGAACTCCTCGTTTCAGGTGTACTGGCAGTCCATCTGCTTTCTGAAAAAGTTTCTGTAGGTCTGGCACCTTGTTTTTACCCAAGAAAGAATCAGTCGCTGGTAAATCTGAAGGAATTTTAGTTGTCCCAAAAATCAGAGCTGGGGATTCAGTGGAAACTACTGGTTTGAGTCCCTGGGGGTTGTACTCAGGGTGGATACCAAAGTGGTTCCTGGATCCTCAGTCTCTTCTCCAAGTTCCTGTTGGCATCTTGCTAGTTATAAACTGGGTTTAGCTCAGATATTCATGAAAAGCAACCTTTTTTTTTTTTTTTTAAAGAGTATTTTCTTCACAAACTTTCATTTCTTTTGGCATTTTGTTTTTAAGCCAAGAAAATATGCAGATTTTCATTTTACAAAAATGACACATTCCTGTCAGCAACATTAAATATATATACATATATTCTGATCTGTTCAGACTTTAGATGGAAAACATTTGCTACTCTTCTGCCCAGAAAATTAACTAAGTTTTGCCTAGGTTCTCTTTTCAGTGGAATCTAGACAAATCACAACCCAGAGGGCAACTCTTCAGCTTGATATTGATCTCCAGCTGGCCCTCCACACACCAGTCCCAGAGCTGTGCGCTACTCAGAGCATCCCTGCTCATTCATTTGTCTGTGAGATTGCAACGCAAGACCCAGGAGGTTCGCTTTCATTTGTCTGCCACAAAAAATAAAAGCGACCTTGAGACTGATTCTAACTGATGAAAGGCAAAAATTACATTGGTGAAACATTTCATTTCATCGCCGCTTCCTTGCAATGCTGCCTCCAGGACATGGTACAGACATTGCACACAAAGCTCTTCTTGTCCAAACAGCGCGGATTCAGCTCTGACATGAATGGGGAAGGCAGAAATAGCCTATTTCTCCTGCTCTTTTTCTACTGCTGCATCAGCACGAATGCCTTCCCCTTGTGGCTTTGTCCCACTGCACAGCAGTGACAAGCCATGGGCAACCCTGCTGCAGGAGCTGGGACACCTTGCAGCAGCTCAGCCGGTGCTGCTGAGAACTTTTTATTTTGGGGCTATGCTCATAGCGAACACACATCATATCAGGCCTGATGTCCTCTCTTTTTTAGGGAATACCTGTTGCCCACTCCCCCCAGTGCACGTCTGGAGCAGGAGGTGCACAAGGCTCCCAGAAACAAATTTGGTCAGGCAAGGGTAGGAGAAGGAGAGCTTCCCACCAAAACTAGCTAGGAACGGACATGCTGGATACCTTTTTAACAGACATTTTGGGAGCTGCCAATGATTTTAGCAGCCAGCTCTGCCAGACCGGAGTGAACAACCTTCCGCCCGGCTGTGACTCACATCCAAAATTTATAGAGAGATTTCACGGCCTGTCATTTCTTGTTAGGGAAAAGGGAATTAAGTTTTTAAAGGCGGGGGTGGACAAATTCCTCTTCATTCCCCCTGCAAGGACATGCCTCTACCGTACGTGGATTGCAGGAGAGAACAAATAATGCACATACCCATAGTCACCATCTTTTGCAAGGGATGAGGTCAAAGACATTTTTAATTGCCTTAGCTGTAAGTGCCTGTCCTGTTGTTATACAGGCACAGATCCATTGTGTTAACAAGTTGAAAAAAATCCCAAGACCATAGACAGGCTATAATAGACACATAACAAGTCCCAGGGCTGTTATCACAGATATATCTCTATTTCTTTTGCCATGATCTGAATGTCAGCATATTATCATCTTGGCTCAAGTCAATTTATAAAAAGACAGGTTTAAATTTGCACCACAGACAGGAAACAAGCTCCCCACATCACATGTACCTGGTAAGGGTTCATTCTCCAAGACTGGCAAATCCAGCTCCTTCTGTGACTCCTTCTCCTCTTTTTCTTCTTCTTCCTCTTCTTCTTCCTTTTATGTTGCATTTCCCAAGAGAAAGCAGGAAAAATAAAAAAAAAAAAAAAAAAGAGAGAGAAAGCACAAATTATTAAACCGTTTGTCAGAAAGAGACAGAAGATTTTGAATGGTACGAATAACAAATAGGAACATGAATTACATCAAAAACATCTTTCATCAAACAGTTTTGTAATTCATGCCTAGCCTGAAAGCAAGCCCTGTGTCTGACTTGTCTTCCCTATGATGCCACTAATACAGATGGAGGGTCTGAAGCCCAGAAATCATGTGAAACCTCATAAAACCCACCCAGAATTTGAATGGTAGTTGGCTGGAGATAAAAATCTAAGACTTAATCTTGACATTAAAACCCCACATTGCCTGTCTCATGCTCCAGCTGAAGACATTAAGCTTCTCTGTCCATTTCGGAAAAGAAATAAAATTTTACGACAGTTATTCAACTTTTCCTTATTAAAATACTAACTCCAGTCATCTGAAAGGCCCATTGATGCCAGAACAAAGCAAAAGGAACAATTTTTTTTTTTTTTTTTCTTCTGAGACTTTGCCCCTTGAATGTCTTCCACATTCAGAAGAAAAATCTGGGCACAGCTAAACTTCTGACTCGTCATGTCCCAAAGTTTAGTTAAGAGAAGGAACCCAGTAATTCCCACAAGGAGGTTAATGTTAGCAGTGGAGTAACCTGATGGCCTCTGATGCTGTCTGCTCAGTACACATATGGCTGCATTCAGTGGGGTGGAAATAGCTTTGTTACAGTGCTTTGCAGAATGAGGGGCAGGTGGGACTGGGAATGGAGGATCACCATAGGTCTATGGAGGTGTCAATGTGAGTCCCTGGCTCCACAGCATCATTATTCCTTGTTTTGGGCAAGCTGGCCCAAGAGGGATTCCTCTCTGCTCAGTCTGCCTTAAGTCTGTTTGCCCTGAAGGCATCAAAGAGAAGCACCTCCAGCTGGTGACTTGTCCCATCTGAGTCACCTAAGATAGGTGGGGTGAGTCTGGAGATGGTTTAAGATGAGCAGCAGAGACTGTCATGGACCAGACACAGAGCTGTCAGGTGTCTTAAGTGACAGCAGGTGGGCCCTGCTCTCTACCATGAGATAAATCAGTGTTGGGCACTGAGCAGATGCTACATGGATGGAGCTTTGCAGCTCTTTAAGAATGCAGCCAGATACGGTGAAAGCTAGTCTGCAATTACCTTGGTGAAGTGCAATTGAAGACTAGCAGAAATCAAGATTTTTCTCTTGTTACTTTCAAGGCTTTTTAGGTAATGCCCTGCCAGAATTTTCAATGTGTTTTAAAAGGGGAAAAGAAGGGGCACATCGGAGAGATCTGGATGGAGATTTGAGCGTGTGATGGCAGCAGGTTTCATGGTGCCACTCTGAAGACAAATGTTGCTCTGGGGAACTCAGAACAGCTTTGGCAACACAGCCTGCAACCCTTCCCTGGTATAAATCATTTTCTTGTATTTAAAATCAAAATTACATATTTTGCTTTATTTTGCCTCATTACAGCCCATGGCACAGACTTCTTGACCTCATGCATCAATACAGCCAAGCAGATATCCAGCAAGAAGCCCAGACAGGTGTGATTTCCCATGACTTGTCCAGAGAGACAAAAATATCTTCAGCAGCGCTTCCTCAGCAGCAACAGCAAGAGAATATAGCATGCATCACGCATCACGTCAGCATGTTCGGCAAACCACAGCATGGCCCAGTGGTCAGCCTGGAGGCCAGGTTTCACCCCCTCTTCCTCACACACTTCCTGCGTGACACTGGGCCAAACCACTTCATCCCTCCGTGCCTCTGTTTTCCACCCACAAGCAAATAACTACAGCCTTCCTGCAGGCTCTAAGCCATGTATACACCTCTAGTGGGATATTTGGCGATGAGCTGGCCATGGCAATCAACGTGAGTGATCCTGCCTTGAGGACTCTGCCCTGGGAATGACACGAGGCAGGAGCTGCTGGAGCATAAAGCAAACAGGAGATCATATTCAGCTTTCAGAGTAGTATTTCCAGATTAAATATAAGAGGGAAACTCAGAGAGGTCAGAGGGGCTGAGCTTCACTTTCAGAACGACTCCTTTGACATCCAAAGAGGCTTATTAAAAATGCAGTGTGGGCTGTCAATCTGTCACACACTCAAGCCACCAAGTGGAGTAGGAGGATGGATGAGGTGGTTATAGAGAACCTGTTGAAAACAACAACCTCTCGAGTGACAGTCAGTGAACAGTTTGCTGTTATTCAGCATTGTTTTGACAGGAACTACACAAAGGATCTGCATAAGGGGCAAGGAAGGAACATTCAGGTCCGTTTGGAGGTTTGTTTATAATCTCACGGTGGGGAAATGTGACTGTGAATGAGAATTAAGCCCTGCATTTTCTTAGGAAACCCACTTTAGTGAGGCAGAGTGAGAAGGGGAGAGATATGAGAGAGGAAATTATGGGGGTGAATGGGAGGAGGTGGCAAGAGCAATGACAGAGAGGAAGAGTAGGTGATGCAGCTGGGACACATTGGGTGAAGGCTCAACCTGGTCTGCACTGGGGAAACTTTTCCTGCTGTATCTCCCTGGCTTTCCAGTCCTGTATCTGCTGTGGAGCACACTAGATTTCACCTGGTGTAACATTTCTTAGCCATGGTGACATTAATAGGCTAAAGCTGATGGTGTCCAGAGCAATGACAAGCACGGAGCCACACAGTCAGCAGACAAAGGTCTTGCACCCCAATGCATGCCCCCCTGGTTCACCCACCCCATGTTTCATCCCCAGAGCAGCTGCCTGATAGCTGCCTTGCCACCTCAATAACAACACCATTAACCAGCTGCAATTTGAACTTTCCCCAGAGAAAGATCTTCAATGGAAAATTCTTAATGTTTGGTGAAAATTAAAAAAACAACAGAATTCATCAGACACTGAAGAGGCAGATCTGGAAATGTTGCCAATATGCCTCATGGGTGTTTAGTTCGTGTTTGAGCTTATGAATGAGTAGGTTATGCTATAAATGCTCTATTCTCCTCTATACGCTACACACCATCTCCCAAACTATTTGTCTTTTGCTGAACGTGCCTGTGAAAATTTTAGGCTGTGAAGCACCCCGGGAGATAGACTCCAGATATCCTGGAAAATGCAGATCAACACACAGTGGGATCAGGGATAAGGGAATTATATTCCATGAGTCTTCACTATAACATATCAAAATAGAAGCATTTTGGTAAGGGAGGCATTTCTTGTAGTTGTAAGATGTGACATCTTGTATCAGAAGTAGACATAATGTCAAGGCATCTGAGAAAACATGACTTACCTCTAAATAGGGCCACCACCTTCTCCTGGAAATGTTTAATCAGACTTCATCTGAAGGAATGTTTCCTTTTTATGAGGGAACTGAAGAACATTTCTGTATTATATATTTACAACAGTATTGGAAAATGTTCAGGGAAGGGCAATTGGAAGGATGCTAAGGATGGGTGGCTTCACATGGGGCAGCTAGACAAGTACGCAGGAGAGAAGTCGACCAAGGGTTTCTGAATACCCAGAAACCTCTCCCAGCTCAGACCATCCTCCAGAAATGTTAATTGCAAGTGAGGCAAGAACTGCCTCTCTGTGCTTTCCTTTATACGTACATAGAGGTAGTTGGAGGTGTAGCTTCAACAACATCTAGAAGAATGATTCATCCCTGGTAAAGGTGCTCACATGCAAGTGCACATCTAGGTATTTGAAACCAAAAAGCTATTGTGAAACCTCTTTGGGGTGCAGCAGCCTGGATTTACCAGCCTTACTAGTCAGCACAGCGGGACCACAGGGTGCACACCTGCACCTGCCCCCATGTGAGAAACTGGGGACATGTGTCCAACCCAAATGGATCAGAAAATGAGGTAGGACAAACACAACATGACCGCTCCTCCCTGCTAGGAGTGGGCTGATAAGGAGGGGACAGCATGGTTAATGACATGCCAAGGGGATGAAATAATGTCTTGAATGAAAGCACGGTGATAGGCAAGAGCCATATTTATGGGTGCACAGGGCAAGGAATGTTTCATACATATTTCAGCACTTTGAAGATAAAAAGAAAAGGTTTTCTTATAGGTCTTCTGGGACAGATAAGAGGATTTATAATAGCTACATTTCTGGCCCATAAGCCTTAGAAATGTGTGTGTTCAGTTCACATGCCAGCTATGACATAGAGACAAGCTACATGATCAGCTTGTTCCATTGTGTAATTTGGGTTGTAACAATTGCAGCTGATCTTTTGGTATTTCCCCGCGGCCCAGCAGAGCGTGCAGCTATACCACCCTGTGGAGCAGTCATCCTCCACCTGCATCACACGGCTGAGACTGGATCCCAGTTCTGCCCGTGGGACACACATTTGTCACATCAGGACTTGTCCATTTAGCTCTCCCCACTCCTCTCCTGACCTACCTCCTCTAGTAAATCACCTCTGGTTTCCCACCACCACGACTGGTTTAATTCCAGCTCGGATCAGCGGCACCCTTCTCATACGAGAGTTATCTGGGGATCCATCCAAAAGGCACTCATTGCCTCCATCCTTTTCCTAAGGGCTGCAGCACAGCTGCAACTCACTGGAAATTTGGGCACTGATTTGAAGCAAGGCAAGAGCCCGTGGGAGCTGAGCCCTCTGCCCCCCACCAGCTGGTCCTATGGAGAGCCAGAGGCTAGAAGTGCTCTGCCTGGGGAAGCACCTTCAGCTGCCTCTCATAACCATGGGTTACATCCAAACCTACAGGTGAGGGAGACTTTCCAGTGACATACCCAGGGTCACACATGGACAGAGGGCTTCCTTTTCCTCAGCTGTCAACAGTTCATCTGAGACTTGAGCCTCAGTCATGAGCTAGATGACCTCTTCCCTCTGGAGGCCGGAGGAGATGGATGGCAGGATGCCACATGCATGCTGCTGGCCTCAGCCCTTCCTGGAGGAGTGGATCTCCCAGTACTGTATAACTCCATGAAGTTATTGACTCTCCTTTGGGAAGACCCGATGGCAGCATATTTTACACTTGTATTGAATACCAAAAGTGTGTGAAACACAAGCTTCTCATACACCTTCGCTTGGTGGCCCAGGGACACCTCCGTAGGACACAGGACTCCATTTTGTATGCCAGGACATGTGTGTCCAGCGTGGTCCTGAGATGTGGTCCAAAGATGTGACTGAAAGGGACACATAAGTCACACACATTGAAAAAGAAGCATGAGGATGTGGCAAGTGGCAGATCAGTAACCGTTCATAGAGCTTGAACAAATGACTGCTAAACCTTCCTAATTCACTTCTCCAAGGTCAGGTCAAGGGGAAGCAGAGAGAGGATATGAGGACCATGGCTCTGGCTGGACTTCCAGCTAATATCATCACCTCTTTCTGAGGTGCTACTGCTGCTCAGAGACAGGCCACAGCAGTATCCCCTTGGTAAAATCTGCCTTCATTTCTCTCTGACACAGACTCTTTGGTTGCTGACACACAAAAAACACCATGTCTCCAGGGATAAAAGTAAAGCTTGGAGAAAGCTGTGGGATCCTGAAAAATTCATTGATACTGGAAAGCACAAAAAGGCCGGAGGATGGGCGTTCAGATATGTGCTGTCTGTCGTATCTTTAACTGCCCACCAGGCCAGCAGGGAGCACTTGGTCTGACAGCTGGTTTTCTTCAGCCTGGACAAGCTACAGGGGATATCACACCCACCCACACTTCCCAGCTTCCGCTCCCAGGCTCTTGCAAATCCCAGCAAGGAACCACACTGCCCTTTCACACAAACGCCTGGAGATTAGTAGCTGCCCTCAAAATGTCCACATCCTCCTCCAAAAACTGCCATAATTACTCCCCCTAAAGAGAAAGGACCTTCCGGCTCATCCTGACCAAAATCCCTGAAGCCTGACACAGGCACAGGCTCTGCATGTCCCCTTCATGGATTCTCTCCTTGGCGTGGCAAGAAGATGCCACTGCAAAGGTGATTCTGGATCCCTTGTTTACAGCATGGATCCTCACCACACTGACCTCTAAATAATTTAGAATAGCCTGTGAGTTGCTTATGCAAACTCGAATTTACCCCAAAAGAACCACGAAACAGATTCCAAAAACCAAGCCATGCTCCCTAACCCAGCACCCAGTAGGTGAAGAACAGCACCAACCATTTACGTTGGCTCCACAACACCTGAGTAGTTCTCCACAAAGAATGAGAGGAAGGATGAAGAGATGGGTAGGAAACCAACCTAACCAGATATGGCTTTTTTCTTGGATTTTCTGCACCACTCAGAGTCTGGAGAATACTATGTAAATATGCTAGTAAAATGCTCAGTGGAGTATCTGGAGCTGGGTTTCATGGCAGCTAACAGAAGTGCTGGAACCACTGGATCCCTGAAATGCAGGTGCCCCACTGGAGTTCACTGTTAGTTGGTATCACCATAGATGAGCTTCAGGCTCTTCATGGCCAGCACCAAAAAGGGCTTAACCTACTAATTTAATAGGAAATGCCATTAACCCTTTGGGAATGTGCTGCTCGGGGTGCTGCAGATTAACAAAAGGTGTAGGAACAGTCAGACTGTGCCCATCAGAACCGTGCGTTTGTCTGTCCAGAGACTGACCTTTGTAGGCTTGAGAGTGCCTAGCTCAGACATTCAGTTCACACTCAGGACAAGTTATTAACACATTTACTCTGCATATCATCATACCCACATGACATGCCATCCCCTCCTGCCCAGTTCATATCAGAGATGAATTTTTGGCTGTATGTTATGACTATCAATGCACAATAACCACTGCCCTCAGTGTGATGAAGGATGCAGTTGGATTTACTGATCTAGTTATAACTGAGTTTTATTTCCACATATATAAAACTTGATATAAACTGAAAAAAAAAAAAACATCTCTTTCCCTTAATAAAAAAGTCTTGAATTTTTTTTTTAGGAAATGCTCTGCACTTTGTCCTCATATCGGGAAAGCTAATGAGCCTTGACAAGTAAGTTTGACAAAAACCTAAAACATGTAGAAATGAAGGAGGCAAAAGCAAGTGAAGAAGAGGAGAGACATCATGACTGTTGCTTTGCCTGTTAGCTTATAAGAAGTTAACAGCATCTGTACACTTATACCTTAGGAACCTTTGCAGTGTTTTGCACCCCTACATAGTGACTGAAGACTAGGCTGAAGGTTGTCCAAAAAGTGAGCTCATAATATAGTATAATTCAAAGTGGTCTTCACTCAGACTTGTCACGATACCCACCAGAGACCACTGGTACCACCTGCTGTCTAAACAAGAATGACTAGTGACCTACTTGGTCACCCACCGCCTCCTCTCAGGGGTCTCCAATCCATTGTGAAGTAGTAGAAGTCCCGAAGTATTGTTTGACCTGACCTTGCCTTTTCTGCTGAAGCAGTTGGTGCCAGCATGGACACCTCCTTACACCTCTGTTTTTAAGGGACACTTTCCCCTTCATCTGGGACCCACTTGGCCATCTTGATTCTTACACTCAGCCTTTGTACACTGCCAACCATGCAGTCCCGTGGTGGGACAAAAAGCTCTGAAGGCATTGCGTATGTGGTTTGCCACCAAAGCTGTCTCCCATGTGCTGTCCTTTCTGAAGTCCCATCCTCACCTCAAGATCAGAAAACAGTTCCTGGGCCACACACAAATCCATCTCTCACCCAGGTCAGAGGTCCTTGAAAAGCAGAGATTCCCCTTGTGTTTAATTTGGGGTGCGGGTCTAAGGCAGAGACATTTTTCTTAAAACAATGCAAGTCACACAGCCCAAAGCATGTGGAAGCCAGAGGTCGTTCTTGGCTTGGGGTTTTCAGCTCCAGAAGAAGCTTCCAGATGTGTTATGGGTTGTATATAGGCTGCCCATTTTTATGGGATCTGAGCTCTTTCTGCATAAAATTGATAGAAAGTCACTGGGTAATTTCCTGGACTCTTGGTTGCTTCTCTTTCTTTTTAATATACATATGTGTGTATTTGAATATCTAATGTTTCTCAAAATTATACTGGGAGGAAGTTTTTTGATTTTGAGAGGATTCACTCCTCACCTCATTTATTTTTTGGCTGGCAGAATTATGAGGTTGGAGGGAATGGCAGCATTGCAAAGTGTCATCTTTATGATAGAAAGGCTTTTTATAAAGAGGGAAGGCACTTTCAGGGGTTTTAAAGCTGGTCAAACTGGATTTGCCTGATCTTTTCCTGTAGTTTGCTCCCCGATGGTTTTCCTCAAGCAAGAATGCTTTGTCACTAGCTCTCTCCAGCCTTGCCTTGGGCTTTGTGATCAAATGTTCAAGTCCGTATAAACAGCTTTTGTACTTTCTGCTTGGAAAACCTCTTTGTCTCCTTACAGACACATTTTCTCACAATTTCTTTGGGCAGAAACCACTTTCCAGTTGAAATAAAAGCCTCACTTTGGCTGCCTCTAAGCCTCTTGATTGTATTAAAATGCACTGAATGCATCAACAAATTTTAATTCCACCTCAAGATAAAAAAAGCTTCTCAGACACTTAGCACTAATGTCTCAGCTTGGGATCATATTCCAGTCTCCATCCTTTTTGTCAAAACAGACATTCAAAAAGTAATGCCTGGTCTTCCACTCTTCAGGTCTCAAGGGTGGCCTTGGGATTAGGCAGAGTCTGCAATTTTTGTGTATTTCTATACTGAGAAGGAGCTTGTAGATACAAACTGAATGAAGGGGGAAAGATGTCTGGTTGTATAATGAATGAAGAAGAAAAAAAAAAAAAGAATATAAAAGCAGAACCAACCAGCACCAATATGGAATGGACTTGGTAGTCCTCATACAACCAGAGAAGTGGTGGGAGGATGGAGACAACATGCAGCTGAGCTGCTTTCAGAGGAGGAATTTATAAGTGTCCTGAGTGGGAGAGATGGGCATTTTCTTATCCACCTTCCTCACCATACCCAAACACATCACAGCAAACACACATACATCCAGCACAGAGTTGTTGTTTCTTGCAGCTGAGCCACAGAGTCAGTGAGCTTCTAAGGTTGGCTTAGGGCTGGTACCTAAGAGCTGGGCCACTTCCATGCCTCAAAGAGCTGTGATGCAGCCTCCTGGGAAATGCTTTTAAGGAGGTGTTTGTTAAAGCTGAAAGGTTGGAGCAGAGTACATTGAGCTAGATTTGGCAGATTCACAGGGCACTGCTCCAGCTGGACCTGCCATGGATAGGAACGAGGAGTCTGGGCTTTCCAGCAGCTCACACGGCAGCCTCCAAACACTTTTTCTGAGCACCAAACCTCTGGGGACAACCACAGCAGCCCTGGCCCTCAACTCCAGCCCTGTTCTGCCCCTGAGCATCCCATAGAGCCACCTGTGGCTTGGCTGGCAGCTCGGCCCCACGGGCAGTGGATCCAAGACCACCCCAGTGGGGCTCTGGGGTGACCATGGAGGGGTAGCTGGATCCACCAAGGAGTGTGTTTTATGTCAGAACCCCTTTTTTTCCCAAAGCAAAACTTTCCTGGGGACCTGGCATTTTACTGGCTTCTTGCAGGATATTTGTGGAAAATTTTGAGGGTTCTTCCTTTTGGACCAGCTTGGAGCAAAATCAAATTTTGTTTATTTTTGGTTTTCAAGGAAAAAAACACCCACCAGAAAGACTGTGATGCTCAGACAGCTCATCTACAACCACCTCACTGCTATGACATGGCGCGTTCCCTGGCTCAACTTCTTGATTTCTACATTTTTACTCTCATAGTTTCTGCTTTTCCTGCAATATTTACTTCACTGCTTGCAAAAAGACACACACAAACAACTGGCTAAGGGCTGATCCTGTTCCCCAAAGACAGAATTTGCTGACAATTGCCTGGAATAGCCAAGTTTTTTATAATGATTGAGAGGCCAAAGACGTGAAGAGAGTAGAAGGAGAGATTAAAACCGTGTATTGTTAATTTGGGAAGTTAAGGAGACAGGAGGCTACAATAGAAAACATTGCTTAATATTTGTGCAAAAGAGAAATCCCTTTTCATCCCTTTTCTAAGACATTTACAGCACTGCAATGAATTCTCCCCAAATCAGAAAGGGAACATAAAGCTCACAAAAATCAACAGCGAGTCAGTCCAGTGCCAACGAGGAGACAGTAACCCGCTGTCAAACCCACACGGCAAACAGGTCAAGCAAAATGAGGCCGTGAGATACGGCCGGATCGTCTGGCAAAAGCTTTCTCTGCATAAAGGAGTGGGGCGGGGGCAGAGGCAGAGCGGAGCAGGTCCATCCCAAAAGTGGCAGCAAAAGGTCACTGCAGTGGTTATGTCGGAGTTTCAAGGCAGAAGGACAAGGCAATTTAAGATGGGGGCTGGACACAAGCAGAGTGTGCTTGCAAAAAGCAAGAGATGAGAGGTGAAAGATGAGCTAGGTCTGCCTAGCTGAGCATAGCAGACACACGTACGCTTTTCTATATAGAGGACACGAAAATAGATTGCATTTATCACAATAACTGTATTTGCACACCTTTTTTCACAAAGAACAAGTCATGCAGGCTTCCCTCCACACCCCCAGGCACTGATTCCCACTTCATGTTAAATAAGCCTAGAGACAGCCACTACGAGTTGATTTATCTTCTTCCTACTTCCAAGCAGAGAAGTGCAACACCAGTTCAAGCTAGAAACATAAAGATAAATTAATCTTTTTAGGTAACACAGTGGGGGTCATTGGGAAGCATTTGAACATAAATGACCAATTCAAAAGCTTTATCCTTGTCCCATCTGTGCTAAAGGAGCACCCCAGGGATGATCGAATCTCATCCTTCTGCTGAATAGACCCATGCTGGACTTGGTAAGCCTCCACAGCTTACACCAGGCGCTAGCCAAAATCATCAAAGAAAAGGTGTCACAGGACATAGACCAAGGGAAGCGATCCTCAGGAAGAAATCTTGGAAGCAATAAACTGTTCGGTGATAACAACCTGATGTGGTTTAACCGCTGTTTGACCATGAGATAGCAAAGCTGGCACAGCTGCTTGCCACGTGTGCGTTTATGCAGCATTACCCTAGGAAGCAGACCGTTGAGGAAAGTTGTGCTCTCTGCTTCTCGAAGGCTAAGCTGCTGCACAAGCTGAGCTTCCCACCTGTGCTGGGTGAAGATCTTTAGTCTCTGAAGAATGATGATTGATCACTAGAGGGCTGGCTCCCTGAGAGCAGTTCTTTGACTCTCAGAATGCAAAATCTAAAGTATCAAGGTTTTGTTTTGTTGGATTTTTTTTTTCTGTTGCATTTTATAAGCACATCTATCTGTTCTATACACTTGTGTGGCATTATTCTTTACCTCTGTCCCAGGCTTAAGACATTCAGAAAATTTCTTTGGGATGTTTGGTTTTGGGGGATAGTTTCCTTTGACCTCTGTTGCATACCACATCACTTCAGGTGATCACACCAAGGTGTGGCTTTATTTGAGAGATTTGGTATTTAATATAATATTTATTTGGTTAAATCCTATAACAGAGTTTGCTCAAATAAATATATTCCTCCATCTCCTCACCCTTGTTTTGCAGGAATGCAGCCTCGGTGCTCAGGGAAGATACTGCTGGATGCAGCCCTGCTCAGCACAGCCATCCCTCCTGCTAAGACCACCCTCGGTTGCCTCCCCATGTTTATATCCTTCACATATTTGTAGCTGAGGTAATCTCCACTGGAAGGGCCAAGGCACAAGAAATAGTTCCCGCACTGCTGTCCTGCTCATGCCAAGGTTTATATCACCCATGGATCTGGATTTGCTGCAGATACTTGGACACTGACCACGTCGGGAGAGCTCCAGGCATGAAGCAGCTTCCAGAAATGCTTTAATTTGGTGCTTTAATTAGGCACCAACACAAAATGAAATCCAGCCTCAATCACAGCAAAGGATCATGGTAGCATAAGGAGGACAGGTTGTTGTTGTATCTACTATAGTTAAAGGTCACTGTTATTTCCTATAGCTAGAAAAGCTGGCAAGTGAGTTGACCTAAAGTGAGCAACAGGGTTGAAAGCAAAAGGGGAAGAAGAGAAGGGAAAGAAAGGAAACCCTCATCAAATCCTCTTTTATATAGCTGCTTTTCATGAAGCAATACTGCCAGATGATTGAGCCACAAGGCCAAGTTGTGCAATCCTGCAAAGGGCTTTGCAATAAAGATTGAGAAAGCAGAAGTTTCTAGTTTCTGTGGCTAAACCTAACTTCCGAACATCCAGGACTGGAAAAGGTCCCACAATCAGGGCTGTACCTGCCTAATTTCAGGCCTCTGACATCCTGGCACAGATTCTCCAAATTTGCAGAGACCTACCCTCCTTTGGGGAGCTTCCCCCTACCCCGCAGAGTTCTGGGGCCACTCCCAGACCCACTCTCACTCCCACCTCCGGTTTCTCTACCAAGCCCCTTTTGCTGATTCCCTATTGCAGGAGGCAGAGTGAAGGTCCTCAGATCCTTTATCAGCTGCAAAACAGAGATTCCAACACTTTAGGCACACCAAAGAAGCAGAGGAACATGAAAGGTGGAGAAAGAGAGGGATACAGTTCTGTATTCAACCATGATGCTCCTGTGCTTATTAATCAATGCAGGAGGCATGGGGGATTTCTGGCACAGCTGCCATGCAGGGACAGCCCCACAACTTGCTAACAGGCCCTGCCAACAGGCGGCAAACCGCCTTCACTCACCTTATGCCAGCAGATTTACTGGATTAGCAGCACCGGTATTTGGGTAAGGGGATCCTGCGAGAAGACCTGATGGGGCTGGGGCAAAGGTAGTGACAAAGCTGCGGTTCTCCCTCTTATTTCTTAATTAGAGTTTACTTTAAGAACAAACAAATGCCTCCCTTCTCTTTCCTGCCCTTCATGTTGCTATGAAAGGGGAGGAAATGGGTGGAGGGGAGCAATGTTTCACTTCGCCGTTTAGTGGAGAACTTGGAGGTTTCAGAGATTTACAGGTGAGTTGGGGAAACTGTTTCAAAGAGTGCTTTTTGTTAGAAAAGTCCAACCAGTTGCTTTCCCATTGCCAGGAATTAAGATCTTACAGGACCTCCTGACCATGGTTCACCCATAGACAAGTGTCCATATGGAGGTCCGGTGTTGAGGTGGCTGACTTAGGCAAGGGCATGCAGGTCCTGCACTTTCATTGTCTTTCCTAGAGAAACCCCACAGGCAACCAGATTATAAAAGCAAAACTTGAAGTCTGCATCACTGTCCTTCCCCCCTAACTGCCTCCGGATGGCTTTTAAAGTTTGGGGAATGTTTATCATTTCCCTTTAAGTCCTTTTCCAGAAGTTAGGAGCTAAACTCATTTGCAGCTGTTATTGTGCTCCAGCTCATCAGGGGAACAGTCGAGAGATTTTTCTTTGCATTTTTCCCTTTGTAACACTCAGCTGATCTCCCGCAGGTGACAACAGTGGAAAGAAATAACGCTGCTCAGGGATGGCAGAGGAGAATACGCACACATGTCCTGTGAGCGGAGCCACGATGGGGCTGAGAGGCTTGGGGCATTTGGGTCTCTGCACACCGTGGTCCAGCCTCACCTACCCCTTTGCCTGGGTAGCCTCGGTGCCAGGATGGGCCAGGACAGGGGATTAGGGTCCCACCGAGTGCACTGTCCCCTCGTGCCCTGTCACCTGGTGTCCAGCATGGGTCCACACATTGGGAAGGGCGCAGGCGGCATCACCTGTGACTTACGAGAGGTCACTGCAGCTCCCAGGGAAATCAGGGCAGCCCAAAGGCTCACCCAAATCAGCCTCAATCGCGTATTTGGATGTGAGTGTGGGCACACATTAGCTGGCAGGCTGCAAAGAGAAGCAGAAGCTTGTCCCATGAATTTATTAGCCCTACAGAGCAACATAAGGGGAAATGGAGATGCCACAGCCAGCTGTGATTTATTGGAAAATGCTTTCAGCCTGAATGTTCATTGTTTTTCTAGACTTTGCAAAAAAATGCCTGATACGCCAGAGACATCAAGTGACACAGCAATCCCGATGTCACTCGGGTCAAAAAGCATTGCAGCAATATTATCAGAAGGGCCTTCATGAGCAATACCATGGGACGTGAACTTCTTGACACTTCTCAATTTGCAGTACAGACTAACTGTACGTAGATATCACTAATGTTTACCAAGCAGATCCTCATGTTAGAAATGGGTTCTCCAGGACCATAAGTGACTTCTGAGTGTTCCCAAGTAAATCTGCCTGGGATGGAGCAAAAGATGGAGAGTGGACATCCCTGCCCAGCTCTGCCACATGGGTTACAGCTCCCTGTCCTGCTTGGTGTTTTCTCTGTGATATTCGAATGTATCACGTACAAACGCACTGTCCTCCTGCACAGACATCTCCTCAGTTCCCTGTTCCCAGGTTTCCCAGCAGTTTTGCCCAAGCAGTTGCACAGCACCCCTGCTGCGTTAGCATCTGGGGTATTGGCTGTAAAACTCAAAACACAATCATTTTTGCCTCCCTCTCCTCTCATCTTTTCAATGCCCCCCTCTCCAGAACAAACCATCCCTAGCAGATACCTCCCCTTTGGGGAGATATCAGCCCATGGACCAGGGCAAAGGGGGGTTCTCCAGGTGCTTTGTGTTGGGTCAGATGTGTTTGGACCTTTCCAAGGTCCAAAGCTGAGCTGCAAGGGATCCCTGCATTTGCCTTCCCCATCACCACACTGCCAGGTTATTGATACTCTTGCCCTTACCCACATTCCTCTGCATTGTTTTTTTGTGTTCAAGGTCTAGAGGTAAGGTATGCATCCAGTGATGTGTTATTCTTCGAATAATTACGAAAACAGAGCAAGAGTCGTAGCCACCAGAATCAACCTTAAAAAGTCCCTGGTTACTTTTGTCTCAGAGTCCAGGGATTCAGGTTCTTCTACATCTCACAAATTATCTGTGAGCTAAAAATACATGACCTCTACTAGGGGAAATACATAAATCTGTCTGGCCTGCACAAGTCACCAGACTTTCAGGATAAAGAGCATTCTGCAGTCTCTGGTTATTTTTCAACTTCACTTCTGCAATCATTAATGTCTAACAGTGCTGAAAAACTGGAATTGAACTGCACTGTGGAAAAAGTGCTGTGTGCCATAAACTAGACTCAGATTAATGTCTAATTTGGTCTGTTCAAAAGTGCAAATTAGTCATGCAACTTTAAAACATTCAGATAAACGTCGCTGAAAGGCAAATATTTTTCTTTCATGAGTGGTACTTAGCTATTAATAAATTAATTAGTAGAACAACTTCTTGGCTTTTAATTAGTCACCGAGATAGGGGTCCCTGTGCTTTTGTCCCAAAAGTGACTTGCTTTAAATCTGTTATGATCTTCCACATAAAAACTTCTCTAATCTGCTCTTTTCTTCTTGTGAAAGTTGGGCCACTATCAAATCAAAAACACTTTAGTAAGTGTTCCCACTCCCCGCTGCTGAAAAAGTGCAGAAGATGAACTGAGGTCCATGGGTACCCAAGCCTAAACATGTGGGCCAGTGCCCCTGGGCAGCTGAAGCTCTTGGAGAATACCAGAATAAAATGGCAATAAGAAGCCAGGGTTTGACACATACATTTTCAGCATTATCGTGTACTTTCCACAACAAGGCTTTCCTTTCTTTCCATTTGGTAGGATGGCCTGATTCTACAGAGCCTGACAAAGCCCAACTAAGCCTTGATCATGGAAAGAGCAGTGGGATGTCAGCCCTGCAGAAAACACAGCTTCCCACATGTTGGAAGGAGCAGTGATCTTGCACAGTTGATCAGAGGTGGGATGGAGATGGACCTTCCAGACCAAGTCCCTGCACATGGCAGTGGCATATCACAGAATCACAGAATGTTAGGGTTTGGAAGGGACCTGGAAAGATCATCTAGTCCAATCCCCCTGCCTGAGCAGGAACACCTAGATCAGGTCTCACAGGAACGTGTCCAGGCGGGTTTTGAATGTCTCCAGAGAAGGAGACTCCACAACCTCTCTGGGCAGCCTGTTCCAGTGATCCGTCACCCTCACCATGACATATGACACCATACATATGGGTATGTCCAGCGGGAAAGACCCTCCTGAACCATGAAGACATCACCCCAACCACCCCCTGCAACTCTATACAGTGGGATGGGCCAGCCAGGAATGAAATGGCAGCAGTCTTTATGCTCTTATTTCTGTTGGAGCTTGGCAGAGCTTTCAGGGGGAGGAGAGATGAGATCTTTATCAGCAGAGCAGCTTTAAGAATTCTAACAATAAACGCATTGTCTAGCAGAAAAAATCCTATGGAAAGTTTGCAGTAGAGCCTTCTGAACAGGATAAGGGAAAACTGATGAGGAGTCTGATCTGAAAGAGTTTTGGATTGGATTCAGAACAATAATACAAGGTGTGTGGAAGAAGTCTCAACCTGCTCTCTAGGAACTTGGATTGCTGCAATTTTAGTGCAGAAAAGTGGAGTCTTCAAAGCACCTTTCAACATAAAAGCATTGAAATAGGCTGCAGTGGTGTGCCTTACTGTTTAGGCTATTGCTCATCCCTGTGAGCAACCAGAGCTGCATGGTAAATGCGGTCAGGCCTCTCAGCAGGAGTGCTGTGGCAAGCCAAGGGCAATGCCAGAGCCTGCAAGGCAGCGCAGCACGAGGCAAGGACAACATCTGGGTCCTGCGTGGTCTCGTGAGCCACAAAACAATGATCACAAAACCTGGGGGAGTCCAGGGAAGGACGGCTCAAGCTCAGGGTGGATGGATGTGTTCTTTTCCTCCTAGACCAGCACTAAAAGCCACAAGGTGAGCTTCAGAGGAGCAAATAAGGTTAGAGTGAAGGTTTTCTCTGGTGCTTTCATTTGCAGCCTCTGACAGCACCAGCCGAAAAAGTTCTCTGTTCCTTGTCACTGTGTAACAGTCTTCATCCCAGCATGAGGACGACAATGTTGGGGCATGAGGGGGAGCCAGAGGTGGAGAGGGCATGGATGCCCTTTTTGGTGCCATGTTAGTCTATAAGAGTAAATTCGATCTTGACCTGATGCTGGCGGGAGCCCTGAAGGACGGTTTCTTGGCCTCAAGCACTTTGCCTACTCCCTGGCTTAGCTGTGGCCCTGTCCCTACAGCTCTGGATGGCCCAGAATGAGGGCTCCATATTTCCAGATGGGATTTGCCAAGTGGAAAAGTCCCAGTGATGGTTTGGGAACAACCTGAGGGCACGTGTACAGTGCAGGGAGGAAGGGCAGCTGCAGCAGCAGTGGCTTGGACTCACTGGACACCCGTCACTGGAGTCAGAGAGGCTGCACTTCTCTGCTGGTATTAGAGAGGAAAATGAGGGAAACAGCCTTGAAAAACTCCTTCATCTTTAATTATCAGAGGTGTTGGTAGAAATATGGTCTAAAAAAGATGCAAACAACATGCACAGCCCTCCGGCATCTCAGTGCAGAGCTTTGTCACGTCCCCCGTTTGCAGGCACGTTCCCTCTCAGCAATTTGTTCCCAACTTTGCTCCAACCCCCTTCTGTGCAGGTGGCACGGGGGGGCTGAGCCATACGTCAGCCGCAGAGCTGGGGGGCTGAGCACAGCATGCATTACGGCACGGAGCATGCAAAAATGCGGACCGCAGAAATGATATCTGGAGAAAGGCATCCCCACACTGAGGATATGTTAAAGCCTGTGAGCCAGGAACAGCCCGTATAATGTGCGTGGTGGGGGAGGACACAGCTGCAATGGGAACAGTCATTAGCATTGCATGACTCATTAAATGCATGCTATGCTGGGTAGTAGTAATGGAGAGAGGGTTGCCACCTCCTTTAGTTCCCCAGGAAATCCACCTTTGGTGTCTGTGTGCAAAAATACAGGCAATTCATGAGAAGAGAGGGGATGGGGACTCCCTGTGTTCCTTCTTGCAAATACATCACTGACTGTCCACGGGAGAGAGACAATACCTCTCGCATGGGCTATCAAGTGGATTTACAACTTTATAGCCACATCAGTGCAAAGGGTTAGGACTTTATGAACCAGCCCCTGGCCGTGACAAGACTTGGCAGTGTACAGCTGGTGATGTGCTCCCGCACTTGGGTGCTGGCCAGGCTGCTGGGTTTGGGTCCCATCATGCTCAGCCCATGTTCTCCATGCTCTGGTTGCAGTCAACACCGTTCCTGCTCTTGACCTTGGTCAAGAGATTTTCTGATCTCTGCTTATGAACCCTCTGAGCAAAACAGGACCTCACTGTCTTGGACCAGGACCAACACTGGTATGTCCCTTCAGCTACACCCATGGTTCACAATCAGTTTATGTAAACCTAAGACCACGTTGACACCAAAAGGTGTTGTCCTGCCTGCTCCTTGTCCTGGCCACATGTTCCTGCTTGCTCCCTTGTGTCAGCACAACACTCCTTTTTGTCGTGCAGCTACGTGGCAAATTGGATCGGTTTCTTGGGTCATTTTTCAGCTAGATTAACAGGCTGACCCACCTCACCATGTGGTGTCACGACTGTGGTGGTGGCAGGAATGCACAGCCAGGGGTGGGGTGGGGTAGGGTGGGACAGGGGAAGCAGGACTGCCCCTTTTGGCAGCCAGGCAGACTTGGATTGGCTTGAACTACTTATGAAAACCTGCTTTTAATTTGCCCTTTGGTAAAGATGAATAATTCTCTTTTAATGGGGAAGCTGTGAGGTTCCATTGTGTTTTGGAGGCACTCTAACCACAGCATCTTTCTGCAGATCATAACCGAGTTAAGTGTGTTGAGCAAATAATATTTCAGCTGCTAACAGTTGAGTCAACAGCAGGGTGATCAAGATTTAATCTTTTATTTCACAGGGGGAGACCACGCTGCTGTTTTACAAATCCTTTTTCATCACAATAGGATTCCCTGAATCAAAGGCTTACAGGTGCGATTTTTGGCTGTGAACAAGCAGTTGCATTCCTGTCAAACACATTCTACTTTCCAAGCACAAATAGCCTTCAATTCCTTGCAGTTCAAGAGAATTGCTTTCCAGAAAAGTAAGGTGTTGCCTTCCCATGAGTTCAAAGTCCCATCAGGAATGTGTTGGTTAGGATGCTGCTAACAAAGTATCCGTCATTACCAAGGAACCCATTCCTGGCAGTTAACCAAGAAAAATGCCTAGAGGAGGCTAAAAAATGCAAAATTCGGATGAGGAGGAAAAGTAAACTCAGTTATCAGCAGTGAAAATAAGGCTGCCTCTCCTTTCTTCTCTCTCTCTCTCTCTCTCTCTCTTTTTTTTTTTTTCCCAGTACCAAAATCAAATCCTTAGCTTTAAGCAATGCCCCTGTCCCAGTTTTGGCTGGATAGAGTTCATTTTCCTCCTAGTACCTGGTATGGTGCTGTGTTTGGGATTCAGGATGAGAATAATGCTGATTTTAGCTGATGTTTAACACTGATGTTTTATTTGTTGCAGAGCCAAGGACTTTTCAGTTTCTGGTGCTGCCCTGTCAGCAAGGTGCTGGGGGTGCACAGGGAGCTGGGAGGGGACAGAACCAGGACAGCTGACCCAAACTGGCCAAAGGGATGTCCCATACCATATGACGTCATGCTGAACAATTAATATGGGGTGGCTGGCCAGAGCAGGGGGACTGCTGCTTGGGCACGGGCTGGGCATCGGTCAGCAGGTGGTGAGCAATTGCATTGTGCACCACTTGCTTTGTACATTCTATTATTATTATTATAATTATTATTATTTCCCTTCCATTTCTGTCCTGTTAAACTGTCTTTATCTCAACCCACGAGTTTTTACTTTTTTTCCTCCCCGATTCTCTCCCCCATCCCACTGAGTTCATAAGCAGAACGGCTGTGCGGTGCTGAGCTGCCTGCTGGGTTAAAGCACAACAGCCCCTTTCAAAACCAATGGAGCAAAATGGACATCTCTTTCAAACCAAGCTGAAATGATGCTGAATATTCTTGTTGATCTTTGTAGGGTTATCACTATGTAACCGTCAATGGTTTAGGTTTTTGAGAGATTAGATTAGATGAGCGTAAAGATTCCTTCTGCCTTTAAAGGCTATTCACTTTGTCATATGGATTTCCTTTAGACTGCCTTCTTTTATTACATCAAAATTCTGAAGAAAGGCAGTGATTTTTAATTCTGTAGAGGATTTAATGTGGACACACCAGCAGAAATGAGCAATTTTACCCCACAGGGATGTGGGAGTGCCATACATCAGGGGCTCTCGATGTGCAAGATGTAAAGGAAGGCAGTTCCTTTCCCAAGAACATGAAGTGGACTCACCTTTAACAGCCAACAGCAGTCTGATTTCAGGTATCTCATGAGACATCAAAGGGATTTGCTACAGATTCATTACTTGGGTGATTTAATATTGACAGACTTCCTTGCAGAGTTTTTGCAAGCTGTGGACTGAGGCCAACAGGATCATCTGAGCCCAGGGGTCATCTGCTGGCCCTGCATATCCCGGATAAAGGCAGGAAGGCAGAAATTAAAGGATGGACCAGTCCTCCTGGGTGAGCAGGTTTCATCCATATTGCACCAGTAAGGTAATGTCACTCAGTAGGGAAGCCATTTGCCCCAACTTTGCTTTAGGGCATCTTCTTCTTATTATTGTGATATGTTGGGGATATCCTGAGGAGATACGAGGCTAGAGAGCAGGCGACTCACTTGGGCACAGAGCCTGTATCTTAGCAGCTACTGATGACCACAGAGACCTCAGTGTTTGCGCAGGGTGGAGCAGAGCCCTCTTGCAATGCGGGCACCAGCTGAGGTGGTTACTGCAGTAAGACTACTCCCTGCCTCACCAAAACCTGCCCCAGACCTCCTTGGTCCCATGCTGTGCCAGGAAATCTGGGGCATGGGGAGCAGGGCAGACAAGAGGACAGAGTAGGACTTCTTTAGACAGGGGAGAGATTGAGCCATGTGTCCATCTGCAGGCCAAAGTTGGGGGAGAAACTGGTCCTCACCCTGCACCTGAGGGCTCTGGAGGGCAGGAAAGCTCTGCGGGGGAGAAGATGAAATGAGGAGCCACTACCCAAAGTTGAAGCGTGTGCTGTTTGCATACCTTGTTCTGAGAAGTCCGGGTTAATAAAGGAGCCTGTGGAAGGTGGAAGAAAGTATCTGCTCATAATAAATGTGCAGCAGCCTGGGCCAGCTCTCCAGACCTAACACCTGAGGAGGATCGGTCACCCTGGTCTTAGGCAAGGCTGGAGTACCAAAGTTTGCAGAGTGAAAAGCAACTCTGTAGAAGACTTTTATTATAAATACAAGGCAGAATCTCTGTGAAGCAAGAAGAAGGAAAGTCTGCTTAAGAGGTTCTCAGTAAGCTGAAAACTTACTGCAGTGCTCTGTGCTGCATGTTTGCTGCTTAGAGGGCATTGCAGAGAAGCAGCTAGCAGGGCTGCAGCAATTTGGGGGTGCAGCCAGCAGAGTGTGAAGTGGACCAAGAGAATAGCAGCAGCTGGGGAGCAAGGGGGTTGGTGGGCACCGGAGCAGCTGCCACGGCCCCAGTGAGGGGCACCCTGTGGGATGGGGGCAATGGGAGGGGAGGTTATTGAAAATGCCTTTACCTAGCGGGAAGGGGGACAAAGGAGGGGAAGGGGAAAGGGAAATGTGCTGCCAGGGGGGAAAGCCACCACGATTTGCTTCTCTCAGCAAGGAAGGGCTGGCAGCGAGCTAATGCCTTCTGCAGGCAAGGAAACAGCCCTCCATGTTGTTCCTCCCCAGCCCACACTCACGGCAGAGAGCAGGGTGATAAATCTGTCAGTCCCTCCATGGAGAGATGCCACCCTTCCATGTTCCTGTGCCAGCCTGCAAAAGATTATTAGCTAATTATCTCCCTTTGAAATCACAGCTAAACTGCCAGTGCTCCTAAGCCAGCCCTGGAAGTGTATGGGGTTGTAGACCCTCATGAATCCCAGCACCCTGCTTACCTGGGGGATTCTTCCCCAGACATCCCCTGCTTGTTTTCAAGCCAGCTGAAGGACAAGGATAAAAAAAAGAGGTGAAAAGGAAAGCAGAGTACCTCATCTCTAATTTATTCCCGAAAAAAGTTTACCTTGCCATATTAGATTACCCATATCCCCAGAAAGATCCAGAACATCAACTGCACATGTTCACCACACTCCCCTTAGGTAAGAAGAAAGCCTTTGTGATGCCAAATTCCTGCATCGGTTCAGTAGCTCTAAGCTGCTCCTTATTATACCACTTACAAACCCAAACGACAATTCAACTGTTTTGGGTACGTGCCCTCCAGTTCCACCTGCCCAGAGCAGGCTGGCAGTACGAGTGAAGCACAGCAGTGGAAAATACATATCCATTATCTTATTACCCTTTGCCATGTCCAGAAATCCATAATGACTGAGGTCCAAAATACATTAAAAGCTTTTGAACCAATCATTTACAGAAAATCACCAGCATCATTGCAGTTGGGTATTTCTAGAGGTTAGCAGGTGCCACATTGCATTTTATGATACAACAAAGAAATGTAAGAAAGGAGATGAAATATTTATACTGGTATCAAACACCAATACTTTTGGAAACTGTATTATGAGATTAGAGGCTTTGTATGTACAGCTGCGGCAAATATTAATATTCTTATTAGAGCTGATCGAAGTTTTCCATCTTGGCTTTTTGTTTGATTTTGTTTGCCAAAAACAAACAAACAAACAAAAAATCCTTTATTAAAACCAGAAATACTTTCAGACATGATGTATGCTTGTGCTTTGGGGAAATGAATAAAGAACTGAAATTACAAAATACATATTCAGGTCTCCGTGCTGCTCCTGTCCAAACCACGTTGTCTTTGGGAGGAACAGGATGGGAAGCAGGATCAGGACCGGTTTCGGTAACCTCCCAAACCTTGTCTCATTTCCAGGCTTCAGCACTAAGGGAGTTCCTCTTTCCCTCCCACCTCTGCCTTCCCACTGGGTTAAGACGCTCACACCCCTGCATTTACCTCTTAGCACTTCTCTTCCTATAAGAACCCTCCATCCTCGTGCTTGAGCCAACTACACTGGTTCTAAAGCTGTGAGCAAAACCAGTTCCCAGAGCTCATCAGCCCCAAACCTACTGTATTTTTTTGGTCTGTTTTGGAGGGGATGAGCAGCGCTGGTGGCAGCCCAAGGAGCAGCACCCTCCATCTGCACCCCACAGAGCTGTGCTTCCAGCACACCACGAGTCCTAGCCCTCCAGATACCCTGTTCAGCATTTCTTGTTAGACATTACACAGCTTTGCCAGGTTAGGGTTCATGATTACTGTGAAACAAATGCGCTTAAGGGAGAAACATTAAGAAATAAATGATGAAAGGCAGGCTCAGAGGAGAGGAAGGCAAGGCGTGTGGGAAAGCACCAAGGGGCCAGACCCACCTACTGCAGGAGATATGAGGGAAGAGGCTGGGTTAAAATCAGTGACACTATAGATTAGAAAAGAGACCCATTATATTAGATTGTATAGACTTCTTTCCTCTAATGCTTTGGTGCAACCCAGAACCATAGAGTCACCGAATGGCTGAGGTTGGAAGGGACTGCTGGAGGTCATCTGGTCCAAGCCCCCTGCTCAAGCAGGGCCACCTAGAGGAGGTTGCCCAGGAAAACAGCATCATTTCTGTAATAATCTGCATTATTTCCATGGGTCCTGCAGGTTACAGAGAATGTCCAGGACAAGCAAAAACTCAGCCTGGGCTCAGATATCCCCCTCCCATGCTGGAGTGGGGCTGTGCACACAGCAAGGGCACGTGCAGGCTGGTGCATGATCAGGAAACACGTTGGGAGCAGACCAAATGTAGATTTAAGGTGAGGAGATGGAAATCGAGCACAGCAATCCCGGCTGCTCCCGCTGCCCCGGCCTCTCCAGGGCAGGGAGTGGAGGGGGAATGTGACCAGGGCTCTCCCCAAGCCCCCAGCACTTCCCACTGTAACGGAGGGGAGCTCCAGCACGACCCCTTGGGTTATGTACCCATATGGGCTGAGTGAGACACTGCTTCGTAATGTCAGCATAAACCACATAGCTTTGTCTAGCACCCAGAGTAAGTCTCCTAGGAACAGCATTAAAGCAAGCTGGGCTCCAGATGCTTCTTTATATCTGAATATGTGCATTTCTCCCTCTTGGGGTTTAAGACCTAACCAGGCATTTCTTACTGAGAAATTATGCCCATGCCGTGTATGTGCGATTCTGCTGATTTTGTTGAAAAATCAAGCTCCTCCCTGTTGCTGGTAACATTTGTTCTCAGCCTGAGAAATAATGGCTGAAGGGAACTGAAACAATGGGATTCAACCAGCACTTGCATCCTGGGGGTTTCTCTCCAATGCAATTCCACAAGCAAAATTAATGATGATGAAAAATGACGTAAGTGTTAATATTATCTCTGAGAAAGCATTAAATTATGCTAGCCCGGGGAGATGCAAGAATGGTTTAATTAAAATCTGCTTGTGTCAGCTTTCTTCCCTGCATGTACAAGCAAAGCCCACTGGGAAAATCCTCCCGTGGAGAAGACAAATCCCTCTGGAAACTGGAAAGCCCACCAAAAATTAAAGCCGTAAGGGCAGGCTCTTGGTGGGCAGTTGCTGAAGGCCACATGCTTCAGCTAGAGCCTGGATAACTGAGTCTGGCCCCTGCTGTCCCTGGAGATGCAATAGGAACAGGGCAGAGGGCGTCTTTGCTCTTTGGGGAGTTCCCGCTCCCCTTGTTGGGGGACTCAGGGCAGCAAAATGCAGCCGGGGTTCCCATCCCGGGAAGCTTCCAAACACTGCTCTGTGCATGTGTGCGCATGTGTATGACTCCAGGGATGCTCAAATCAAAAGCCAGGCATGCTCAGAATAATATTTGCTTTCATACTAAAACACCGTTAGTTGTATTTGCTTCTGCACCTCTGGGGTGTTCCTGCTTTTCTCAGTATCCGTGTGTGCACAAGCCCTCTCCTACCCCTACCCATCGTGGTTGCAGCTCTGTTTTCAGCCTGCTGAGGACAGGCTGGATAAAAGCATCAGCAAGTCATGCCCAGGAACCAAAGAGGAATTCCTGGAACCTGGCAATTTCCATCTAGGATTATTCCCTCTGGGCCAAGAAATGCTAAAATCTTATAAGGAAAACAATCCAGAGGTAAAGGGGAGGAGTAGAAGAGCTTATGTGAGCAATTGGTTGCTTTCAGTCCATCTCCAAGAAGCCACCAGCCAGATGGACCCAGCCCACCATGGCCTCTGGCTGGAGCCAGGGGGAGCACAGACCTGAAGGATATGAAAGCAGTAAATCCACACGAGGTGATTGTTTGAACCTCTAGACTTCTGAGCTGGAACAGTTTAATTTGAGCAGGGAGACGAGACAGGCCACAGCTGTATTTGAAAAGAGTCTGAGAAATGTCCCAACACGTCGTGATGCCGGATGACTTCTGCTGTTGAGTTTGGTCCAGCTAAAGCTTGGCAAGGTGAGAACCAAGGGAAGGAGAAGACTTCCAAGGTGAAACTGCTTGGTTTTGTACACCGTTTAAGGTAGAGAAGGGAGAGAAAGATGCCTGGAAATACCCATCTCTGGCAAGGAAGAATCATGTCAAGATGTCTATCAGCACTTATCACGACTATCAGAGATTTTGTGGATATAGAAATGTTCTTCTTCTCCTGCCCTCCTACCTTACCTATACATCATGTATCACATTGTGACCATTTTTGGACCTTAAATACTTCTCTGTTTCACTGTTCTGAGTTACATGTGAAAAGACACAATCCTACTAGTGAGACTGCTGTTAATCTTCTGCCAGGAGATGATGGCTCAGTATAAATAATTTCCATTTACAGCTTGAGTTTATTGTTCGAACTTCCCGAGAGATGGGACTGCCACCGTTTCCTTTCTGAAATTATGCCTGATTTGAGGCCAGAGGATTTCAAGATTTAGGACTTGATTTCATATGCTTTTCTGTTTAACAAACCAGATGATATACTGCGAAATTCTTGTGCAATGGAAACAGACTTGTCTTGAAAATTATGAGATTGCAACATTCCAAATGGAGTACATGATTATATTTGCCTGAAACAAGAAAAATCTCTTCTTTTTTTGTGTGTGTTTTTGTTGTTGTTGTTGCTTTTTGTTGTTGTTGTTGATTGTTTGTTTTATTTTGTTTTTAATTATTCATTTGCAAATGCCACAGTTAAGAAAAGATGCAAAGGGTGGAGGCTGTATATAGCAGGAACTCTGCGGTAACAGTATAATGAATATTAGATGCTTCTGTCAAAAAAGATACATGTCTGTGGATCATATCTGATTGAATAATTGCAGACAAATTGGAAAAAATAAATCTTACGTATGTACTCCAGAGAGTGGAGGACAAGGCAACATGAAGGATTGAAGTTCATTTGGGTTTTGAAGCTGAGTAGAGGGAAGCAGAACTGAAAATGTTTTTTGCAGGACAGGACTTCTGTTTGCTTTTAACTTTTCAAAGGCCACATAACTTCTCAGAAGAGGCAGCTGGTACCAAGAAGTTTTGACATATGAAAGGAGGCAGGTCCACAGAGTGGGCTGGCAGCAAACAGAAGAGCATTCGGACAGGTTTGTGGAAGCAGAGGAAACGTTGGGCTTATCATTGGAACAGGACTTGCCCAGAAAAAAACATCCAGAAAAGCTGAATATTTCTGACTGCCTATGCCAGCTCAGGGTTATGCAGGTGCACGCACGGCTGTGCTCACAGCTGATAAGGAAGAGGCAAGTTTGTGCTCACACAAGTGAATTCTAGACTGAAAAACACCCCTCTGTGGTGGGAGATGGGCCTCATCCCATGTGGGTACCGGCACTTACCTGAGTCACTTCAGCGCTTGCTCTTCCCACTGAAGACACCAGTCAGTGAGAAATTGTATTGGAGCTGTTTGAAATCTCATTGAGCTGAAGCCTGGACAGCAGAGTCACACTGCCTTTAACCATTTTTATTTATTCCCTAAAAATATCTAGATCACTCATCTCAGCCATGGAAAAAACAGGAAGAAGTAAAACTTAAACTCTGATTTTTCATTAGTTGGTTTGGGAACTAGAATTAGGTTTACAGCCAAGAAGGTCCTTTACTATGACTAGTTTCTGATGACCAATTTTGATTACCTGGGGCTGGTTCCTACAGAAGTTGAGTGAAAGTCTAATGTTCCTCAACAGTGATAAATGTCTGTCCAAGTTTCACTTTAGGTACCTAAAAATGAATTGAATATTTTGGCATCCAGCTACCATTTTTCATAATATGCCAAAGGACAGACACAAATTCTGTGATGAAACAGCTCAGTTAGAAGAAAGAGATATTTTTTTACCCATTCCCACCATTATTATTTGAAATTGAAGAGCAAAGAACATATGTTTTATGATATGTGGGTCTAAATATTATTCAACAACTTTTACCCCCTGTTGGCTGTGTTATACTCCTTTGCTTAGCTTCTCTTCTCAGAGCTGGAACAACAGCAGGACTAGAGGCAGCTATGAATGTGTACAGGTGAAAAGGCTGTCTTGTCCCCAGAGAAAGCATCGTCTCGTTAGCCATGGCATATGTCTGCTTTGTGTCAGGGTAGCAAAGCTGAGGGTCCCTTCTGCTATTGCCGCAGCATTCTCCTGATTAATTAAAGAGTTACAAAAAAAGCACTAATTTAAACAGAGCAGCTGGAGAGCCATGACCACCAGTGTATGGAAAAGAAGGTGACAGAATAGGACTATGTTCAAAATGCATAGTTGGTCCCAAATTACAGGAACCTACCATTATTCCTGGAGGGGTTTTAGTGTCCATGTACACTCCTCACCCAAAATAAAGTTCCCCATGCATATTCTGAGGCCTTCTGAGGCCTGCAAAGTCCAAACAACAGCATTTTGCATCTGATGCTCAGGCACTGAAATCAATGACAATGCCTCTTGGGATGGACTCACCACATCAAACACTTAGGTCTGGCTGTGCCCAGTTGTTTCATTAGGGGGAACTAATGGCCCAGATAATTTTTTTTATTTGGTTGTTTTTCTTGCCACTGTTGGCACACTTATTTTGTGTTCTCAATGCTTCCACTAAAAGCAATCAAGAAATAAGAACTTTCTTTTTATGGTTTAGGATATCACTTTTCTAAACATCACTATTTAGGCATGCTGGTTGAGAAGAGGCTGATTGCTTGCATCACTGTATAGCTGTGCTGCTGTCAAACTATTGCCTTTCAGATATGTGTTTTGTGTTACTGCCTAGCCCCGGTGTATTAAGTATTATAATATCTCTAGGCATATCTCCTCAATATCTCCTCAACCTATGGCTATGGGACAAATAAGAAAAGCAGACGTGAAAATGAACACTCACGCCAGAAGCATGTGATGCCACAGGAAATGGTTTCTGAAGATCCCATAATGGTTATATTACAAACTGCTATATCTGGATATAATGATGTATCTTTAATGATAGACATAGTAGATACATATATGATCTATTAAGTTCTCGATTTCTTGAGCTCTGTTTCTCTAGGCAATATACAGTCATGTTCATGGAAGGCTTGGTCTTGATTCATAGGCAAAGTTCCCGAGGTCCTACAAGCTGGAAAGTGATTTCCTGACGGGCTGATGAGCAGTTTGGTGATGGATCAGGCTCTTTAGGGGCAGAACTCCTCTTTGGCTCCTGAAACTAGCCCAAAAACAATACAGCAAAGAGGAGCCTCCATGAAAACATTGGTCCCAAGAGGCAATCAAAACTGAGCCAGGATCTTGATAATGTTCTTACGCTCAGCTGCTGTAAGAACCTGGAGCAGAAGGCTGCCACAGCTGGTAGGGGAAAAACAGCCTTGTGGTTGGAGCTGGATTCTCAGGCTCCTGTGCAGGTCAAGCATGTCACTAGTCTCCCTGGCTGGGTTTATCTTATCTGAGGTCTCTGGCTGGGAGAGCAGTCAAGACTTGCATGGTCCCAAGCTCTTTCATGGTCCCTGGGAAGCCATGTGTCCTTTTAGGTATCCTGAGCTCAGCCCTTCTTCTTTATTGAGGAAAGATGCCCCCCCAAAGTGTCAACCCTTCTCTTCAGCTCTTGCTGCCAGGAAGGGGGTGGCTGTGGCTGTATCAGATGGGAAGGCTGCTCAGCCAAGCCTAAATCAGTAAGAACGCACAATATTGACAGAGTTTGCTTTTTCAACGACACGAACGCTGCTGAGCCACAAAACAGCCGAGCAACGATGTGTCAAGTCATAAATAACTCATCATGAGGAAAGTGTGCACTGCCTGGGCATGGAGCCATAGCATTCATCCTCAGATACGCATTCAAATCAGCTCCATTAGTATCATATTCTTCTGTAATTACTCTATTGATTCAAACTGCATCTTATCTCCCCTCTGAGAGCCGCTAACACCCTTTCATTTACTGAGAGGCAGGAGGAAGGAGAATGCTGACATAACATCTATGTTGTGTTCAGAGCAAGGCTATGGAGCACATGCAAGTGGGGCATGAAAGCGTGCGAAGGCTGAACAATACCAATTTTGCAGGTGCTAAACTCTGCAAAAGCAAAACCGATGCTAATGGGATGCCAGTATTTACTTCCATTTTGGAATCCCAAGGCCCTCGTGCTCACCCTAAGAGTAGAAGAGGTATGAACTCTTCAGTGACCCTGGACTGTTCCATGCTGGTGATGAAACCCAAAACCTGTCAAGTTTCATGTGGTCTCCAGTTTCCTCACGGAGGTTTCAAAGTGCTCGTGTTACATTACCTTGTTTTCAGAAGCACCTTTTATGAAACTTTACAAATTCTCCTTCTTAATCCCCTTTAAATGAGGCTCTCATGACTTCCAAAAACTCCCTGAAAGCTTTAGTATTTCTATTATTATTGTTGGCACACAGGAGGCTCATTACTACCCAGAGTCGCTGGAATAGGTTTCAGGGTGAGAGGGGGCATGAAGGAAGCTCTTAGGCTGTCCCTCATCACTCCACTATGCAGGAGCTGTTGCAGAACAACAGCTGAAAGCTGCATGACCCCTCTGCAAAAATAATGCAGCTGACGGAAGCTGAGAAATGAAGGGGTAGGAGCTAGATATAGAGAAAGAAAAAAAGAGAGAGAGAGAGAGAGAGAGAGTTTCCTGTCAAATATGGGAAACTGCACCATTTTGGTCAGGGTCACATCTGGAGTAGTTATGGATCAACTAAAGCAATTTCATGCAGAAGATGAAAGGGGAGATGGCTGGATGGGGAATCCTGCAGGCAGGAGAGGGGTGGTGGTGCAGAGATGTACCAGCCTAGTGTTAGCAACGCTGCTGAGCACCAGCCCAGGGTCCCTTTGATCAGAACTTGCTTCTTCTATTAGCAGGATGGATTTTGTGTATGTGCAGGCCACGGAAGTAATCGAGTTGTGTGTTGGCCAGGATGAAAGGCTCTGTGCCGTGCTGTGCCATTACCTCCGTATTTATGTGGGAGTGGAAAGCAAAGAAAAAATGTAATGAGAAAGTCTGGTTTCATTTAGGTGTTGTTTATATTCGGAGTCAAGAACTCCCAGCCCACACACACTCTCCCCAAACACTGCCAGCTAAAGAACAAAGATTAAGAGGAAGAGATCCAGGGAAAACTTTACAGTAGCCTTAGTAACCTAAGAGAGGTTTTGGTGGTAAAACACAAGAAAGCAGAATCATAAAAACTGAATCCTGTCCAAGGACTCTCTCAGGCTTCTTGGAGGCTCTGGCCAAGTCACCAAGACCATAAACTCCCAGCTGAATTTACCAAAGTGTTAAAATATAAACGTCATTTAAATAAATGGCAACATTTTTTGAGGTGCTAAGCTCCTGCAAATACTGGAGAAGGTAAGGGTGTTAATGCTTCTCTGGCAAGCAGAATGCATAGCCAAGTGCCCAGTCTGAGCACTTTAAAGGGATGGGATTCACCCTTCGGACTTAATTTGCTTAAATTAAAGCAGATTTACACCAGAGTAAGTTTGGAGAAAGTAAAGGTAGATTTTGCTTGGTGTACTGGAGAAAAGACTGTCCACATGCAATTTTCATGATAAAATGACTGTAATACTTCACTGCCGAAGGGTGGAGGGAAACCTTCGCAAAGGTAAGCAAAGGAAACAGTTCAACTAGTCACTGATCACCAAGTAATGCTGCTCATTTCCTGCTAATCTTTAGCCATTAACTAGTCATCAAAACACTTAACCACTCACAAAAACTGGGAGAGTGGACTTGAAATACACCTTCAGCAGCTGGACACTCAGGGCCTGCAGGATCATCCCACATCTAGAGAAAGTCAAACTCAACCATTCATGGCCGTTTTCCCAGGAGATCATTAGCAGTGCCATGAATCTGGCCCATCACCTCCCAGGGATGGTGTCCCCAAGAGCAGGTACTACAAAGACATGGGTATAGGTGAATTTGACTATGAGAAGTCCTGTTATTTTCAATGGACCAAACATATGATCCACATATTAATGGAGTTCACCTGTAGGGTATAACTTCAATGTAGGGCTTCGCCTGGGCACCTACTGGTACATATCCTCTTTCTCAACTGTCCATATCTCTTGCAGTTCTGTATCTCCACGCAATGAGCACTTTCCCCTGCTGTAAATGTGTGGCAAGTTGTGATCAGGCTCTGTTTTACCATCGATCTGCACAGGTAGGAACAATTGTGCAAAGTGTCAAGCAGGGAGGAATCAAGTTCTCAAATCCTCAATGTAATGCATTACTTGGACCCCTCAGATACAAACCATAGCTACAAACTGGCCAGAGGAAGATCCATAGAACAAAATGGGGATGATAATAGAAATTTATCTTCTTCTGTGTGGGAACGTATATTCATCAGGTCTCTTTTCAATTTCCTAGACAGCTGCAACTATATCTGTGAATCTGGGAGTCTGTTGTCATTATCTTGCCACTCAGATCGGTTCCGATCCAAAATCTGCTATAGTCAATGTGAGTCAATATGGTATCAACAGCTTCTCTGTTGAATTCCAAGACTTGAAAATGAGCCTCATTGGGTCAAATCCACTTTCTAGATTCTCTAGCAAACAACTAACCTAGGTAACAAAAAGGTACAGGCAAAAAACAGGCAGAGTTACACACTCAAGGCTTCAAAATAGCCATGAAACCCTCTAACAAAATCTACCTACTCTAGAGCTATGACTGATACTTTATGTAGAAAATCACAGGTGAGGGTGTTTGACTTCAGTGAGGCTCCCTAGGTGCAATGGGAAGCAGTGCTTGCTTCATTAGATGTATCATTCCCAGAATCTCTTATTTAAGGTCACAGATCCTGAGTTTCTGGAGTCCCAAACAGCTTGAAATGGCAGAAATGATTCCATGATGCATTGGAAGATGGTTGGGTTTCTTTTGTTTTGGAAAAAAAACAAGCTGTAGTCTGGAGGTCAACAGAGTTCAAGTCAGGTGAATGCCATCACTAGTTAGAAAGCAATCACTAATATGCTTTTGTTGACATGAAACATTTATTGGAGTCATACCACAGTTGTTGGTTCAGAACAATAAGGCTTTCTTCTAAGTTTCCACCCCAGAGTTTATCAGTGGCTAAAATTGGATTTGGAAATAAAAGATAGGAAAATTTGTGATGTTGTAGCAGGGGTCAAAAGACTAAGCAAGCAAGTTTCAGTGTGGAGTTCTGGCAGTTTTGATTTATGGCCTTGCACAGGCTGATAAAGACCCTCCAGGCAGCACAGAAAACACAAAAGAATTAATTCTTTACATGTCAGAATCAGGACAAAGATGCTAGATGTGAAGAACTTCATAGACTTTTAATCATGCTTTATTACCAAAGCAATCTCTAAATATTAAAATGACGGTCAGTTATTTACAAGCAAATTGCTGCCACAGTAATTTGTGATCAAACGAATCTAACTCAATCTCTTTGGTAATTATATTCAAATCTAATTTTTGTTGGAATCATGTTTATATCGGATTTAAGGTTGGCTCCAGCTGGAGCAGATGCAGTCTTCTCATAAAAGGAATAATTGATCAAATTCTGGATTTGGTTACATGCATGCAACTCCATTGTATTCCAAAATATGTGACTACATGTCCCAGTGGGGAGGGTCAGCTGGAAGAACTCGTTAATTAGTGTGTTATGTGCTCAAATCAGAATTTTATGCTGCTATTAGTTAAAACTGGACTGATCCTCTGCTTGAAAAGGATTATGCTGACAGGTAGACAGCAGGTCTCTTGGTGATGAAAGTTCTCAGTACATTTGTCCTTAACCTCACTGATGTCATTTTGAAAATTAGAGAGATAGAACAGCATATGCATTTTTTCCTGATGTAACTTCAACTTTTGTTTAAGAATTTGATGCAAGATCATGAACTAAAGGTCTCCTGAATAGTGCTGTGAGATTCTTGTGTTGATGTAGCGCGTTTGCTTTTTGCCACTTAGCAGTTAAATGTTATTTTAATGTAATGATTTCAGTATGATTGCGTAGGAAAGAGGACAAATCTGGTCTCTTTTACAGATGGAGAAACAGAAATACGAGGGGAAGTTCAGCTATGCCAAGAAGAACAGAAATTTGTGTCTTCTCCATTGGGCTTCACTGGGTCCTTTAGTAATGCCTGGATATTATTTATGTATGTATCAGTCATGCTGAAAATTGAAAATGTGTTTAGTGATGATACTGGTGCTGAAGCGGTAGGGATTTTTGATCAGTAAATGCTTGGTGTGGTATTTCTCTACATGCATGCTCCTCATGCAGCAGGACCTCTGGGGCTGCCCGTGCAGCCCACCAGCCACCAAGGGGCTTGCTCAGGTTTGCTGGGGTGGGAGGGGAGGAGGTGGGCTGAGGGAACGTGTTTTAGGACAGGTGTGAACTCTGCTTCAGGGACCAAAATGCCTCCATCCCCTGTTCTCAGGCTGCCCTGGGCTTTCTCTTCTCCTTTCCTCTCTGTCCTCCCACCAGGGCCACCCACACCCTGTGCTCCTATTTCTCACCCTATGGCCCAGATTTTCCCTCAGTCCTGCATTCCAGTCCCTTCCCTTAGATGTATACCAGATGTCCTGTGTGCCTCCCACCACCTTTTCTCTACATCTTCTTCCTCCTTCTCATGCCAGGAGCTGTGTGTGGTCTCCAGCCCACCACGTGCCATGACCATAACCTCTCTCTCTCTCTTCATTACAGGGCTCTTCCCCATCCTGTGCTGCAGTGGCATTGCTGGGGCCCTCTTCTGCCTTTCCATATCTACCACTCTTCTTTCCCTTCTGTGGTAGAGTCCAAATCCATCGGTACCTCTGTTGTCCATGCTTTTATTCTCAACCCATCAGAGTCTGTATGCGCTCTGCATGTCTTCTTCCACCCACTGCACTCCTACTTCCAACCAGTGCACCACAGAGCCTCTGTGGATATCCTCATTTTCTTATTTTGCATCGCTTCTGTCTTTTCTTTTTGCCTGGGAAGGCAATCGCTTAGAGTACTAACATTTTAAAACTAGTTGTGCTGATAGGCAGAGCCAACAGACAGGACACTGTTGTGCAGAAAGGCACCAGGAGCTGCTGCTAAGCAAGTCTCCTACACACAGACCCCTGGAGAAAAGCTGGAAGCAGATACTCAGACACTGAGACCTCTGTGGGTCTTATTTCTCTCCTGCATGTCACCAACATCCATTCAGCTCAGCCTGCTGGTAGCAGAGTGCCCTGACTTTCTGGGATTGATCAGATGTGACTTTTAGGCTGTGTGCACCACAGAGGGAGAAATGACCCTCACGTGGGGGGGATTTCATGAGTATCTCCAACAAGACACCATAGACCTTGGCAGGAAGATCTCAATTCTAACGGGCAGCAGAAAGCCCAATTCCTAGCTGTGGCAAGGAGTTTCCCCTCCCTGTTGTCAGGAAAGCATCAAGGCACACAGAAGAAGAGGTTCAGCAGGACGTCAGGGCAGGACCACACATCATCCTGATAGACGTTTTTGTAGCTTGTCCTTTAAAAAAAAAAAAAATAGTGATGGGCACATCTGTGGATCAGCCTCAGCTCTTCAGCACTGCCTGCTCCACCACCACTAACCTGTGCAGGTTAAAGATGTCTGCTCCCAACACAGGGAACCTCTTCTGCTACAGCCGGCAGGTGCGGGATGAAGCATGTATTGGTGGTGGCATTGGTGGCACAGAGAAGAGCAGCAGGTGAAGGCAATGTGAAGAGATTGGAAGGTAGCAGGTAGAAGCAGAAGGAAGGGAGAAATTGTCACAAAAGTGTTGTAAAACCAGGAGCGCCCACTGTGTTGCTGTCTCAGTGACAGCAAAGAGATGCCTCAGTCTGATCCTGTTTCCCTGTGTGTATGAGCAACATACAAGAATCAAAATCTATACATCAGAATCACAGAAATGTTGGTTGGAAGGTACCTCTTGAGGCCTCTTGTCCAACTTTCTGCTCAAAGCAGGACTGTTGCCAACACTGCTCTGTCAGGAAGCTCTAGTTGTTCCTTATATTCTATGTAGGGGCTGCAGTTGATGGCAACAGGACTGAAAGAGCAGTCTACAGAGCCCCCAGATCTGGTAACAGCACCATAACCCACCTGAAAAGCAGTAGGTCACCTGGTTCTGTTAATTTTCTTAATTCCAGCAGTTCTATTTCATATTAAAACTTTTTCTAAGGCTTCTTCTATAATAAGGACAGGTATCTTTGCCAAGCATGATATTACTTGACTGTGAAGGGGAAAGAGAGGAAGTCTGTGCATGTCACCTGGCAGAGAACTTGCTAGAGGAATGGACTATTAAAATAAAAGCTATGGTATAAAAAATTTGAGTCACACATGTGTCTTCTATTCCTCTGTGTTCATCAGGGGAAAAAAAAAAGCACCTGATCTCCAGTTACCTAACCAAGAGAAAATGAGAACAGCATTATTTGTCTATCACTATTCATTATTTCAACAGTATCATCGGCAAAGTACCCAACTTTGTCATCAGGCAAGAACAAATCGAATTCACCAAAACTGTACTCAAAACCTTACTGTTGTCTCCATGCGCACACAAGCTAAAAACAAGATGGAAAATAAGGATTCGGCAATCATTAGTGCTGCAGCCTCGAGATACCTGGCTGAAGAGGCAAAAATGCAACGTTCACTCGAGTCAGTGGAAAAAATGCCTGTTCCTTTCAAGGGATTTTGGATCAGATCCAAAATAAGCAAAGACCATCAAAAGATAGGAAGAAGCCTGGGAATGAAAAGTACAATAAACGTGCCCGGTATTATCACAAACATCTCCCAGAGCTTCTGATAATAGCACAGGAAAGCAATAGCTGTCATATTGTATTATTTTGGTAAGAATAGCCATTAGTCCTGTCTTGACTGCATTCCAATCAATACAAGATAAATGCTCCTATGGATTTTTTTTCTCCTTTTTTTATACTTTTTTGAAGTGAGCCAATTCTCTTACCTTGTTGCACAGCAACTTCTAGAGCACTCACCTTTGGCACATGGATGATGGATGGTCTGGGGATGTGAGTACAGAGTGCAATAGCGTCATGGCTCAGCTCGTTAGCAGCAAACAGTGATGATGACTCTGTGGTAGCAGACACCGGCTGAGCAGCAGTATGATTGCTAGAATTGCTGTTTGTGTGGCTGTGTTTTGCGGAGTATCTAATAGCTTTGAACATCTTCTCACTGTCTTTCTCTCCTGCCTGCCTGAGGCTGTTGGCTGCTCTTGCAGCTGGCTGTAGGCACAATGCTGAGGTCGCTTCGGTCTTCTGCTCGTCCTTGGCTAGAGGGCTTGTGTTGGGCTGGTCAAACGGAGTGTTTTCGTGTGCATTTCCGAAGCAGGTGAGCAGGGCTGAGCAAGGGAAAGGATGCATCTTGGATGACAGGTTATCGGATCCGCTTAGCCTGCTTTCCACATCAGCATAATCAACAGGCTTCATTCACACCCAGAAGAGAGCCCAAACTTTAAGCCCAGGCATAATGTCATTCCAGCCTTCCCAGAGCAAGCACCCTCTTTTCAGCTGCCAGGCGCATCCAGAAGCGGGGTGCTGCACATTTCCCTCCGCCCTCCGCTGCAGTCAGCCCACTACCTCCTCACGGCTGCCTGCTCCTATTCTCTGCAAGCCACAGAAGTGCCGACACAATGAAAATGTTTGCAACAGTTGCATGCTCTTCCTCAGAGCTGTCAGCAGCTAAACAAAGCCCTCACAATAGCCCCATAACCCCGGCGGGCTATGGTTACAGAAGCGGAGGCTACAGCATCATGCAGTCCTCAGTCAATAGTACTGCAGCCTCAAGTTACCTGGTGAAGGAGGCAAAAAGATAATGTAGCCTGAGCTCTTCAGCTATAATAGCATCATCATGTGTATCAGTGTCATCATAACAATAGTATAACTGGCTCCAATTACATCACTCAGATATTTTTTAGCCATAAACATCAAAATTGTTCATCTATCACTGACTTAGATCAAAAATGTACTTTAAAGCTCTTGGTGGGGTTGTTCATTGTTAAGAAGGGAAGCTGAGAGGTGGCTCTGGCCAGGGAGGAGAAGGCAAGGTGCTGTGTGGGCATCCCATACTCATGTCCAGCACACAGCCCCTCTCCTTCAGCGTGGCCAGTGGGAGCTCCTCCACCACCACACAGCATCGCCGCTCCCAGCTCATCTCCAACAGCACCCACTGCTCTTCTGACCCTCCACTCCCTGGGGAAAACCAGGGCAGAATCCCACTGAAACTCTCCTGCAGTCGGGTGGGTGTAAGGGGAAATGTTTCCTTTTGCAGTGTGCAGTGAGTGGCTTGAGACTGGCTTCTAAAACAAGAATATGTAGGAAGGAAGGAAGGAAGGAAGGAAGGAAGGAGAGTTTGTGGTTAGGGCATCTGCCTCCAGAAAATCCCAGGTCTTTTTCTTCTTGTGCTGCAACAGGCTTCCTGTGTGATAGTGGAGATGTTATTTGATCTCTATCTCCATCTGTATAAAGGAGGAGAGTAATCACTTCTTTTTTTCCACTCACTGTACAGCTCCTGTCTCTCTGTAAAAGGTTATAAACTTTTGAGGGAAGGGGCTTGCTCTTATTTGTTTTCAAGCTGCTGGTATAAAAGATCTCCAAATTCAAATGTGGCATCTACCTGCTGATAGCACCTAAAGTGAAATCTTGAATTTTTGTCTTTCCCAAGAAAAATGTACTCTTCCATTTGCTCTTCTAGCCTGATGTATTGTTAGCTGTTTTCTTCATCAGAGCCTCCATATAACTGGGCCTTCGATCTTACTGTAAGGTTTGACATTGAGCAAAAATATGATATATTAAGAGAAGCTCATGTTTCCAGTAGTTCATCAGGAGCTGAAACACAGAAGGTTGAGTGTTAAATTCCCATTTTGTCAATGGTTAGTGCCTGAGGCTGCCAGAGCAACAGAAAAATCTCAAGTCCCTCATCCAGAAGGTTGTCTTCACCCATCAGCGTGTCCTGACTTCCTTGCTCCCTTATCACACACAGCTTTCTTAATGAAAAAGATGAGTGCCACTAAAGAGATCCATCAGACACTCTGATGCTTAACAGAGCTCCTGAAAACCCCCTGGAATGGAAACCTACACACAACCACCAGGAGAGACATGGGCATATGTGAGTCTTGGTGTCACATTTCCATTTGATAATTGTGTTTGGGCTGCCCTCTTAGAATCATAGAATATCCTGAGTTGGAAGGGACCCACAAGGATCACTAAGCCCAACTCCTGGCTCCACACAGGACCACCCAAAAATCAAACCATATGTCTGAGAGCATTGGCCAAATGCTTCTTGAACTCCAGCAGGCTCAGTGCTGTGACCACTTCCTTGGAGAGCCTGTGCCAGTGTCCGACCATCCTCCCGGTGAAGAACCTTTTCCTGACATCCAGCCTGAACCTCCCCTGTCACAGCTCCATGCCGTTCCCTCGGGTCCTGTCGCTGTCACCAGAGAGCAGAGATCAGCTCCTGCCCCTCTGCTCCCCTCGTGAGGAAGCTGCAGGCCGCCATGAGGCCTCCCCTCAGCCTCCTCTTCTCTGGGCTGAGCAAACCAAGTGACCTCAGCTGCTCCTCATACATCTTCCCCTCTAGACCCTTCACTGTCTTTTGGTGACCCTTCACCCTCCTTTGGACACTCCCTAATAGTTTTATGTCCTTCTTATACTGTGGTGCCCAAAGCTGTACACAGTGCTTGAGGTGAGGCCACACCAGCACAGAGCAGAGCAGGACAATCCCTTCCCTCACCCAGCTGGCAGTGCTGTGCCTGAGGCACCCCAGGGTATGGTTGGCCCTTTTGGCTGCCAGGGCACACTGCTGGCTCATGTTAAACTTGAAGTCAACAGAACCCCCAGATCCCATATCTCTTAGGTGAGACCATTCTCTTTGTACCCCTTCCCAACCAATATTTTTTGTATATCAGCTTGTCTAAATGTCTGGTGTTTGGTTTTAGAAAGGCCCAAAGTGCAATTTGAGTTGCAGGGGCTCTTGCTGATCTGTGTCTTGATTTGCAAATACTGCTGAAAAACTGGAATTTCTTTAAGTGAGGTGTATTATCTAGCTGACACTATTACATGGAAGAGAACGATTTGGCTCAGGCCCATCTTGCTTCACTCGTCAGCAGGTGAAGGCAGCAGCAGCAATCTCAGTATTCCCCTTCAACCAGTGCCAGGAGATAAAATACTGGTTGTGCTGATATGAAGCAACTTTCCCTTGTCTTGCATCGATGAGGAAGGACATGGATCCATCTGGGAGTGGAGCTATTGCAGATGGATCTGTTTGGCACCGATCTGGATGCCCTGCTCTTCTGCATGGCACTGTAGATGCCTGTTTGAAAGTTTGGGGCTCTGCTTTGGGCTGCAGGTAGGTGAAAGTTCAGTAGTTTTTTCTCCTAACCTTTAAATCACCTCAGCCCTTTACTAGATCTGGCTTTAGATGCTTCTGTCCCTCGGTTTCTAATTTAGCAAAGGTAGATAAGTACTTAGGTATCTCAGAGGAGTAGGACATGAAGCATTGTGAGCTGTTCAAGTATTGCAGAGCTGGAATCCTGACAGGATCAATCTCTCACATCAGGAACTGCAGGAAGCTGAGGAAGCACTCAGAAGCCTGGGTATTTATTTGAGTTTTACAGACTTGTTGAGGATGTGAGAGTGGCCCCATGTCGAAGAACAAACTTTCTCATGGGATTTCTGGTGCCTCCATTCATTCCTGAGCCCCTGCAGGACAAAGGGCACAGGCAAAATATTTTCAAGAAACTGCTGAAATATTCAGATCCTTGGAAGAAGTTCAGTTTGAGTCTAGACATAAACAAAAGTTTTGGGATTGTCTTATTTCTTGTAAAGCAAGTACCCTATAAGGACATTTTCCTTTACTAATCCTTATGCTTCATAAAAATGTCTGAGAAATTAGTAAAATCCTCTAGGAGGTTTTTCTGTGTTATCTTCTAAGCTTAGCTCTACATTTATGAGTGTTTGTCCCATGATTGGGCTTGATATGATACTGCTTGGGTACTCAAAGTCTTAGTAAGTGTTTCACTGGAGCTCGGGTGCTCTCAGCACATACAGAAAAATCCTGGATATCGGTTGCAAAAAGTCATCATAGCCCACCGTGGGTGAGGCCTTGGGTATGGATAGACACTGGGGTAGTTGGGGCCAGCCCATCAGTATAGGTGGCACTGGACATACACAGACAGATTTCATGGCTATAAGAGGTCAGACTGAGACAGGACTAGCCAACCAAAGCAATAGCTGCCTTTATGGGAACAGCATTTGATGTTTAGATGTGAACTGTAATTTCAGTGAGCTCAATCAAGACTTCAGGCGGTCTGACACGTCTTTAATAACACAGTAAGGTGTCTCTGGAATTAAAATAATTATTTCGGCATGTCAGTCAGCCAACAACTTACGTTCAGTTCTTTTCAACCCTTTAATTGGCCCTGCAAACACCTTTCTTCAGCTTTCTCAGATCCTTGTGAGTCTATAGGGACACTAGGCTGTGTGAAGGCTAGATGCATGAACGAGTCATGATCACCTAAAGTCACCATGCTACAGAGATGCATGCCTTTGTGAAGAGGGGTTGTTTTAAAAATAAGATGTCTGCCTGTATTATCTCTGAGGAGAGAGGATATTAATTGTCTGCTTCCTATGAGAGCCATATAGATGTTTTTCAGTCATTAACAAGGACAAAATACTCCGTTTTCATAAGTAGATACAAGATAAGTGCTCAGGGTATTTGTAATTAACCTGTGAGTCTTGCCCTGAGTTTAAAGACAATATAAGAAATCTCCACAAGTGGAAAGCTTCCAAAATGAACTGGTGGTGGCATCTAACAGGTGACAGCTGTGAGCCCCAGCAGTCAGACCTCCCCCCAGTCTCCTCCCAGTTTGGGGTTATTTGGTTTTGGCTTGAGCCCATCACTCTAGCTAACACCGAAGACATGATTCAAGGTTCATTTCATTTGAACAGATCTCCCTGTACCAATCAAGCAGTGTGCTAACCATAGTTTTACGTGTGATGAGATATTATTAGGGCAAGTGACAAGACTTGCTTTATTTCTCTTGAATTTGCTCATAAATTACTGATGAGCTAAAATGTACTAGCTTAACGCCTCAGCAAGCTGGACATTTAGAGTAAATGGAGAAGGTGAATTTCAGCCAACTCTTGACCTCTCTTCGGTGTCATTCCTTCAAGAGAAAATTTTCCTTCACGTGGTTGATATTATACTCTTTTCTTAGGGGGAGACATTGGGTTAGATTTATCTCAGGCATCCCATGCTTCCAGCAAGGACTAAGCTGGTTCGGTTACTTTGGAGGAGCCTGTTTTGCAGCACATCATCCTGCTTGCATGTTCATATGCTGTCCTTCCTTCCTCGCCATTGTGTCTTTGCAGTAGTGCTGATTCTTCAAACATCTCCCAAAGCCATGTCTGTCTGCTGGGGGCTGTCCATAGCCTGGTGTTCCCCAGCTACTTGTCTTCCTTGTCCTGTTCTAAGCCTTAGCCTGCATCTGCTCCTGACATACTGCTTGCAGAAGAAATATGTCCATTGTGCCAAAGTATGTTTTAGGTTAAATCTGAGCTGGTGATGACCAGTACAGCTCCACTGTGTTCAAAGTATAGGGGTCAGAAACGGTGTTCACAGGAATTGAATCCAGCCTCCTGCTGGCCCACTTTTGTAGACTGCCCAAGCTTTAGATGAAAGCCAGTTGAGGTTCTGGCTTCCCCTACTTAATATATATTTTCTATATATACATAACATATATGTTCTATAGAAAAAGATGAGTAGGATGTGAAGAGAGTGTATTGAAACCATGAAATACAATTAGGAACAACTTGGCACTACTTAGATGGAGCTTAATGGAAAGGAGATCAGAGAAGAGCCATGCAGATGGCAGTGACCAGCTCTGAGGGAAGGTATAAAGAGCTTAGCTGGACATGCAACAAGAAAGCAATAAGATGTGATGCTCTCTGTTTATCTGAAAAGCGTAAGGATTGAGGTTTAAAAAGAAGCTGATCATGGTAGCCAAAACACTCCCTAAGATCTTCAGAGTTTCTTTCATCTTCTATTGTACCTGCTATTAGGGGATAGGTGACTGGATTAGAGGGATCATTCATCTCATACAGTTATGGCAGTTCCTTGTGTTTCTAGACATGAAAAACTTAGGCTGAGTAGCCAAATAATAATAATAATAATAATAATAATAATAATAATAATAATAATAATAACAACAACAACTAATTAAAAAGAACAACTTAATAGTAACCTACTTTTAAAAAAATTGCAGGAAGATTTTTTCATTTTCTGAAATTTCTAAATGTTTTGACACTTTTAAAACAATCACAGTGTCTGATGCTCAAAGAATTCCAACTCTCTCTACAGTTCAAGTATTCAACAAAAATGGCCATTTTTTCAAAAAAAAAAAAGAAAAAAAATACTGTTCCATTGAATTCTGAAAGTCTTGGGCAGGTCTGTTTGGTGAGTTCCAAAATCTCGCTCTTGGGAGGTTGTGAAATCCTCATTCCTTGCTAGACTTAAAACCCCATAGGACTAAATGATCGTCTGGAGGTAGACACAGAGTATGCCCCTCTCTGTCTTCCTGGGACAGGCTATCATGTTGAGGGGCTATGAAAATACTTATCCTGTTAAAGGATTCATGCTGGACTGTGTAGCTGGGGAAAAAAAAAGAAAAAAAAAGCTGCCGAGATTCCAGCAGGCTGGCAATGAAGGGCTAAACTTAAATCCTCAAGAAATTGTGCCATCCTGCTGCAGCATTTCTGAACAAAAAGCAGGATGATAGCAAACATGTGACGGATGCACGCATGTACTCTTAATAACAACAGAGAGTCCTTGTTCAGATTTTCTATTTTCAACCACACCAATAATATTCATACCAATCCAGATGGAAGTCCTGGGCCCAGCAGCCAGCAGCTCTTGTGAACCAGCTCCTGACTCTGCTGTTGAAATAGGTACAAGCGAGATGATAATGTTGACTTAGCTATCTTCCAGCTGGGCAGCTTGCTTCTGTCTGTGAGAGCTGAGAAAATCTGAAGGTTGCTTAATATATGAGTTATTTTATACCAAGTGTTAGTAGTTTCTGAGGTGGATTTAGAGCCTTATTCTTACAGTTATCTGTATAAATCCAGCTGGCTTAACAGCAATTGAAATAAAACTTCCATCTGAGCACAAGTTGTCCCTGAGACAGGAGCAGAATCTCTTCTGTCTGTAGTTTAAAGGACTCAAGACTAAAAAAGATATTATTGGTTTAAGTGGCCTTCCATGCACTATTGACACTTGAAGCTTCTGAGCCAGAAGAGCATTTTAATATAACTGATGCTTTGGAAACGATCAGGTTCATTTATGTTCTGCACTTTCCTTAATGACACAACCAGCCTTCACAACTTTATACATCTTTAGCAATTTTCCATTTTTTTCCTATCACCCACTATGTTAATGTGGTGTGACCACATGGCAGATCAGAGCATTATGTAAGACAAAAGAGCAATGACAAAACACTTCCTTAGCTTCAATTATTTTATTTTATAGAGAGATTTCTAGATGTCTTTTATAGAGCAGGGATTTTCCCTAACACCTCCATTTTCCCAGCTTCTGTGCAAGTGGCATGTGGAAGGGGATCTCACCCTTCCCTTGGCTGCTCTGCAGCCGTGTTCCTGCTCCCTGCAGCAACGGGCAGGCTCCGGCATCAGCAGCATCACCGAGCAAGCTGAGTTTGAGGCATCATCCTCTGGCTGCCCCTTCCTGCTCTGCTGGCTGAGCCAAACCCCTTCCAGCCGCACGCCACAGATGGCTAATTAGGATCCTGGGGAGAGGAAAGCTGCTCCATGGCCTTCTGCGCTGGGAACGGGCTCGTCGTTATGCAGATGACATCCATCCCTGTAACTCGTTCTGCCTTTGCAATGTGCAAATACAGGCGAGGGGGGACTGCGGAACAGTCCTGTATGGGTGCTGGTGAGCTGAATTCGGGCATGGAGGACGCGGAGAAATGGGGTGCACAAAAGGAGGGAACGATGTCTGGGAGCATCTTGTCATTGAGAGTGTGGATGAAGGGTCCTGAGGGGGATGCCAAGGCAATGGCTGCCCTCGCTGGGTGTCCTTTCTGGCTCTTTTTCACTTTCCTCTCACTCCTCAATCCCTGATGTCCCTCAGAGGTTTTCCTCTGGCAGGAACAGTTGGTTTCCAGGATCTTTTCATCCCCACTGACAACTTCTCTGAACCCTACCCATACCCACCTAAAAAATACCATTAGTGCAAGGCACTATCACTATCTCTGACCCTTCATTGCCTCTTGCTGCTTGACTATGCTAATTACAACGTGCCAATTAGCTCTCAGTATAAATTCACCCAGTTCATTTCACTCTGAGGTCCCTTCATCGACCAAGTCTCCGTGGTCTGGGAGTTAATCCATAGATCTGAGAGCCACCAGGAACCACGGACATGTCTCATACGGGTATGAAATCACCCCCTGAAATTCCTGATGCAGAGAGAAGAGCTTGTATTCCCTTTTTCCATCATTTAGGCTTGAAAAGACACCCTCATATAGGATCATATCAGCCATTTGTTGCTCTTTGCATTCTATACGCCTACTGAACAAAACTTGACCTTCATCTCAACATAGTAATAATTTGTAAGTAATAAAAATAAAATCAACTTAAAATGGCAACATAATAAGACATTTTTAAAATGTATAATTGCATTTTGGTTTGTATTTTCCCGTAAACCTTTGGGTGCTTTATAGAAACACTTCAAAAATGTTAACATTTCATTTACATGAAGAAAAACACCTCTTTTTCCTCTGTATAAAGAAGTCATCTTTCTTGCTAAAAACATTTTTATGGAAAAAAAAAAAAGAATCTACCAAAACAATTATCACCGCACAAAATGATTATTACTTTGGTAAATGATCTTTGTTTTGTGGGAGCCTATATTTAAAAAAATCTAAAGAAAAGCTGAACTTGCAATAGCCTTGATCAGAGCCAGGTAATTACTCCAAAGAGGGTCCACAGCCATTGTGCTGTTAATTTAATGTTGGCTATGTCTGCACATTGCTTGGCTTTGTTCACTATGCAACTTTCGTGCTTGATGCTTGGGGAAATGGAGAGCTGGGCTGGTGGCTGGAGTCTATATTGAACGAAGGAACAACATCCAGTTTCTGACTGCACAAAATTAATCTCAAGTAGAAGCAGGAGACTTAACAAATTTCATTCATCGAGTCCAGGACCCACAGCAATCAATTGTCAGATCGACAGCCTTATCTCCCATAGCAAAATTTGGGTCCTGATTGCTGGGGCTGCCCTTCGATGCCGTGCTGACTGCCCATGCAATACAGGCAGTTTTGGACCGACAGGCTGAAATATGTGTGTGTATTTTTGCAATGCACTTGCTTAACATTTGCTTACCGCGCTGGAACGAAACGCAGATGGTGGGGTTTGCTCCTGCCTCTGCAGGCGTTTCGCTGACTCAGTTCCTTGTTTAACCCTAATGGGCGACGATCCAAAGGCATCACTGTAATATTCATAAAAACTAATTATCCAGAACTTTAGACACTGGGCACAGTAACCCATCTACACAAGTTTTAACAGGGGGTTGTCGTTTCCACAGACATTCGGAAATTTTCCTAAGCACAGATGGCTTCCCACCACGAGACGGCCCATGACAGAGCTATTGCCATTTCACCTCCATACCACTTCCACACTCCAGGTTTCATTTGTTTGATCAAGTTCCACTATTAAAACATCCTTTTTTTCTTACACACACAGCTCGCAGGTGCAGCTTTCCGCCGCTTGACTTCCCGGGGTGGGTTTAGCTGGCTGCAGCTGGTTGCCTGACTGAACAGACAGGAACTCCCATGTCAGTGCCCAAAATGCATCCAACAGCTGTCTTGCTCTCACAGACTGCTCCGATTTCTATGAAAATTGTTTTAAATAGCTGTTTTCCCCTCACTTTCAACTTCACGGTGATATAATCAGGTCATGATAAACCACAGCGTGGGTGTGTTTTGCTCTACCTTCAAGAACAAATATTTGGCAAGAACAAAAGACACTGGCACACTCAAGGTGCTTCAGGCTTGGAAAATCTGGCCATTTATTTACACACCTCAAATATGAAAATAACAGCCAAATAAGCAGCAACTTTGAAAATCTTATTGCAGCAAAACGTCTTCTGAAGACACGATGTGAGGGCAATCCAGAGTGTGATTTAGATGTGGAAGAGCTGAGTCAAGCAGCTGTAGGGTTGTTGTCCTGCTGCTGCCATGCTATCAGGCTGGTGTCCCATGCTGTGAAGAACACCGTCACCCCTCTTCTGCATCCCCCATAGTGGATGCAGAAGGTCACCCCATCGGTGTCCCACTGGGTCTGTCTGCACTGAGTGAGGGCGACTGGGTGGGAGAGGAGCAGCTGAGGCTGCTGGGCTCCAAAGGGAATCAATGCATCACGTCTCCTTTGCCAAACACCCTTAGAACTGCCGCTCTGACCCTCTGAGCTGATGTCATGCAGACAGAGAGGGCAGGCACAGACAGGGGCTATTAAGAAGGTGGATTCTAGCAAATAAAATAGATGCCAAACTTGGCTGGCCTGCAAGCTGCCCAGTGCTGGGTCCATCCACCCCCTGCTCCAAGCCCCCTCTCCCAGGATATTAGTTATTTTGGGATAGCTACCAATTTCATAGCTGCATTTTGAGATTCACGGCAATTGCCCAAACTGCAGAAACCCCTCAGAGGAACGACTGCAGGGAAGCATCGTCAGCGTTTCCAACACGGACCCAGACCTCTGCTGCAGCACTGACAACAGTTTCACCTCCAAGGGGCTCCTGGCTCGGCTCAGCACGCAGCGTGCCTCCAACGCTCCCAACAAGAGACTGCTCCACCTCTGTCCTGTAGCCACGAGCACAGCGGGGAGGCCAGATCCCAGCCTGTGTCCTTTTGGCAGAATCCTCCTTTATGGCTCACTTGCCAGCAACATTAACCAGTGTTTCACCACTTCCTCCTCTGCCACTAGCTCTGCTGTAGGTGGACAAAAGGCTTTCTCTCGTCATGTGATGCTGGGAGACAGAAGGCATCTCTTTTGCCAGAGTCTACGAAACGGTGGTCTCAGCAGTAGGGAAAAAATAGCTTTTCGGGCCGCTGAGTTTGCTGGCATCAGCAAATGTTGACTTACAGAATGAGACTGCTCCAGAACGCTGCAAGCTGATGGCAGCTATTTCTGCATCAGTTAATTGGGTTCGGGAGCCCCACCTGGTATACAAAACATTTCCAGAGGAAACATTTTCCTTCCCCCTAATTTTAAAACTGCTACTTAAGCACGTACGTGACGAGTACCTTTACCACTAAGTCATTTTGCATAGGAGCCCCCACCAAGCCACGGGATGATGGAAATTTTGGGGCTCTGCTGAGCTCATTTGACTCATGGCAACTGTGAGTCTGTCCTCATGTGCACACCTGGCTCCATGGTCAGTCCTCAGGCAAATGAAGTCATGGCTGAGCAGACAAGACATCTTGAACTGAGATCTAAATATTTACCCCCAAATAAATATATGTTCTTGGCCACAAGGAAAACTGGTACTTTGCAAACTTTAGGCAAACAGTTTCATTCATTTTTGAAATGCTTTGGCAATGAAATACGTATTTGTGTGTTTTGTACATAGTTTTACCTCACTGCAAAATGATATAGTAGCTTTGGATAGGAAATGCAGCATATCTTTCCTCCCAGATGAACCTGGGAAGAAAATGAAGGTAGGCAGGAAGGTTTCAAATAAGGTGTGTTTGGCCAGGTCCCCAAAGTTAATGCTCTGCTCTTTTATGAAGTGCTAGAAAGTCTTAACAAGCTGGAACAGATGAGGAACATGGATTTAACTTCTGCAACAGAGCACGTCCGAAAGACAAATAACACTAATACTAAAGCAGAGCCTTGGTTCATTACTGATGTGGAAGGAGCAATTCCTCTCCAAAGTTATCTTTACCAGCATGAAGATTGAATTACATGGTTTGGCTGATACTGAATTTCTACCCCATCCCCTCCAAAACATGCCGAATAGAAGTGGTGTCACGGGGTTGCGCTGCCACCTTTGTGCAGAAGACTAGTAGTAAAGTGTCCAAATAGCAGCTGGTTGAGCACCATCTCAGTGCTTTCTTTGGCACAACACTTCCAGAGCTGGCCAGGCCACCGGTGTGTGGCCTGCTGCGAAACAGAGATCTCAGCTCTGACTGACACCCAGCCACCCCAAACTGAAGATTTTACACATCAGGCCATAAATTCTACTCAGTTTCTCGGTAATGAGCTGAAACAGAACTCACCAGGCCACCCCAAGCAGTGTCCCAGACTGGGTGGTGTGACTGTTCATCTGCTGAAGGTGGAGGCAGATCTCATCAGGAAGGCAGCTTAACTGATAACCGATAATTAGTGAATAAAGAGAAGAAACCTGGTACCTTTCAGGGGTTCTAACTCTCACTGCTTTTCTTCAGACTACCTAGAACGGAAAGCTCTGTGGTACATGAAAGACTGCTTCCTTGGTCACTTTCTCAGAGAGGAGAAATTTGCATTTTTAACTTCTTTTTCACTTCTTTTCAGTTCAGTGCACATGTGATCTATTCTAGGTTAGTTTGGGAGATCTGAAAAGACAGGAAAACAGCAGAAGACCCCTAACTGGGTGAACCATCTTAAGCAGATTTCAAATGTTGGGCTGCGAATGAATTCAAGGAAACCAATGGACAACTGAGTTGATGCTGAAGTCAACAGAATTACATCAACAGAGACTATCATTTCAAGGGTCTGGATTTTCTGGTGGCCTATGATAATGTAACCCTTGACATCCATGAACTTCCTCTCCCAGCTGTGAGACCAGAGAGCTGTCCCTATGAATGCAACACCTCTCTCCTTCGTACAAGAACTGCACCGGTGGGCAGGTGGACTTAGCCCTCCAGTTAGGTAAGGATAAGCCAACTGGTCTGTAATAAAAATACAGTGTGTTGTAAAATCTATTGAGTCTTTACCTGCTCCTCAGAGCACTTCAGACACATTTGAAACATTAATTTCCACGCAGTTCCGCACCTCCTTGTTTAGAGCAGATATACCCAAATATCTTACAAATATATATATATGTATATAATTTTCTGTCCATCTATCTATCTACTTATGTTTGTGACAGGAAACACTGAAAACTAACTGAGAAATCAAACAAGACAGGTGCAGTTCAGTGACCTCAACACATCTAGCTAGAGCCATTTGAAACTTTTGTCTGGTATACCCATCCAGTGCCAGCAGGTATGCCACAGGACCTCCAGGAGATGCACATCCTTCCAGGCCAGCTGGAAGTCACACAGGGTATCCTAGAGCATCCTAAATGGCACTAGAGATGCATGCTCAGGCTAGTGATTCAAATCCAGGTTTTCCAGAGCAAGGCTGCCAAGGTTCAGATGTGAAATTTTAGGCGTTTATTAATTTGTAATGTATTAGAAGTTTGCTCATTGCTCCTGGGAGTACAGCCAAGACTCTTTTCTTCCCTACTGGTTATGCTACAGACATGCACCCTGATTCTCTTCTCATTCTTTCCCTGGTCTTTGCCAAATCTCAGAGACTTTGCTTTGGGGTACACCTAAGGAAAAAAAAAAAAAGGATCCTGATGTTTGGCCCATCCTCCTAAGAAACCACAGGCTCAAAGCCTGCTCACTGGGCTGCTCAGAGTCTGCATCAGAGCCTGATGAAAATTACAGCAACACAAGTTCAGTTATCCCAATGCACTGAAACAGAAAACATGCCCACAAGTAACCACTGCATTTAAAATAAACACAATCTGAATCCTTTTTCTTTTGGCGTGTGATGTGGCACTGAACTATGGAAATAACAGCATATTTCAAGGGCTTCCAACACATGAAGCATTTTTGTTCCTAAGTACCACATCATGTTTTATTTTGCTCCTCCAGATAATAGAAAATAGGTCTCACTTTCTCCAGGATAGACCAACCAGAGGAAGGTTTTGTCCTGCCATTGAGGGATCTGCTGCCAGTCTCAGGCTTTGGGACCAGCTCAGATCCTGCCTATCAGGGCTGAAGATTTTCACTCATGACTTAGTACCTAATGGCCTGTCCTGCTGCCACCCATGCCTTTCGTGAGCAGAAAACCCATGGCCTGGGCACTGCAACCCAGGCTGGGAGACAACACATTCCTGTCTGGTGGGTTGGAAGGGATTCTGCTGACTCCAGTGAGGAGATGCACATTTTGAGGTAGAACCACAATGAACAAGCACTCTGGTGTCCTTTTATGAGTTGTACCATGGCCTTCCACTGATCTTCCTGCACCTTCATTTTCTCTACTGAAAATTAAGCTCAGCAGGCTTTTACCTTTTGGCTTGTATACAAGCCAAATAATTCATTAAAACAAGCAAAATGTCCTGGACTAGTGGGATTTTCTGGCTGTGTGACCATCCATTGTATAAATACCGAATGAGAGGGATTTGAAGAATGCCAGACAAAAAAAAAAAAAAAAATAAGTGACAGGGTAAAATGTTTCTTGTTCTAAAATAAGAGAGATGACAGCTCAAAATGTATTGAAATCCTCCGAAAACTTCAGCTTACCAGAGTAAAATGAGGTCGCAAAATCCCTGGATATCTATGGTTTCTGGCAAAATGTAATACACCAAGGTGGACAGAGATGTATGAAAAGAGTTTTGTGATGTATCAAAAGAGGTTAAATAGTTTATGTTTTAATTTACGATGGCTTCGAAAGTGCATTAGGTTGAGTATTTGCGGCAAGCTGCTGCAAAGACAACAAGCAAAAGAAAATGCAGGCTCGTTCAAGAATTATTCCCCAACAGTAAAGACCTTTGGAGCATGGAATAATCCCCACAAGGTATTTCACAGATATAGATCAGATGAGGCACTCAGGAACAGCAGGGAGCAACCTGACTATCCTGAATTGGCAGGAGAAATTCAGTAAATCAAACAGGGCCTCACCTTCTCCAAACTGGTCTGTGCGTAGCTGCAGCATCTATCACATTGTCACTCTGGCACTGGAAACTTTAGTTTTAATTAGAGCATAACATGTATTTTTGCCATATTGATCCTCCCATCCGCTATAAGATTCCAGGAGCAAAGTGAAACACCTTAATTCTGTCCTTTGTGCACTGTGATCGGACTTTAAATACACAGACTCAGGCTGGTTTTTTTTTCCAGGATTTGGCCTTAATTCAGTAATATATAATAAAAAAGGTTACCTGCAGGGTCCCTCTCTCCTTCCTTCACCACTGAGATGAAAGGCAAGAGGCTTCCAGGAAAGCCAAGATGGATTTGTGGCCAGACGCTGCCTACAGAAGCTGCAGCTGCTGCCACATACCTCTGTATGAGATTACAAGGTGAATTTTGCTAAACTTCAGTTTCTGATAAAACTGCATGAGGAAGCAGTTACATGTCACACTTTGTCAGGAGAAGTCACGTATCGACAACCATCAGCAGACTGGGAATGCATCACTGGAAACCTCCCTCCAACTCCCAGCCCAAATCTTAGCAGAGCTGGGACGCAGCTCGTGCACCGTGGCCACAGTGATTTAAACCTGCCTCACATCGATATATCTCGTGCTTGTAAATTACAAACTCTACCGGTGTCAGCCACGCTTAAAATCAATGGAGAACCTAATCTCCGCTCCACTTGGGTATTGATTGAACTCCATTGACTTAAATTCGAATATAGTAAATCAATAGCGCTCCCTAGCACTGACACAAAAACTCGGGTTAGAGGTACTTCTATCAGTGTAGCCTGTCCTAAGAAAAATCATTTTAGCAGGATTAATTTTTTGCCAGGTTTCCCTGTGGATACGGTCGGACTATCACAAGCAGGCGAGTTGGTTCCTTAAGACATTTAAGAGGCAACAGCATCGCTGAAAGGAAGAAACCTCCACAAAAGGTTGGAAAAGCAGAAGGCAGGACACACTGCCTGGTCCTCCAAAGGTCAAATGTCCCTGTTCGCGGGGTGCTGGTGCATAACCGGGCGTGCGAATTCTGCCAGTTTTCCGCCAGAGTAAAATGAACCCACATGCACCAGGGGTCTGATGTTAGAGGCTGAATTAAACCACGGAGGGTGGGTTTAAATCGGCCCATGGGACCTGGAGAGGACTGGGTTCTGTGCCAGCTTCCAGTGGGGATTTCTTACTGGGTCTAAGGCTGAGAATAATAATAATAAGAAAATCAGGAGAGTGCATGCATACAGATAGTGGCGATGCACAGCAAGAGGCAGGTTGTTCCCTAGCAACACTGGCTTTAGGTGGCTAGTTCTGGTTAGCGTTCTCTGGCTAATGGCTGCAGTTTTTATCTGCTGCTCACTTGCCCACCCATGCTGAGAGAGAAAAAAACAACAGAGAACATAGGCTAGGATCCACGTGGGCTAAAGCACATGTCTGGAGGTGAGGTATCTGCTTGTGAGGGACTCAGCAGTGCTCCTGGGCTGAAAGCAGCTCTAGTGATGCCCGTTCCTGCCACGTGTGACAGATCTGGACCTTGTGCCGCAGGGCACACAGCTGTCCCCTCCACTCTGCTCTGGCACTTCCCTCCTTCCCTACCTCCATCCCACAGCACCGTGTGCTCCCCGAATACCCCACGGCTAAATCTGCTCTCAGTATCATCAGCGCGAGACCCTTGACTTCACCAGTAATAGGGCAGAGCCCTCAAGTTTTATTTATTTATGGATTTCTTCTGTAGCTTTATTCACAGCATGTCATTAGAGAATAAGGCAGGGAACCAGCCTGTGTGTGTGCATGTGTCCATGTGTTTGTGTCCATACACGTGCACGTACAGGTCGTGGCACACTGGGACCTTTGCTCACCTATTACAAGGTAAATAATTAACAATTGTATGTCTGTTAGGAACCTTTTCTGAAGGTGTTTGAAAAAACGTCTTGCACTGCTAGAGTATTACAAAGGCAATTCCTGCTAAATCCCTCAACAATTCTTTTAGACAGTATCTGCAAGCAATATGTGCTTGATACGGTTGCCAGCTAAAGGTCTGACCTGGGGTTTCTGCATGGACGCTTAGGGACCAGCTCCTTATCCAGGCTCACAAGATCTGCTTTCTCCTTACAGGCTCTGCTCTCTCCTTCCCAGCCTGCCAGTAACCTCAGCCCCGCTCATCCTGGAGAGCTCCATGGATTTTAAGTCCAGTTTCCTTTCTGCAAGAGGAAAGAATGCGAGAGATGCTTTAGAGAGCACGTAAGTCTTCATGTTGTCCTTAGCTCCTCTGTGCTGCCAGAGAGGAAAAAACCACACGGTTCAGGCAAATCGCTGTAACGCAGGGGGCAGTGCAGTCAGGGAGAGCAGCTGCTACACCCCACACCGCATGGGCTTGCAGTCCTCTGCCCTCCAGCCGTCTGTGCTCAAAGTGTTTAAAGCCTAGGAAAAGTGTTTTGTTGGTCCATGACATCCCCAGAGTTGGTGGCACCAGCTCCTCTGTCTCCTCTCATTCCCCATAGTTTGGGTTCTCCACAGCCTTCCCTTCCCCATGAGGAGGGCTGGAGAACAAATCCTATTAGCCACCAGAGAAATCACTCAGGACGGTGAATCACGAGAAGTGCCCAGCTGGGAGAAGAGCTCATGCCAACCCTTGTGCTTTGCTGGGACAAAAGCAGCAGAACCACAGGATGGGAAGCCACTGGAAATGAGGCTTCGTCCACTCCCTGCACTGGCTGTTTATGTCCTACATTCAGGTTTTATCTGGCACAACAAACTGTCCGGGTAAGAGAAAAAGCAAGGAGGTTTTTGACATACAAAGAAAGCAAGGCCTAATTAACTGAAGGGGAAGAAGAGATTTCATTTATTCGGGTTATTTAAAACTCTTCAGTCTTTGTTAACAGCTGCTCAGCTTGAACAAGCAACCTCTCTCTCAAGGACTCAGCACTGCTCCTGCTTCCCCGAAAAGCTGGGAGAGCGCCCATCCGCGTGTGTGAGTCGTCCAGACAGGCCTCCGACAAAGACTGCTCTGCCTGGGATGGGAATATAAGCTCTAAACTCTTTACTTTTCCCAGCGTAATCTGCAAGTAGATGAGAACGGGGAGGGAGGGAGTACAGGACTATTTATTTCCCTTTCTGCTTAGGTTTCCAAAGTCTAAAGAATGGAAGGAGTCTGTGGGCGGGGACCCAGAGGGACAAAACAAATGAGACCAGACAAGACCCCGAAGCCCAGCAGTTTGCTTAAAAACCTCAGCCTACCATATCCGATGAGTATCTGTCTCCTTAAACTTTTCACTCATCTTTGGCAGAGGCACATGGGCACCAGCTGGCTTCAGCAATGATTTTTGTAGGCAAAGTGGGGAACATTTTCAACACCCCTGGAAGCCCACGGGTATAGAAGATGCACCCCAAAATCAGGGGCATTGACTGTCAGAAGCCACCTGCTATGATTATGGGAATCCTTCTTCCATGGGAGTAGAACACATCCCTCTGGTAAAGCAGGGAGCACAGCGGTGCCAGAGACCTGCTCGTAAAGGATGTTGATAACGCGCAACTAATGGCTTCTCTATTGCTGGCTGAGAGGTGGTATTGAATGATGCTGTTACTATTTTGTTTTATATAATAAATCCTGAAGGTAACCCTTGGATTGTGTCAGTCTGTCACATGAAGAAACATAATGAATGTGCAATTAAATGAATTAATGGATAAGGCGATACACCAATGAAGCACTCCTCTCTCATGGTTGATAGAGTGCATCACGCTGAGAGCAGTGGGGGATTCCTGCTAGCTTTTACAGCACAGGGAAGACAAACAGACCACCTGTGGTTTTAAATTAAGGATGAGAGCCTTCTGCCTCTACCTGTTTAACCTGGCCCTCTAGGACCCATGGTGAAGAAGCACTCTTCAGTGCAGGAGCTGGAGGCTGATCTGCTGAAACCTCTGCACATCTTCTGACCAGGCTGATTCACTGTTTCTCTGTACCCCAGGGAATTCCTGATGGTTTGGCTCACATCTTTGCTTCTCACTTTTGTTATGGCTGTAAGTTCTTCGAGAAGATCTTGTGTTTTTGCTCTGTGGTGGAACAGAACGCAGAGGAATAACGTCTGGGCATGAGAACAGCCCAGGAAAATCCCCGAATGGTAACTTGGGAAAATCCAGAGCTGAAAATCTAGCGTGTGCATTTCTTTAAAGGGTAGGTCCTTGGGAGAGATTGGTGCTGCAGATGGTGTCTGCTGTGCTGGAAGAAAGAAACCAGCTCCACTTGAGAAGACTTATAACGATGTTAAGGCTATGTTGAACCTGGCCTAAAGCTCAGCTTCTCAGTGGAGCAGGACTTGTACCTCGTCAGACACCAAAAAGCAGCGAGTCTTCTGCAGCAGCTCCTCCACGAAGGTCTCAGGGGTTCCCCCTTCGCTTCCAAAGAAGTGAGGAGTCCCTGCAGCATGACGACATCAGAGCACAGAGAGATTTTACACCATAAACCCCGTGAGTGCACAAAGCTCCTGCAGTAGGACCGGCCGGCATAATGTGTCCCAACAGCATGAACCTCGCTTCTGCCCTGAAATGGGAGTCTGAATTTCAGTCTCCTTAAGCATCTGTAGCTTTCCTCAAAGATGACAACTATTTCTTTACATGCAGCTATCTGGAGCCAGGTGGGTAATACCAGAAGAACATCACACGGTAAAAAATACCGGGTGCCTGAAATACCTCAGCCCTCAAGTGCTCACCAAGGGAGAAGAGTGCAGTTGTCTGCTAACAGCCATGCAGCCTCCCTCCTCTGCTCCCCTCGCCTCTCCCAGTCTCAGTCTGGAAAGGTGAAAGGGGATTTCAGTGTATCTATTCAGTCATCAGCTGCTGAACTGCCAACAGCTATGCTAATTTTCCCCTGCTGTAATAGACCGTTTAGGGTCCCAGCCAATGACCAGGGAAGCTGCTGGAAAGCGTCCCACAATTTCAATGGCTGTCCAACAACATGGAGCCACATACGCTGAAAATTAAACACAGACCCTCCAAATTCATTTCACACCGGCCGCAGGACTGTCCTCTGTTACTAGCAATTATCATTATTATTGTCATTACGGGATTTGAATTAATGCCTGTGAGTGCAGATGGACAGAAATTTTTATCTAACAGAAATTCTGCCATTCGGCAAGGACTTGCTCAGAACTTGAAACAAAAGAGAACGGTTCCAGATGCTGTTCTGTTCCTTTTCCATCCCCACAGCTGCTGACCAGCTATGGTGTCCGCAGCAAAACCTGAATTTCTTTTAAGTGAATTGTAAAATCTGTCCAAAAAAAATTTTACATACTGCAACAAGAAAATAAAAACCTTAAGTTGAACAGCAGAAACTGGTAAAGCTGCCAAAGGAATGTTAGCAAGTTAGCTAAAGACAGGGATCAGACACACTTAAAAAAAAAAAAAAGAAAAAGAAAAAAAGAAACAAGAAAAAGACTGCTCTGTAGTTCAAAAAAAAGAACTTTAATTTCATCTTTTAGCTTTAGAGATAATGGTGGGTTTGTGGGAAAGGAATTTGTTCTGTCAGCTCTGCATGGATCCCATTAACACTTTTTTTTAATAAAAGGAGCTCAGAATCTATCAACACTTTGATCTCAGCTCAATAAAGCTAATCTCAGAGTTGGTTTTAACATGGACTTTTAATTGTGTTTAATCACTTTCTGCAAAAATCAATTTAGGTGACATGATACTGACCAGGACTGGTCAGTAGAGATAAGCAAGAGCCATATTCTAGCTACCCTGCCCTATTACACTCACCTTTAAGCAGGCAACTAATTAATGAAGTTATCCTCATAACATCCTTGGGTGGAAGGGAAAATGTTACTCTTGTTTCCTTTCAGACATAGAACTCAAGAAACAGTAAAATTAAATGACTTCCTCAAGGTCACACAGTAAATCTCCAACAGCACACAGAATTAACTTCTTGTTTCAAGCTGGCACCCCCATCCCTAAATCAGTTCCTATGCCTACAATTAAGGCATCTGTCACTAACCTGACGCTGAGCATGACCTATTTTGGTGGTCAGCTCTTCTCACACTGCTGGATTAGACACTGCTCGGTTTTGTAGGGAAGTGGCACTACAGAGTATAAAATTCACCCCAATGCTCAATGAACACCAGGTTTTCCACACGGAGCACAAAAGTGAATTTCATGCATATTTTACCTTGGAACCTGCTTGGCAAGCTCTGGGATTGCACCATGGCACCCTTTGTAATTCATGTTGTCACTTAGGTTTGCATTATTAACCATAACATTTTATATTTACGGAGCACCCTTCAGCAAGGATCTCAGCACACTTCTCATCTATTATTAAAACCTTCCAGCATTCCTGTAAAGTAATTTTGGCATTGGTTAGGAGATGGAAAAACTGGGACATGGAGAAGAAAAAGGCCAAAATGTTAAAAGGGAGTTATCTGAGGATTTTTCTATTATTTTCCATGGGGAAAAAAAAATTTTTTTTGAATGTATGTTTAAAAGTTCTCAGACTCAACATAAATAATAAAATCGTTCAGCCAGCCATGACCATCATAGATGTGCCTAGAGATGACAGTGCCTAATACAGTCTAGAGCAATTCTCAAGACAGCAATGAGAATATTACACATTTCTTGTTTTAACATAAATTGTATATGCAGTTATCTGTAGCACAGGCTTATTCTTACTCTAAAAAAAAATCATACATATTTGACTTTCATAATCATCAACAAAGCCTTTCCAAAGGTGACTTGTGTCAGTTCTAGCTATGAAGTATATTTGCTGTGTTTAATTAGCCATTAGTGCCTTATTCCTCTCAAGAATAATCTGCAATTGGACGAATGCTGGCAGAGGAGAACTGTGTCAGAGTTAACTTGGAAGAGGTTTGTATCTTCAGGACAACGTTGCTTCCAGACAAACCGATGGAGTCATTGGCTGAATCCCTCGGGAAACTTCAGTGTGTGGGTCAACAGCTCATCCCGTAAACACAGATCAATGGCCCAGGTACAGGCTGGGGGTTTGGTTGTTTCAGGTCATAAGGCAACCAGATTTTTCGCACTTTGTGACTTGAGCTTGTGATGTGGAGTGCAATAAAGGACGGGTTATTCTGCAGGCACTCAAAGCTTGTTCAGGCATAGAAAGAAAACATTTGTGACTTACAATCAAAACCAAATAGATGTTTAATACGCTTTATGTCATCTGAAATATAAAAATATTCTCGGGATATTCTCTAATAAGTACTCTGGTGTAAGTAAAAAAAAAAAAATCTGGCTTCCACTTTTCTGCAAAACTGAGCTGCCAAACTGGCTCAGCGTTGCAGATGAGTTGTAGCATTGCAATTACATGCTGCGTTGATGCCACCTACAGGCATTAATACCAGCCTTTCAACAGATTTGCCTGCCAAGCTTTCGACGTACTTTTTCTGCCAAATATATACTTTTTTTTGGACTGCAGTGAATGACTCCAGAGCAGGCAGACCCTCGACCATAAAAACATTTTGTTCAGCTTATTAAATATTAAAGCAAGTATTTAATTCATCTGATCCACTAACTGAACTTGCCTCTGCCTTGCCACTTAGCTACTGTGATTATGAAGCAATGAGGACACCGAAATCAACTTTATCAAGTGTCCTTTGTAATGCGTGGCAAGTGTTAAAGCAAGCCCACAAGTCGTCTGCACCCTCCACCGAAACCCAGCAGCTTTGGGGGTGATACACAGGTATTCCTGAGTCCAAAGTGAGCAACGTAAGGAATAATGATGGTGTAACTACTTCTGGGGATTTAGGTAAGGAATTTAAGGAGCCCTTATACAAATAGTTATATATATCATGGATGGCTTTATGAAGGCAAGCGATGGGGGCAGAAGTTTGCCATCAGTAGGATGTCAACTCCTCCAGTGGGACTGTACAGTCTCATGTTGTCTTTGGGGAAGATTCTGTTTTTGAAAACCGGGAGGGAAGTGCCACCTGGTGGACAGCTGTCCAGGTCTCCCCACAGCCAGGCTCTCCCCAGAGCTTTCCTGAGCATCCACTCCACTGACCCCATTCACATCCCCAGGCTGGAGAAGATCCCCAGGCTGGAGAAGATCATAAGCCATGGTCTTGCAGCTGCCATCTCTAGACTCCTTGGAGCTTAATTTCCTGATAATTAAGTCAGAACACGCACAAGATAATTAAAAGGAGTTCTCTCATCCTTCTTTCCTCACCCCAAGGACATTTTAGAGTATATACTATTTACCAGCCATAAAACAGACTGTTGTTCAATAGAGACGCTTGCTTCCACTCCAAATACTTACCAGATGTTACTGCTTTTTTGGTGTAATCTCCGTGATTTTCCTGCAGTCAGCCTGCTATGGACAGTGCCATTTTTGCGCTCAAGCCTCTCAGGCTGCCTGGGAGTTCTCAGTACAGGAGTAGCTTGGGCAAGTTCACGTCACACTGTGCTGACAGCTGGTCTCGCTGTGGCAGGTCTGGTTTTTGGATGGCTGACAGATGTGCCACAGACTGGGAGAGAATGGGCACCTCTGAGATTCTGCCCTCGTCTGACGCCGTGAAGGTTTCTGCCGCCGGTTTGGAAATAACGCGAACAGGTTTCGGCTGAATAGCTGGCTACATCAGCAGGGGCTGTGGCAGGGGGAGCGAGGTGGGCCTGTTTGATGTACGTACCTGGGGATGTGCAGGACTCTGAGCACACTGGGGCTGGATCTTCCTCCCACTCCTGTCCCATACAGAGAGCTCTCCCTGGAGGCGTGAAAAGCCAAATTCTAGTTGCACCCTGAGTCCAGACTGCGCTGGCATCAGTGCTCCCCTCCTCAAGCCCACTTTTAAGAGACAGCGAGCATATTAAGGCTTTCACTTATTTACAGAACTGCCGTAACGTCCATTTCTGTAAAGTGGGTTGTCAACCCCATCTCTCAGCTCACTCAAGCTCAGTGCAACCTCACACCTTCCCATTAGCTAAGGATGCCACCAGAAAATAGATACAAAGAGCAGACAGACAAGCTCTTTTCACTCCTCCACAACTACTACTGGCTGCCACAAATCTAGCCTTTCTAGCAGCATTCCTAGCCTGCTTCCATGCAGGTTCACTTACAGCTGGAAGAAGCATTAACTGCTTCAGTTTAGATAAACAGAACTTCTGTGAGTCTCTCCTGATGTGTCCATGGCATGACATCTGGAAAATAACCATGGATGTGCTCAGATGTGTAGGTGATGTTAGCAGTGCAGTCACAAGCACTTTTTGACATAGACTACACATACTGTTTTAGATTCTAATCCCATTACCAATCTATTGGCATAAATGGTGCAACTGGCTTTGGGATTTGAGGGAAAGCACAAGAAAAATAAGGTTTCTGTACCAGAGGCTTCTATTCTCCTTTATCCTTGTATACTCCTAACTTTAGGGTCTCTTCTCCGACACTCTCCACCATTACCTTTGCCAAAGACAACTTTCCATTTATTGCTTTCTTCTATAACACCTTTCTCCAGTTCCCACAGGTCTCTCTTGCTCACCTCTACCTTCTCTTTCCATTACTCTGTTTACAAGAGGAGCTACAATTTAGACACAATGCAAAGATATTGTTTACAGTTGTACCAGTTTCGCCTTTATCAACACTGCGATCATCTCACCAGCATGGACCGCTGCAAGCTGAGCTCCAGCCATGGGGTTCCGGCCCTTGGTCAGACTTCAGCAAGCTCGGTTATTGCAGGAGGGGAATAGTCCTGTGACTTAGGAAACCCAGGATCAGTTTTGGGACACAAAATCCCTTTGGAATTTTTGCTAACTCCTTTAACCTCTATGTGACCATATTCATTCTCTTCACCCTGCAGCATATCATACATAAAACAAGGATAAGGCCAATGCTTATTTCTGAGTGATACAGTGCGGCGGTACCACGTGGCATTTTGAATCCCTATGGAAATGAAAACCAAATAATCACCCCAACCTGTGTTATTGCAGTGAGAGGGCCCAAAGCTGTACACACGTGAGGTTAACTGCTCTCTTTTCAGGTACACAGAGAACTTTGCTGCACCCAGATCCACCCCTGAGGGCCTGCTGGAGGCAAAGAGCAACACAAGCGCACAGCTGCCTTCGACAGCACCTACACACAACCGACACAGACAGCCGAGACCCCTTCCTCCTCTCCAGCTGCTACAGACAGAAGCTCGCTGGTGCAGGCACCCGCCGCACTCCAGCTCCACCAGCACACGCACACTGGCGGATCCCTCAGGTACCAGCACAGCCCCTCTGCCCGCCCAGCACCCCTGCCCGCATCCCGGGCCCCTCACTCGCCTCACGCATCACCTGCTCGCCGGCTGGTCCGGCTTGAAGTTTGCTGCAAGCACACACGCACACTCATCCCTCGCACACACCGCATTCGCAAGCCCCCCCGGGCGTGCCAGCACGGACCCCCCACCCGCCTGATACCCCGGCCAGACCCGAGGCCCCCACTACCCACCCGCTTGCCCAGCCTGAGGTTTGCCTGCGAATACACACACACGCCCCATGCCCGCCAGGCTGGGGAAGACACGGATGCTCGATCCACCCCCAGCAGCCGGCACCAGAGTACAAATACACAGAGATAGTCAGGAGAAGGATTTAATGACAGAAAGATATAAGAAGACAGGACAGGCTGCAGTGATCAGGCACAGGGCTTGGCCAGACAAGCACAATGACCTCTTATATCTTTTTCTCCCTATTCCACCTCTTTGTTCATCCTTCTCCCCTTTCCCCCAGCTCAACCCCATGGGTTTGCACAGCTCTGCAGCCTTCCCCCATCCAGGGCCCCTTGGTTCACAATGTTATCGGCTGCAAGGTTCATCCTTCCTGGAAATGGCACCTGTAGCTTGTCAGCCCACCAATTAAAGTGACTGGGAGGTCTGCTTCTTGTGATTGTCTCCCACCTTAGAAGTCCTCAATCAGACAACCCTGCTGGAATAAAAATTCCTACATTCTCACATGCTCTCATATATTAGTGTGACTGACCAGACTTGGTTCCCATCACTTCTTCCCTTTCTTATTCTTGTTGCCTTGGAGAAGGGCCCTTGACCAGATACCCTTGAAGGAGCAGACACTCTCCTTCTATATACCCTTACATCCACCAAGGGGGATCCCCCAGCACATGCCACCAAAATCATAGAATCATAGAATATCCTGAGTTGGAAGAGACCCACAAGGAGCATCGAGTCCAACTCCTGGCTTCACACAGGACCACCCCAAAAATCAGACCCTATGTCTGAGAGTGTTGTCCAAATGCTTCTTGAACTCCAGCAGGCTCGGGGCATGGTTTCTGATGGGTATTAGCTCAACTGTAACAGCCTAAGTATATTCTCCTCCTTCTTTTTCACAAAATGATCTAATATCTATAGCTGCTAAACCCATCCTCCTCCCCCTTTTCAGTAGATACCCTCTCAGTCTGTTTATTAGTGTAGTACATATTTGATTATATCACACAAAGCCCTCCAGCAGAGGGTTTGGGTTCTTAACTGCAGCTCACTATGAAGTCTAGTGTAATACTGATGATGGGGCTTTTCCTTTGCGGACTTGAAACCAGGCTGTTGCCTGGAGCATGCCTGAGAAACACAAAAGTCCAAGGTTTTCTGGGGCCAAAAACACTGCTCTAGAGCAATACTGTGTTTGTCATGGGGCCGCCTGAGACGCGAGCAGCCTTCAGCCTGGCGGCGGCTGCCATCAGGAGGAAGCGAGTTCTGTCAGAACAGCGTTCAATTCCCCCAAATCGTGAGCTGAGTTAAAAAACGCGTTGATTAGAAATCATTTTGTGTGTGTTTTTTTTGTGTGTGTGCGATAATGCGGATGGATTTCTCTAGCAGAAGTGCAACATACCCACACGATTTACTTTCAGATATTGGTCACGCCTGGTTAGATTATGCGCAACCAGCACTTCAGCTCGACTGCCTCGCTAATGGTTATGATATTGGCTAAAAAAATATTTATACTGCCTGCACGTGCTTCATTGCCTGCAATTACAGCGGGAAAGAGGCCACTGACATAAAATATGCCCTCCCCGTACACGCATGAAATAGCTTCGTTCGCCTTTCTGCACTTTAATCTGTGTTCTGGGGTTAAATAAACTCCAGCCCGGCCGCGCCCAACCCCCACGAGCTGCCCTCAGCGGCCCTTTGCCGCCCAACCGCCCGCCCCTCCCGCACGGAGCTGCCGCGTTGCCACGCTTGATGACGCTCATCTCTGCATTTTTCTCATTGGCCTCTCCGCCGATGACGGCGCACCCAAGCCGCGAGGGCGCAGGGAAGGGGGAGGAGGAGGGCAGCTGTGCTCTTCGCGGTGATTGGTTTAAGAGGCGGGCTTTGATTGGTGGCCGGGGAGAAAGGGGGAGCGGGATTGGTTGGGGGGACGAGGGCGCGCGGGGCATTGTGGGGCGGCGGGCGCGCGTTGAGCAGGAAGGGCTCATGGCGGCCATAGGCGTGCACCTGGGCGCTACCTGTGCGTGCGCCGCCGTCTATAAGGTGAGGGGCCGGGGCCTCCCTCGGGCCCGGCGCCGCGTCCGCTGCGGCTGGGAGGCCGGGGGGCCCTCGCCGGGGGGTGAGGGGGGCGGCGGCGGCTCACTGGCGGTGCCTCTCCCCGCAGGATGGCCGCGCCGACGTGGTCGCCAACGACGCCGGGGACAGGGTCACTCCTGCGGTCGTCGCTTTCACGGAGAACGAGGAGGTGAGGCTTCCCTGCGGCGGTTTGGAGAGGAGAGGAGCTCTGCCGGTTGTTTACTTTTTTTTTTTTTCCTTCCCGTTTCGTTCAGGTTGTCGGCTTAGCTGCAAAGCAGAGTAGGATAAGGAATATTGCAAAGACCGTGGTGAAAGTAAAGCAGGTCCTTGGGCGAAGGTAAGCGGGTCCTTGGGCAAGCAGGTGTCAAAGGGAAGCTGAGAAGTGTGGTTTTCCCCGTTGAACCTAGTGAAATGTAGCCTCAGCACTGATGGTGAAGGCGTTTTACTCTCAAGCAGTAAAGTTAATCTGGCATTGACAGTTGGGTTCATTCGGTCTTAAAAACTTAATTGTGTTGTTCAAAGTTCTTATCCTACATTTGGTTTTACAAGTAGAGATGGATAGAATTTTAGGCCTGAATTTGTCTGCAAAATCAAACTGTAACAAGAATTTACTAGTAAGCTGCATGTATGGTTTTGATCTGTATTTAAGTTTCTTAACTGAAATTTGTTACCTCAGTGTCTCACTGTGGTGGAAATACACTGTGGTTTTTGTTATCAAAACTTTGTATCATCTCTTACTACCTCAGTGGAACACATTGATGTAATGCCTCTTATGACCCTTCAGTTAGGGGCTCTGTGTCAATTGTCACTGACAATTACAGTGATATTAGAACGAAACTTTTTGGTTTAGGTTTGATGTCAGAGATGACACGAAACGTGTCACTGATGACCTAGCTGTGCGTTACTACTGTTTCATTGAAGTGAGTTGGCAAGAAGATACCCATTCTTTTGTCTGTGTTCATGCTTTTCAGATGCTTAGTTTTTTGTCAACAATAGTCAGCTTATTACTGTCACATTCACAATCACAGAATGGTTGAGGTTGGAAGGGACCTCTGGACATCATCTGGTCCAATCCCCTGCCAAGCAGGGTCACCTAGAGCACATTGCGCAGGATGGCATCCAGGCGGATTTTGGGTATCTCCAGAGAAGGAGACTCCACAACCTCTCTGGTCAACCTGTGCCAGTGCTCTGTCACCCTCACAGTAAATAAATGTTTTCTCATATTCAGCGGGAACTTCCTGTGTTTTAGTTTGTACCTGTTACCTCTTGTCCTGTCGCTGGGCATCATTGAAAAGAGTCCAGCCCCATCCTCTTGACCCCCTCTCTTCAGATATTTGTGCACATGGTTAAGATCCCCTCTCAGTCTTCTCTTGTCCAAGGTAAACAGGCCCAGCTCTCTCAGCCTCTCATATGAGAGGTGCTCCAGTCCCCTAATGATCTTTGTAGCCCATTATTTCAGTAAAGGCAATAAAAGTGCCACCAAAATCTTTTATAACTGAATACTGGGGACAGGGGTCAAAACAAAATGTGGTGTTTTTTTGTCAGTTTCCAATAACTAGCAGGTGTTTTCTCTATTGTTAGTTTGGTGGTTGAAAAATACCAGCAGTCAGAACCATTGTGTTTTTTTTTCTTCCATGGAGGTATCCATCGTGTGAGAAGAGGAATTTTGCCTAGAGTGTAGCTTCATATACTGTCAATGCTATAGAGAATATCAGCAAGATGAATTTCTGCAATTACACTTGAGCATATGATTTATTTTGCTATTCTGTTTGTCTTGGCAGCTCTGGTGACCCACAAGCAGAGAAGTATATTACAGAGAGCAAATGTTCAGTGAGTATGATCTAAATTTTTTGTTCTCAGAATAACTTGTTTCATCTTATGCTGCTCTGCTTTGTTCAGTGCTGTTTGTGTTCTGCAGTGATCAGCTCTCATGATATGAAGTTTGTTTGCTGTTGTGTAGAACATGTTTCTCTTAGAACGTGTTTCTCTCTTTACAAAGTAGAGAACTTCACCATGTTCTGAGATCTGCTGCCATAATGTAGTCCAACAAAAAAATTATGTACATCTCTTGGCCATTCTCAAAAGCGACAATTCTTTGAATATATTTTTGTAATAGCATTGCAGAAGCAGGCAAGTAGTTTAGCTGTTGTACTACAGAAAACATTTTAATAGCAGAAGGAATTCAGGAGCTTCCAAGTCCCTATGAATGTCACTGTCATGTTTGTTGGATAATGCAAGGCTTCCTTGTGGTCTTTGATAAACATTTTGGAAACATTTATTTTCTTGTAGTAGAATGCTAATGTAGAAAGTATTTACAAGCTCCTCCCTTTTTTATTATTGCTTTGAACAGAAACTAAATTGGTTATTAACAAAAAGTAGTGTTCACATTATGCATCTAACAAGGGTGTGTTGTCTTTGCTTACAGATAGTTGAGAAGAATGGAAAACTTCAATATGAGATAGATAATAAACTTATTAACCCAGAAGATGTGGCAAAGCTAATTTTCAGTAAAATGAAAGGTATATAATGAGTAAAAGCATATAATAATGTTTCTAAGCTTGTCCTCACATTTTTTAGATGTGGTATGTTGGTTTTTTGCTTTTAATCAACATGTTCTGCCTATGTTTATAAACAGAAACTGCTCAGTCTGCATTGGGTTCAGATGTAAATGACGTTGTTATCACTGTACCATTTGATTTTGGAGAGAATCAGAAAAATGCCCTTGGGTAAGAGGATTAAGATTTTTCTGTTATTTAACGTGCCTAAAGCAGACCTTCTGGCAGATCAGCAATGGGAGTTCTCTTGCTGGACTTTGATATCATCATGGATATAGTGTCATTTCAGATGTGTTATTTCCACTGGCTCTTCATTGTCCCCTTTCAAACGCAAATGGCTTCTCAGCCCTCCTCTGTAATTGCCCACCACTTCATACAGGATTTATCACCAAACTAGATGGTGCTACATGATTTTATTAAGGACTCTCTTTGTTAGAGAGCAGTTTCTGAATACATACCACTGTTCTGCTTGGAAGTGCAGCCATAGAAGTTCCTTTGTATGAAAACATAAGTAGACTTCTGCCATGACAGAAGTCAAAGCTGTGCATAAATGGCAGCATTTTGGTATGTAGAAGACCTTATGTTGAACTGTCATGAAAAACTGAAAACACAGTTATAAAACATTATTGAGTTGGGTATCTGCAGCATGTATAATGAAACATTCTATTGCTATGGCATACAAGTTTCAAAATAACTTCAGCATGGAGAAAACTGTTAGTAGGGCAGTTTCAGGGAAACAGTCCCGAGAAAGCATGTAAAGAAAATCTTAGAAGTGAGCTGGGGTAGCTTGATTTGGAAGTAAAATCAACTTTGCTAGTACGACATCTGGTGAAATAATGTACTGAGGACGTTTAATGCCACACTTGAAGATACCTTACCAAGTTTGCCTGAGGGTGGGTTTTTAATCTTGACTCTTTTTTTGCTGTTTTTTATGGGGTGTGTAGGTCTGATACATCAGTGTTTTCCTTGACAATAAGCACACAGCAGATCCAACTACCTGAAGGAAGCAGTTGCAACTGAACTTCATTACCTCTTCTTCTTCCAGTCACTTCTTTGTTATTACCATGCTGTAACCAAGTGCTGGATTGGTGTCATATCTAGTTCTGATGAAGTCTTAATAGTGTGCATAACTACAGTGAAATCACTAAAGTAAAATGAAATGTCGTTATGCCTTATCACAGGGAAGCAGCTGCAGCTGCTGGATTTAATGTTATGAGATTAATTCATGAACCATCTGCAGCTCTCCTGGCCTACGGAATTGGCCAAGATTCACCCACTGGGAAAAGGTAAAATCCTAATATGTTCTTAAATTTAAGCTGCTGCAGTTTAAATCTATAGAGGTTTAACACATTACATTTTATGCTGAGAAATCTTAGATGAGGGAATGCTGTGTTGCCCTAACAGGCAATACAAAATTAATGATCTGAAGCTTGCTTTTCTATTTCTCTCAATAAAGCTAATAGAAATTTAGAAGTTGTAAATCTGTAATGTTATAAAACCCTTTATTCTATTTTTTATTTTGTAAGAAATTGTTTTAAAGATTTTTTTTCCCCCAGATTGTCTTGATTGTTAATGAGCTGATTGGCTTGAAGAAAAATGTGTCCCTTCTTAAACAGATTTAGGCATAGGCAGTTTTTAATTGTGGAAGATGGGGTCATTTTACATACACTTGGAGAACTAAAGGTTCCACCTAGGAGGTGCATTCGGTTTTCCTCACGAGTATTCAGATAATTGACAAGGTTTTCAAAATAGCCAAGACTAACACTAATGAAAGCAGATATCTTGTCTTTTTCTTCTTGTTGGTATCTTTTTTTTTTACACTTCTCGTGTAATTGGGGCCACAACCTAAAATGTAATGCCGAGTTCTCAGTTTTGTTGTAGGATAGACATTGACTAACTCTTGCTGTATGATATTGAGTTACTTGTTCTTAGGGAACATTGTAAAGTAGTCAGTGATAGCAAGATATGTTAAATCCAAACTGCTTAAATCAAATTCACTTGACAAAACTGATAAAATCCTGCAATATATTATGTGGTGGTCATTTTAGAAAGTGCATCAAAGTAAACAATTTTAGATGGCTTGCTAATGCTACTTTCATTTTTCTTTACCATGGCAGCAATGTGTTGGTTTATAAACTTGGTGGGACGTCACTTTCTATCACAGTCATTGAAGTAAACAGCGGAATATATCGTGTGCTTGCTACAAACACAGACGATAGCATTGGTGGAGTGTGCTTCACAGAAGCTTTAGCACAACACTTAGCATCTGAATTCCAGAGGTAGGTTTTGAATTTCAAGTATGTTGTTAGGACAAGAACTTCATTATGTGATGCTTGCTTTCAAAAAGGAATTCATGTTAGTTTGTCAGATCCAGCAGACTGTCTATGAGCAAAAAGGCTCGGATAAAGATATTAAAGGAACAGTCAGCTGTTGGGGACCACAGACAGACAGAACTACTTGTTTTTGGGTAGGTGTTGCCTAAAGTCAGTGGTGAACTGTAAGGGCTCAGCTATGAACTATTTTGAGTGATGCATGGGACTACAGGCAGATTGTATCGTTTCAATCACAAACGTGTGTGGTGGGAGCGGGGAATTCAGTTGCGTGGTTTTGTTTTTTTCCTGTTGACATGAAGGACCATGGAGGGGCCTGCTTCATCAGGCTGAACCCCATGTGGCCTGTCAGAGTACGATGAACAAAAATGCACACGTGAACAAATGTACTAGCTTTAGATCTAGTGATTTTCCTGAAGTGGCCAACTGAACACTATTACAGAAGGAGACTTTGGGTGAAATATACTCTTTTGACAAGTCTAATGTTCAATGTTCTATGTCTTACAGTAATACACAATTAAAATTGTTTAACTTGCAGGCCTGTTGTTGCTGTTTCTTGCAGTCACTTCCAGGATTTGTTCAGCTGAGAAACAGTTCAGAAGGACTTAAATCTGTGTGATAAACACTAATACCTGAGTTCAGAGGAGTGCTTCTTCTCAGTGTTCTTTAGTTGAAATTTAAATAGATGCTTTTATTTTCTGTGAACTTTCAATAGTGTCATTGTAGGTAACATTAAAATGTCTACAGAAAAAATGTTAATAGCTTTAACTCATTTTTTTTCTTTCAGAAAATGTTACTGCTCAAATGCTTGCCTTTCTAAACAGACTTTTTGTTAATGTAGGTCTTGTAAGCATGATATTAGAGGAAATCCCAGGGCTATGATGAAGTTAATGAACAGCGCTGATGTCGCAAAGCACTCATTATCAACCCTGGGAAGTGCAAACTGTTTTGTAGATTCACTGTATGATGGATTGGATTTTGATTGTAATGTGTCCAGGTAAAACAAATCTTGAAGCTACTACTGTTACATGAAAGCATGCTTTTAAGTTTTTTCTAGTTTGTATTTAGGATGTTAACAAGCTTTGATTTTTTTTTTTTAATTTTCTTTTTTGGGTGATGGCTGGTTTTAGAAACAGAAGTAAGATGGAAGGCCAACTTGCTTTTTTTTTTTTTGAGCTTTCTTTCACATTGTTTCTGTTTATGGCATGATCTGTAGTAGTTCAGTAGTAACACTGAAGATGTTCCTGTAATGGTTAGAAAATGCACTGTGAAAAGGTGCATGGAGACCCCACCTTTGGAGTCTGAGTGTTGATGAAAGGGAATTAGATACTGTAATTAATCAAAGTGCTTTCTCTTCTTCCCCCCATTATTGTTTTTGTTGCTGCATTTTTTTCTTAAGAAGGTTTGGTACTGTTTCGTCTAAATGAGCTCCAGAATGATAGGAGCCGTCAATATCCTAATGTCTGTCTTTGACAGCTGGAGTGGAAAAATGTTTTTTGTCTTTTCGTTTATACTGCTATGTCCTACTCTTAAGTCTTTTCTCTGTTGAGATGTTCTCTTATTGAAGTGTTTAGTTAGCTTCAACTGTTCTTCCTGTCACCAGCATCTTTAGCAAAACGAAATAGCTCTGAAACAAACAAAAAAAATCTGCACACACTGTTGCAGCAGTTGGATCTGGTGAAGTAAGGCACAGTATGTCTGCAAGTGTGAGAAGCTCTACTGTATAGCTTGTTTGGCTCAGCTGGGATATGGATGCTAATCCTGGAGGCTACTGTTGCAGAATCTGACTTACTGTATTTGTGCAGAGTAAAACTTCATCTTCAGGCTTGAAAGAGCCTGAAGCAAGCACAAGTTTGTTTTTTAATTTGGCTAAATAACTATTCCTCTATGCAAATCAGGAAGCAGATTGACTTGCCTTTGAAAATTCAAGGGGTGCATTTTAATCTGTGTGTCTTCTGTTTTAAAGATGATGGACTTTCAGGATTTTTGATTCTTTGTTGTTGTCTTGACTCGGATGTGAAAACTCTTTTTTCCAAGAAGGCACTAAGAAAAATGAATTTGCACTCCGTGTAGGTGTTAATGGTGGAATCAATAGTGGAGATATCTTCACAACAAAAGGCACTTTGAGATTAATACTTGGGAAATAACATTTTGACTGCTTAAAAAAATCACTTGCTTTGTTTCTGTAGCTATACTTCATATATTCTAAAAATGATTGTTCTTCTATTCTGGGTGTTTGTGTAATGGATAACACTTTTTTTTCCCTTTTAGGGCCAGGTTTGAACTTATCTGTTCATCACTTTTTAGTAAGTGTGTAGAAGCAATTAAAAAGCTTTTGCAGCAAGTTGGATTTACAGCAGACGATATTAATAAGGTAATAATAGAAATCACTTGTCTGTACTATGCTTTAGCTCCGCAAGGACATTTAGGGGGTCTGTTTGCCTTAGACTGAGATTATTTCTATATGTGTTTAAGCATTTTTGGCTCAGATACAACAACATATGTAGACTCGTATCTTAGATCTTTACAGGTTATCTTCTTTATCTTAGATCTTTAGAGGTTAGTTGGACTTAAGTGTAGGGTAAAATTAGTCAATGATGGCATTTACTGATGCATATTGAGTAAATGGTAGGGGATTTGTCTCCATTTGGCGTGAGTGTAACTTTTGGTAGAGCTGAGGAGTATTTTAAGTTTAGTATGCAGATGTTCTTTTGCCCTCACTGAGTTTTGGACTGGGATAGCTGACACTTGAAGAATGCCTGAGTTTCAGCTTGGTCTTATGAGTTCAACAAGGCACTTAATGTCTACTTGGTGCCTGTGTTCTTCCTCCTTTCATTCCTTACTAGCTTAAAAAACTTAGGAACACATTTGATGCCAAATCATAGAGTGCTTTAATGCCAAAGATGGTGAATAAAGTAGTAATTATTACTAGTTGCTTCAAATGTCTTTTTTGCTTTGGTACAAGAGAGTAACTTCATCTTAATTCCTGTGCACCTATCTGTGGCAAATACTGCTGTACTTACTACTCGTGGAATTGGCACACAGTCTGCAGCAAAGGTTAACCGTCACTTTTAATAATACTGGATGCTATTTCAGACTCTTAATTAGTGTTAGCACTAAAGCTGTGTCACATCTGAATTTCTGTGGTAGGATAATAAAGTACTCTAGGCAACTGTTCAGTGAGTGGCTTCTGTTTTCTGGTGGAAGTATTTTTAAAGTGGCTCATTGTGCTATCTGTGTAGGCCTTAATGGTGTGGTTTTTAATACATTTTAAATATAAAATAAATTAGCCTAATTTTACAACTCTTAAGTTATGGTTTACACTAAGGAAAGTGTGAATTAGCTTGGTTTTCAGATCTAGTTGACCTCAACAAAGCTACTGTAGTAAGTTTTTTAAGGGCTGTTCTTGCACAAGATCATGCAGCACAAACTCAGTAAGTGGTAGCTGGATGTCAATGACATCCCTCAGGGTTTGATGCTGGGGCTAGTACTGTTTAATGTCAATTAATAACGTGGATGATGGGATAGCACATGTTCTCTGAGTTTAAAGACAGTACCAAAAATGGAGAGTGGGATATGGGACAGAATAATCCAATGCAGTAGGACAGGATGGGGGTTGCTAGAAAGGGGCTTTGCAGAAGAAGACGTGGGGCTTCTAGTAGACAGTAAGTTTAATAGCAGTCAGCAGTGTGCCTTTGCAGTGCAGAAGGCCAAGCCCATGCTCAGGTGTAGTTGCAGGAGTGTAGCCATGGGCGCAGAAAAGCGTTCACTTCCCTCTCTGGCAATTGCTGCGATCGAATCTGGACGCTGTTTATTTCTGAGCTTCATAATCGAAGAAGAATTTTTAGTGTGAGGGTAATCAAACCCTGAAACAAGAGCCTGCAGAGAGATTTTAGAGCCTGTATCTGTGGAGCCGCCTGTCGTAACTGGACATACTCGGAGCAGGAGGTTGGGCTAGATAACCTACAGCTGCAGATGCTAAAATATCCCAGAGCAATTTACACTTCTATATTGCAGGTTGTGGCCTTTTTTTTTCTTTCTGAAGAGAGATTTGAAAGCATTGTCATGTTTTCCAGGTAGTTTTGTGTGGTGGGTCTGCTCGAATCCCAAAGCTACAGCAACTGATCAAAGACATTTTCCCAAATGTGGAGCTACTGAGCTCAATTCCTCCAGATGAAGTTATTCCCATTGGTGCAGCAATAGAGGCAGGAATCCTGCTAGGGAAAGAGAATCCCTCATTAGAAGAGGAAGCATTCTTTATTGAGTGTTCTGCCAAAGATATTCTTCTTAAGGTAAGGCTAAAATTATTTGGCCATTGAAAATTTTACTGCTATAATGAATGTATAGTACTACTTATGCTTTGATATTAAAGAAATAGTATTGCTTTAATACATTGATCAGCTATAAGTGTCAATCTAGGTTTATCTGAATTGGAGAAACTCCTCTTGACTCTAAGGGGAGATGGATTGTGTCCTTGCCATTCCTTAATAATTGCTATTTCCTTGTAATTGCTGAATTTTTGCTTTATAGAACCTTCAGGGCTTTTTTTAATTGAATTGCTGTTATGGTAAATACAGCAGAAAGAATGAATCTTGGATATTTTTTTTTCTCATGGAGCACTGTTACAAAGCTTCTAGCTCACTGAAGTACTTAGAAAGGTGTGAACTTTTTCTTTCTTTTTGAAGGGAGTAGACGAGTCAGGGGCTGACAAATTCACAGTGCTATTTCCATCAGGGACACCATTACCAGCTCGAAGGCAGCACACCCTGCATGCTCCTGGAAACACTTCTTCTGTGTGCCTTGAACTATATGAGTCGTTAGGGAAAAGTCCTATGAATGAAGAAAACAAATTTGCACAGGTGAGTATATGCACATATCAGCTTTTAATGTGAACTACTTGGAAATCAAGTGGATCTGGAGAGGGG
>VXAA01000837.1:28932-49353 GCA_013399115.1 Anseranas semipalmata | reverse complement strand
CCCCATCCCCTCCCCGCCTTCCCAAACTTCTCCGCTGCGCCGCGCCCCGGAGGTGAACTCCTCCCGGGGAGGCGGGGAAGGGAACGCTTCGCCCCCGGGGGCCCCGCCGTGCCGGAGCACCGAGCACCGAGGGGCCCCGGCGGCTGCCGGCCCCACGCCCCCAGCAGCGCTCGTCCCGTGCCGCCCCGTGAGCGGCGTCCCTTTAACTGTGCCCGGCTGACAAGGCGGCGGCGGCGGCGGCGATCCTTCTGGAAGAGCGCTTTGGGTCTTTCTTTCCCGTCCAGTCACCATGGTTGCATCGCAAGGGCTCGATTCCACTTGACTAACCGCAAAGCTTTGGCCGTCCCGTTAAAGAACGGAGGTTTCCTCGTAACTGCAGTTCGGTTGTGGGATGCTTTAATTATAGGGGAATTATTTCGTTCTTAGTCCGGTTTCCATCTGTGGAAGTCTTGCTGCAGTGTCTGCCCTCCAAAATACTGGTTGTTATTTGTAAGTATGCGTACAGTCCTGGTGAATGAAGGTTCAGGGAGGGAATCATCGTTGTGTTTCACTGTGCACCTTAGAGAAGGGTTGAGCTGGAGAGACACTGTAGTTGTACAAGAGACTCGTGGACTGCTGTCACAAGTGATAATGTGGGGACTTTGGGTTAAGGCAAATCAAGTGCATAATGATTTCAATTTAGCTGAGACATTAAATAGGATTCTTTACCAATTTTCTTATTGTAGCTTGGTATGTGCCATGTCTAGCTTCACTTGAGACCCTCCAAGAATTATGTAGGAAGGAAAATCTCAGATGTAAATCCATTGGAATCACCAACAGGAGTCTAAAGAGTTATGAGGTGGAATATTTGTGTGACTACAAGGTAGAAGAGGTAAGAGAAACACAGACCGATTTGATCACTCTTTCAGCTGAAATTTGGAAGCGAGACAAAGGTAGTTCTGCTCATAATATAAAGTAGCAGGCTGCGAGTACAAAGCTGTTCGTGACATCAAATGAAATATCATTTAAACTTTGAACTGTAAACAGAAAGTGGTGCAGTTACCTCTTTCAGTATGGTGAAGGAAGTTTTTTTCTGAAATTATGGAGATTTTGGAATATAAAATGTTTCACCTTTGCATATCTAGAAGTAAAGCAAAACGCTGATGCTTTTAGGTTGTAGCTTGGTATATATTATGATGCTTCTTTATTTGCAGGTAACAGTATATATTTTTCTCTTGAATGTTGTAGTCTGTTTGATGCAGAGTTAGGGCCATTTGCTGCAACTGGATTCCTATGGCTTGATCTTGCCAGTGAAATTCAGTATCAGGATTTGGCCTTGTTACAGTTACTACAGTTATTTGGCCCTTTTAAAATACATGCAAAGTGTGTGCTTCTCGACTGCAAATACAATATTAAGTGTTTTGAATGGATTGCTTCTTTAGGAGCATGGTTGATGTAGGACAAATAGTGTTTTTTAGATATTTATTTGGTAAGTTTAGGATTTGTTTTGTTTGTTTTGTGTTTGATATCGCTATATTCTACTTATGCATATGAGTCATACAACCAGATAGTGTAATTTGCTTAACTGCTTTAAGAAACTAGCCTCCTTCTGGTTTAAGATTAGTGATCTGAGTTCTTTACAGCTGTGTATTTCTTTGCCCCTAGCGGTGATAAATAAAGTATACAAAGTTGTGCTCTAAGTTAACTTGCAAACAGAAAACTTGATTTTTCCCTTTCTCCCCACTTCTAACTATTATGGGGACATCAAGACCTTCTGTACTGTATGCTGTTTCTTAGCTCCAGAACTCTGGATTTCAGTAGACAGAAATGTGGCTAAATCTGTATCTGTTTCTGTATTTCAAGGGCAAAGAATACTATCTTGTGAAATGGAAAGGATGGCCAGAATCTTCAAATACTTGGGAACCTCAGAAAAATCTGAAATGCCCATTGCTTCTTCAAAACTTTCTTAGTGACAAGAATGAATACTTATCCCGGGTGAAAGAAGGCAAAGCACTGAAAGTGAGAAACCATGTTAAAGCCTTGAAACCTGCAGTTGCAGATTACATTGTAAAGAAGGCTAAGCAAAGAATAGCTCTGCGGAGATGGAAAGAAGAACTCAACAGGAAAAAGAATCATAGAGGAATGATTCTGGTAGAAAACACTGTGGATCTTGAAGGTCCTCCTTTAGACTTCTACTACATTAATGAGTATAAACCTGCTCCGGGAATAAATGTAATAAATGGAATAACGACTGGCTGTGAATGTTCAGACTGCCCTGCTGAGAAGTGTTGTCCAAAGGAGGCTGGTTTTATTTTGGCTTATAATAAACAAAAGAAGCTGAAAATCCAGCCTGGCTTGCCCATCTATGAATGCAACTCATTCTGTAGGTGTGGTCCTGACTGCCCTAATAGGATAGTACAGAAAGGTACACAGTATTCTCTTTGCATCTTCAGAACTAACAACGGCCGAGGCTGGGGAGTAAAAACCCTTCAGAAAATTAAAACCAACAGTTTCGTGATGGAGTATGTTGGAGAGGTATGTATTTATCTCATATGGATTAATTATTTACAGTGAGGGAGAAAATAGGATATAGTCTTGATGAGCTTTATCTCAGTTTTAACACTTCTGGACTTCTGCCGTATAACAGATAAGTCTACTTTTGAGTAGAGGAATGCACTGCAGAGACATTCAAGCTGGCAGTAAAATTACATTGTCCAATATATTCTCCGTTCCAGAGCAATTGTGAAAGGTTGAATGTGAAGAGAACACTCATCCTTTGTGTCATTAAAGAGTAATTTTAGATATGTGCCCTAACAGTATTTCTAAAGACGAGTCCTTTTCTTTCATGGCAGTTATATTCTTCATTCTGCCCTTATCTTTATTGTAGTTTTTGCTGTTCTCCAGGCACAGTTGTTACCACACTCCCCACCCAGTCTGTCAGTCCCTTTTCTGTTTTGCCTGAATAGTCTGTCTCACACTATTTCAAAACAGAACTTCAGTGTTGTAAAATACAGACCTTGAGTTACTCTCGGGATTTTATATTGCCTTGTGTTATCTGGTTCAGCCTCCACTCTGCTTCAGGGCTCTTTCCATCGGTAGCTCCTGGCAGCCTCTCCAATCCAGTGCTGTGTTTCTGCCACGGATCTGCCTTGCTAATAAGATCACTCAAAATAATTCATTCTGTCCCTGCTTACAAATGTTTATGGTCTTTACTGTATTACCTCCACACTTCCTGCCCCAAATCTGCTAACTTGTCAGGTTCATACCTTTTAATAAAATCTTGTAAACATACAAGAGGCCATTGTGATTGCATAATTTTGTTGCTTAAAGCAAAGAGCGTACGTTTATCCTCTCGTGTGAATCTAGTGATTCCCTACTGCTGAATAAGTTCTCAAATCTGGTCTGTCAGAAAAATTTTAAGAATTTTTTTTTGTCCAATTCTATTACTTTTTATATCTGCCCTGCTGCGAAATTGTGATTTCTTTGCTGATTGTGCACAACAGATTACTTTTAAAGTAACAGGCTGCAGATGAAGTTTTTAAAGCTGTTGCTTTTGCCAAACGTTGCTGTAGTTCTTCTGTTCCTCTGGGGACCTTCTGGATTTCTACCTCGTGCTAGTATATGATAGCCTAATTGCATAGATTCAGCTTTGCAAAGTGGCGTATCTACCTACCAAAGTTGTCTTGAAATCAGGAATCCCATAGGAGCAACAGGATCTTACGTTACAGTCAAAAATCATGGGAAGAGTTGTAAGACTGGTAACTGTTGTTCTGCATCCGTACAAATGAGAGAGAGAAATAAAAATTAATTTTATGTGAAGTTAACAGGGTTTTCTGGGTCTGATGAAAGAATTGTATGGATAGAAACTTCAGGTAGAAATGATTTATTTGTCATCATCAAAACACTTAACACAGGTGATGTGTTGTTTTTTTTTTTTTCCTGAAACAAGTTAGTGCTGTGTGTCACTAATTAATTCGTTTGGCTGTATGTATGTATGTATGTATGTATTCTTTATTCATTAGATACAGAACGCGATTTCAACATCAAAAAGCAAATGTGGTATTTTTTCCTACACAGTATTTTTTCTGACTTGATTGTGATGTTTGTTTTAATTTAGTAATAGTTAATAATATGATGCAGGTTTCTTTTTTCTCTCTTTTTAGGTGATTACAAGTGAGGAAGCAGAGAGACGAGGCCAGCTCTATGACAACCAGGGAAATACGTACTTGTTTGATTTGGACTATGACTCAGATGAATTTACTGTAGATGCAGCTCGATATGGAAATGTATCCCACTTTGTGAATCACAGTGTAAGACCTTGTTTTATATACTAAGTACTTAGAGAATTATCCTAATTGTGCCAGAAATATATTCTCCTACTGCAAATATTTTCATGTCACATTCACAGTTTTTTTCAAGTAGTTTGTTTCATGCCAACACAGTCCAGTCAGTTACATAGCATAATATAATAAATAGAATGGAATACTTGGCCTTAATCGGAGGGAGACTACCTACAAAAATCTGGGAACATGAGGCTGCATGAAGTGGACATCTGGTAGTCCTATAGGGTTTGTTTGTTTTTTCAAGTAACTAAAAGGCGTAACACATGAGAAACACTTAATCAAATTACTGAGGAGTCAAAGATGATGCAACTGCTGCATATTTTGTAGCAGGGCAGGATGGGGAGGGTATGTCAAATGTCATCCTTCAAATGTCAGTAGTTGGAGAAAAAATAAAGAAAATTCCTGTGCTTTCTTTGGTATTTCTCGTGTGTAGACCTTTTCCCCTTCTTAGTATCAAATCTAAACTTGCCAGAGAACTTGAAAGTGGATTTTAAATAGGAAATTTTTGTTGTGCTTTATTTCCTGTTCAACTGAAGTACCTAAAACACAAAGGCTGAACTGCATCTGTAAAGCAATTATAATAACTTTTAGTTCAGGAATGATGTATTTCTTACTGATGTAGTGTTTATGAGGTGTGCAGTCACTGTTCTACAAATACTGTGAACTCGTCTTCAGATCAGAATACAGTCTGATACAGTGAGTTGCTCTTCACTTTTGTAAATGGGAATAAAGTATTCTTGCACTTGAGTGTAAAGTTAAAGGTCTAACTTCAATTCTGGTTTTGTAACGTGGGATATAACTTAATGTTGAAGAGCAAAAAAGCATGAGTACAGTTTAACAAACTCTTTGTGACTTCTGATTTCTGAAACTTAGTCTAGAAAAAATGATAAAGTGGTTTATAGTTCCCACTTAGTTTGCTTGACACACACACCCCTCCCTGCCTGTAGCAGATAATTCAAAAGTTTAGCAGATTAGCAATTAAAAATAGAAGTTTACCTATAGTATGAGAGTATTATTTCTGACCTGGAAGCAACACTTACACTCATTATTCTATATTTAGGCTTACGTGGCTTGAAATGCTAGGTTGTTTTTCTCTTCTTCCAGCTTTAATTATTTTTGTGGGTTTAGTAAGTAAATCTTAACCTCTCAATGTAGGTTAAATTTCTCTGTTTGTCATCTTTTTTCGTTGCCATATTTTGAAGGTACCATTTTTTTAAGTAGGCTGTTACATATTAATGCAGTCTCTGTACTGTGTAAAGGTTGCCTTCTTGAAAGAACTCTGTTTGAAGCTCTGAATGATGTTCTTTAATGCTATTTCAGAACTGTAACTTGCTGATTTTGGAAGATAACTTGATTTCAGACTTCTGTCACTGAGAGAAGAACCATTCCCTCCACTTCCTTTCAGTGAAACTTACTGTGCATTTTTTCTAACAGAAACTACATTACTTTTTGCTTTACAGTGTGATCCAAATCTTCAAGTCTTCAATGTATTTATTGATAACCTCGACCTGCGTCTTCCTCGAATAGCACTGTTTTCTACAAGAACCATCAAGGCTGGAGAAGAGCTAACCTTTGACTACCAGATGAAAGGTCTGTAGATTTTAAAACTGTTCTTGAGGCTTGTATGGGGCACTGGCTAATTTTGTTGCAGTCTGACCAATATCAGCGTTTTAGGTTAGGCGCTGCATCTCACGAACACAGCTCTATGGGTTCTAGGACAGATGTCCCTCACTGACTTGTAGCGCAGACAGAGCACACGCAGCAGCTTTGTGTGCACCTCTGGTGCATTCTTCAGCACTCCTAGCTTAGAGCAACGGGTTGTGGCTGGAACCTCTGCCAAGGCAGCTTATTTTAAAGATTTGTCACAGGGGTGCTCTAAATAATGGTCAGGACAAAAAAACATGATTGAATACCTTTAAAAAAAAAAAAAAAGCTTTCCTTTATTCAAACTGGCATTTCAGGTACTTTTTAAGGAATCTCCTTACAAGCGACTGCTAGCAACGATTACAAAGACGGTTATAACAGCTGAGTGGTCTAAGCTGTGTCATTGTATTCTGGTGTCTGTAGACGTGGATGTAGGTCCTGTGCTGCAGATGTTTAGGAAGAAGGAAGGTCCAAAATTTACTTTTGTTTTGCTGGGCTGGATACAGTGATTGTTATGCAGAGACTTCAGGAAACAAAATTCTTGGTAAAATATTACCAGGTCTTTAATACTTGCTATTTAGTTTTCAAAGAAGTATCTGTATGCTCCAGAGCTACACCTCATTCTTGTAGAAGCTCTCTTTCAGGACTGGTAAATTTATCTTATTTAAATCTTTTCTTAAAACTCCCCCTTTTTTTTTGTGGTGTCTGTGACACCGATGTTCAAGGCAGCCTGCAGTCTGAGCTGACCAGTATGGCTACAGGCCTGAGGATAAAGGGCTTGAGTTCATTGAGCTTTGGATTCTGATACGTATGTTGTGTTGTGTAGTTGTAATGTGGGTGTCAGAGTTCAGCACAGCTTCACACACAATTATTTTAAGAACTGGGGTGGTAGAAGGCTTTTTGAAGCCATTTGCCTGTCTTGCATACCTAGCACAGTTTCAGTCTTTTACAACTTCCTTATTTGTGTTTATCTGTGTCACAGGTTCAATAGATCTGACTTCAGACACCGCTGATGGTCTGAGCCCGTCCAGAAAGAGGATCAGAACAGTCTGTAAATGTGGAGCTGTGTGTTGCAGAGGTTACCTCAACTGAGTTTGGGTATCCAAAGTCACAAATACTTTGTTCTCTTCTGAAAGTGTTTTAAGAAGACTCTCCTTTCGCACATATATTATTCTTACAGCTAATGTAAACAAATACAATGAAAACAAAGCATTATGTTTGTAATTGAAATGGCATTGGCCAAAGAAAGAGATCTAGTGTTTCAGGCTGAAACTGATAACAGGGATTAAAATTTGATTTCTCTAGCACTGTTATTTAGGAAGCAGTAAAGTGTATGGTAAGAAAACTCTTTAAAATGTACCTCGATTTGAATATTGAGTGTAAGCTTACAGTAGTAGGCCTTTTAGGAGCTGATTTCAGTGGGATGAAGTGGTGTTGTGTATTTTCTATACCTTGAAAAGAAAAGTCTGGAGGTGTTCAATTTGAGTCCTAAATCATAGCAGACAGTTCCTTTGCTTTTTTTTCATTTGTTTGTTTTGTTTTGTTCTGTTTTGTTTTGTTGTATAAAAGAAAGACAGAGATTTGCAATAACATTTATGGCACCACGATGAAGGATTGAGGAGAGCCATCGGACCTTGTCTTGATGAATGTTCACAGGAGTGCAAGTTGTAAAACGTCCACTGAACTCCACACAAGTAAAGTCATTGGCTTTAGCAGAGTCCAGATGTAAGATCAGGTCTCGAGTGTTTTTAGCTGATGTCATGTTATTTAGAAGTTTTACAAATAGAATTTTTTCAGTTGTTATGTTCTGACTTTTACTTAAGATTCTATAGGGGGTCTGCAGTTCTACACAATTTGTAAATATTGGATTATTAGTAGTAACATATGCTGTTTTGTTTTCATTGCAGAAATTTGGCACTCATGGCTGAAACAAATTACTGGCTACAATTTGGAAATAGATAACAAAAGAATAGGGAAAGCAGCCCATTGTCTATCAAAGCTGATGCATTCTGGGGATATGCTGTTATCTGTTAGGTGCAGAAATAGCCTGGGAATTGATTTGTATTAACAATTGTTTTTGATTAAGTTTTTACATACTGTGACTTTTTTTACCTAGTGACAGATTTTTAAGATACTAGGCCTGTTTTTTCTTGTTGCAAGAATGTTAACTTCAGTGAAGTTAGAATAGGGATGAGCTACCTGTTTGCTGTAGACATTTGTAAGATGTTCTTGAATGTAAAGGCTGAGAAATATACCGTTCTTCAGCTGCTTGAATATTTTTTTTCTTTGTTTGATTATCTTAAAGTTGACTTGATCTGTTCATAATGTATGCTAAGTTTTGCTTGGCTTCAAAACACTGACGAGCAGTTGAGTTAGGTTATGAGTGGAGTTACAGCCAAGGTCCATGCTCCAGGGATGATTGAAGGGCTTTATTCTTCTGGATAAAAAGCTTGTAAAACTTGCATATTGCTTACAAATCATGTAAATGTTGATAGGGTCAGGCAGAATAACGTTGCTCCATAAATGGATGCTAGCTATGTATCATAGGTCAGCTAGTTACCTTTATAAGGTGCACAGCTGTTGGCTCAGGTGAATGAAGTCAAGTACCCAGCATATATCAATTTACTTAATTTGTTAGAAAATGCCTTAAACTTCATGGTAATTACTAGCACTCCAAGAAGAGTGTTTCAAAGGGTAATACAGGTTGGTTGTTGATTTCAGAAGCACAGTTGCATTGGCACTGAACATCCGGCTCTTTGGCAGAAAGTGAAATTTTATATGCTACTAGACATCAAAATCAGTTTCACAGTTGGGGTGAAGAGTGTAGGCCACTGAAAGTGCTGTCTAAATTTCGTAATTTACAGTACAGAGAGATACATGTTGAAATCGATGTTTTATATTGTTTAATGAATAGGAGAAAGTTTGCTTAGATTCAAAAGTATCTGACGTTACCAGGCTCACCTGTATCCACACACTTGGATAAATACTGAATCTAGTCAATTTTGAAAATGCCACTTCTCTAACATTATTTTTTATTTAAGTGGAATGTGGAGCTTTAATGTTAACAAACTCCAGATGATCTTTCATCGTTTGGAGTTGTGCTTTCTCTTGCATGCAGCCCGGTTCAGCAGTGCATTCCACATGCATGGAATCTGCGCTCTCCAGCTTCTTAATCTGCTGCAAGCTGCAGCCTGTCCTGTTGGTACAGGAGTGCAAGAGTGGCTGCGGCAAGAAATAGATTCCTTACCAAATCAGTTTCTCTGGCCTCTCCTGTGCAAGGTGACAGGATGGTTTGACACCCTTTTTGGTTACGTCCATGCCCAGTTTGATTTAAAAGTCACAAGTAAATGCATTTTAGATGAAGTCTTACTAGTTGTACTTGAGTTCAGTGTCTGCCTTTTTCCCAAGGCAGTATGTGTTATCACCAGCATTGAAATAACACTTGTTCTTTAAGGATATGTATGTTACCTCTTGTGCGATAAATAAAGGACCTTTAACTTATTTTCTGGGAGGTAACAGTATTTTGTATTTATTTGAAGTAAGTCCATGTATCCAGTTTCTAATTTAGAATGTTGAACGGTGTTTATATTTCCATATTCAGTGCATTTGGGTTTGCAGCTTAATGGAACACTGCGTCACTTTTAAAACGCTTTTGTTGTTTTTATGAGTTCAGGGGAAAAAATTGCCAAATTGGAAAAGAAGAAAGTTATTTTTCAATTTCTTAAGGAGCCTAAACCAGCCTAGCCTCTGCCTTTGTTTTGCTTTGTGGTCTGGTAGCATCATCACAGCCACTAGTTCAGTTGCATACATGCACTTCCTAGAGTCCAGTAACCTGTGCTCTATCCTCTAACTTTTTTTTTTTTTGAGGTAGCAGAACTAATGCTGCAAGATCATCTGTAAGAAAAGCTATTGTCTATTTATTTAATCTCAAAGTTAAGTCAATCTTTTGGTTATTTCTAATGTATGTTTTAGGACTGTGTACATTAGAATATGCAGTTTGTAAGCTCAGGAACATTTTCTTTTCATAATGTGTGATCTCCAGTATTGCTATCTTCCTATAGTTTTTGATAAAATAAATTAAATTTAGTTTTTCTCTTGTTGTTGTCATTCTTGAAAGAAAAATAAAATCTTACCCTGAATTAGCTGGAACACTACAGTTTGCTTTAAAGCTACACCCTCTCAATTCCTGTCTTGCACACAAATGTTTTAGCACTGAAAGGACTGTAGTTGAGCAATCCTGAGGAAGTCATGTGTTTCCTATTCAGTTTATGGCTGATGGGAACTGGTATAAACTTGCATTATTGTCTTGCCTAAAGCAGATGGGGTTCCTGTATACTTAAGCACGCTGTAAACTCAGCCCTGAACTTAAATGTATCCTACAGTTAAGGAAACAAGCCAACAGACAGAATTCTGGTCTGTATGAATTTATTCAGAGGTAGTTACAACAGCAGTTTCACTCACTTCAACCCCGCTAAAAAAAATAAAATAATAAAAAAATCTATCTTTGGAATGTTAACAAATCCAAGGAACAGAGTGGGCAAGATGACAGTGGAAAAATGCATAGATTTGAATATCCTTCACATCATACATTGATGAAAGCAATTTTTCATTTTTTCCTGCCACTGTTCCCAGTAGCAGAATGCTGGCTGGTTTAACATTCGGGTTTCACTAAAGATAGCAGAAAAACAGTTGTACACAAAGGGGAGAGCTGTCATACTGAAAATCCTTTTAAGTCTTTGGGCCTTAAGACCTCATGGACGGGAAAACTCAGAGATTACTTCTGTTGTTTAGGCATTATTTTTAACCAGACGTTGAAATTTAACAGCCTGAAGCCACGTTTCCATTTTAGAAGAATTTTGGCAAAAAGTTAAGTATGATGGCAAACACGCATGGAGAATTTGTCTTGCTTTAAAAAAGAAATCTGAACACGACTCAGTTCAGTAATGTCAACGGGATGTTGCAGAGGAGTGAGATTTGGTAACAGAAAAGCCTTGAGTAACAAAACGTGTCTAGGATAACAGGTTAGCTTCTGCTGCTATGACTTAGCCTCCAACGCAAGCTACTGCTGGTGCCTTTAGAACCAAATGCATGGGATTTTAGTTTTAGGTAGTTCTGAAAACCAATTCAGAACAAACCAAAACGGAGGAACTGATGACAAGTTGGTTGTAGCAAGTTAAATTTAAACCACAGGCAATAGTGTACAGTACCTGCTGAGTTTAAAGAGAGAACAATTTGATTGAACGAAGCAAACAAGCAAACAAAACTTTGCTCAGTCATTCTCTAATCTGTTCTGCAGTTCTTTAAAATAGCTGCAGTGAAAAGTCAGGATTTCATAAAGCTGAGGTGCAGCTATTTTCATTGTTTGCATTGTCATTCATGGAAGATGCCCCATTCTTCCCCACAGTTAAAAATGTGGTATTGTATTAAAACTTGAGATCACATGTATAAAAGGCAAACTCTTAGAGCTCATGATAAAAGGAAACACTAAATTTCAGTGTTCCACCCTTAGCTTTGTCTGGTCTATCTACTTACAGCCCTGCAGAACTGAACCTTAGGAGGTAGAAGGCTTTTACAGTCCCCTCTAGAAATATTTTCTTTTCAATATTTCATGGAAGGAACAACAGAAGTTACACAGGCTGCAGAATTCTATTTATGACAGTAATATAGAAAAATTGCACAGATCAACATAGATGCAAGTAGTAATGGCACTAAAGAATAATTTGGGGTTCAAAGAAATGTTACTGCTATCATGATGTAATCAGTTATACCTGAGAGTTTTTTCTTATTATGCTTTCACCTGCTGCTAGCTTCTTATATAAGCAGTGCAGTTTATCTGGTTGAGGTAACTCAGCATCAGGAGTCGAGGGAATTTCAAAGTCAGAGGAGCTCTGAGAGTCCCTCTTTAGTTCTAGATCAGGAGTCCTGGAACTGTCATTTATTTCCACCAGCACATCTTGAACTTGAGCAGTGCTAGCTTCTGAATCTTTCTCATTGTCTTTGCTTTTCAAGTCACAGGTGACATCACAGGCACAAGATCTATTTTGACCCAGTGGTTTCCACCTACAGTTGTCAGCTTGACTATCCTTGGCAGTCTCATGCGATATAAAAACTGTTCTGCTCCCACCTTTGCTGAAGCAGCTGAAGTCAGCAGCATTTCTCTCTTGGGAGGTAATGAGTACTGTGTCCATTTGGCTATCCCAGCCCTGGCTCCCCTGCTCTGATATGTGTGTCGACTGAGAAGAATTCTGGGAGGAAATGTGGGTTGAGTCACTCACTCCATCTGAATCACTGAAGAGTGACTGGGACCCACCAGCACCTGCTGAAGATGGGAAGTTGTCCTCATTTTCAGAGCTTTCATCTAGTTTGTTACACTTAAAAAATGCATCCCAGCTAGGGACATCAGCATTAGACTCCTGTTGGTCACTAGGTACTCCATTGGAATTTGCTGTTGAAGCGGCAACTAGCTCTTGGGAAAGAACTTGAGCTGTATTTGTTTCAGAATCTTCTTTGTCATCTTCATCGTCGTCATCATCATCATCATCGTTTGACTCCTCACAGTCCATGAAGTCTACCTTGAGGGAGGTATAAGTTGTGGTTGCTTTGTAGCTGTCTGTGCTCTCATTTATGTTTCCTTCAGCATTTTCAGATCGCACTGTTCTGGATGGCCTGCTCTCTTCTCTCTGCTGTTTTGAGATCTTAGGCCTTGCAGAAGTTAGTTCTGTATCAAAGAGATCATCTTCATCTGTCAAGGGAAGAGGTAACAAAATTTTAGCAAGGATTTGAACCTTTTTTTTGGTCAGAGCCTTCTTTGTTGAAGAAAGGCCTTATTNGCACGTTGAAAGCAAATTTTCAACAAAAATTCATTTAATAAAGAGAAGAAAAAGTTCTTTAACCCAGATGGAGGCTTAGCAGGACATTAAAGACCATGTTTGCCTTACCTAGCAGAGTGCCTTACAAGCTACAGCAGTTAATTTTCCCATTTTGGTCTGCATTACTCAAACACGGTGTTACTGGATTCTGTCAGAGCCTTCTTTGTTGAAGAGAGGCCTTATCAAGTTCTAGCATTCTACAGGAACAGTCACTACACTGGTAAAGAGACTCATCCTACACAGTGACCCTCAGAGCCAGTAATTATCTGCCAGATCAGAGACTTAAAAAAATAAAAAAAAAAGCTTAAGATACTGGTTAAACAAAGTGGGAAAGTGGGTTGCATACTAGCAAAATTCTTTCTGCTTGTTAGCACACACAAACCTAATGACCAGTGCTGTTTATATTAGGATGAGGAGACATTTAATCAAAGCAGTAAGGGGTCTCCAGAGGTGTCAAACTATGAAGTTCTTGTTACTGAAGAAGCTAGTGTAATTTCTTCCACGTTTTGAATAAAGGTTGACTAAAACAAAGCAAACAGGTGGAACAGTTATAAGCTGCCAGGGCAGGTGTCCCTACCTCTGGCCTTCATATGCATGGTGCAGATCAGATGTAGCCCTGGCAGAAACCAATTTAGATTCATTTATTCAGCCCCCTGTCATGTTTTGCCAGGACTACATCAATCTTGCATACTTGGCACTTCAGAAACAGCTGAAGAGAATGCAGCAGGCCTAAAGCTGTCCTCTGGTTAAGTGGCTTTCCAGAGGCTATATATAGCACCCATTGCTGTATATAGCAACCATCACAAGTTAAGAAAAAAACACTAGGTGCTAAGAAGCCAGCTGCTTGAGATAATGAAGAGGAGCAATTCCTCCGAAATACCACACTGTTCCTCCACGACAACACAGGATGTGATACAGGTAAAGTTAGAAAACAGCTTTATTTAGTAGGACTGTAGAATGGAACTCTTCTAGAAACATATGGGGCTGTTAAGTACATTTTAAGATTGCAAACAAGTGTGATCACCCTCCTGAAACCTAAGTTCATTTAATTTATATTCCTCCTCTTGCTTTGTACACAGACTAGCGAATACCATGGCTTTAGGCACCTCTGCTTTGTCTTAAGACTTTCATTTAAGGATTGTACTGCCAGCAGAACTCTCACCTGTATCAGACAAGTCTCTTTTGTGGACTCTCTTCAGTGTTCCTAAGGGCTTGTACCTAGGTTCCATGTTTCTCCTGTACGATCTGCATAATGGCTGTAATCTGAGGTGAACGAAGAAATCAATCAATATTTAGAACTCAGCAGATATTTTCAGGCACAAAAGTAAATCTTTTGACACTGCTTCATGCCTTTCACGGGCACTGCAGCAAAAGTGTTAAAGCAAATGCAGCAATAGCTAGGGAAAAGGTTAATACCTTGGTGAGCTTAGGCAGCTTAAAGGTCAAAAATCTGTCATTTCTATGTATTTACCTTAAAACGTACACCATTTGGAAATTATCTTTTAGCCCCTTGCTTAGAGAAGAAAATGACAGGGTTCAAAATCTGACTGCAGGTTTATTCAATTATTGTAAAGCATCTCCTTTCCTATTAAGGAAGAAAACAAAAAGGAGCAAAGAAACAAGTCCTCATTTTGTTCAGACTGAGTGACACCACTACTCTTCTACTCCACAAAAGCACTTTCTAAGCTGCCAACATCTTTAGCAGCACAAGAATACAGGCCTGTGTGATACTGTACGTGTGTGCTTGCACAGAGACTAGGAGTTCAAGTGCCCAAAGAAATTCATTCTCTTTATAAGAAACTTCCCAGAAATAGCACTGACAAGTAGAAATAGGTCAAGAATAAAGAAAGTGGCATGAATGTATACTCAGGTGCCACCCAAATACAGTTATCAGAAAAGCCTCTATACATAACTATAACTACTGTGTGGAACACAAACTCTCAGACTTTGCGCAACACATTAGTATTCAGAAAGAAGTTTGCAGGACTGAATTTGGGGGCGGGGGGCAAATGATCAGAAGAGTAAAGTCAAAGGCATTGGCCTGGTTGAGAGGCTGGGATTCAGGAGAGTTGTCCTTACAAGAAGAGGGATTAGATGACCTCCATTCACCAGCCAGCTGTCACTTACAGTTCCATAACTTTGTCTTCTGTCCCACCCACTGGCAGTACGTTGGGATACACGTTCACTGGACAGATGTATCTCAAGAAATCCTTAATCTAAATTGAAGAAGAGAAGCAGTTTAACAAGTTACATCAACAACAGTTTGTGTCATAAGCCAAACTATCAAAGTGTAACAAAAACAGGTCTGAAAGGATGCTGAGAACTCGATCTCACCTAACCACCTCACAGTAATATCAACTACACAGACAATCACTATCTCTGAAAGAAAGCATCAGGACAAACAGCGATGATGACTCCAACATGTTCCTAAGGAATGTCATCCAGTGCTTCACCATCCTTACTGCTGCAGATCTTTTCAGACCTGCATTCTTCTTACTGGACTTGGAGTCCCTATTTCTGCAGATCAGAATATCCCTTTCCTCTCTGCACTAGCCCCAGATTTTCAAAGGCTTTTTCTCAAGTCTCCCTTCAGTCCTCTATAAAAGGTCATATAAGAAAACATGTCATTTCTTCCAAGCCTTACTCTCACCGTCTTCCAGATGCTCCACAGACAATAATTCTCTTGAAGAACTGTGTCCAGTTCTGAGCATTTCACTCCAGCTGAGGCTTTATCGGTGCTGAGCACTGAACATAACTACATGTTTGCAGATTACACTCCGATCTATACAGACCCGTATGACCCATCTATTTTGGCATTTGGAGGTATGAATCTGTTACTCATGACATACTACCCGCCACATTCTGCCAGCAGAGCTGCCACGTATGTACTACTTAGTACCTCCATTTAAAGTTCTGCAAGGCAGAGGAAATTAAAACAATTAACTGATATCTTAAAAACAGGACCATCTTCCTAGAGCTCTGAATAATCTCTGTTTTGTATGTGCAAGGCTTTGTGACAGGTTGATTGTTAGCACTAATCCAGTTTCAGTTCAGCTTCTTATGAGAGAAGTATTCTAAGAACTGGATCGAGTCATATTAAATGAAGGTGTGTGATCCAGAGAGGATGCTACCACGACCAATTTCATTTTAGCCTTTAACACAGAAAGAGGAGTTAACAGTGGCAGCTATGATAGGAGAAAATTCTGTCTGAATGTGTGGAGAGGGGAAAGAAGTCAAAGCTGCCCAAAACTGAACCACAGCAGACAATGTACTGAAAACCCAAATGCCAAGCTTTAAGCATACCATAGTTACACAATAATCTAAAATAGAAAAGCAATCAAAAGAATCGTAGCACTGACCTCTACTTTGAGCAGAGAGAACAAAAACAGCCTTGTAATCCTGCCCTACCTTAACATGTTCTTCTGCAGTTATATTAAAATAATGCCAGTTTGGGGATATCTCTGCCTCCAACATCCAGAACTTCGTATCCCCTTATGTCTTATTACTGAAAAGTTGTTCTGTTTTGTTTTTTTGTTAGTTGTGACAAGTCACATCATTCACTTCAAAACAATCAACGTCTACTCAGCACTACAAGTACACAAACCTCACTGTATGACGAGTGGAAAGAGAAACAAGCTCTGTATGTACTCTCCCCAGTCCTGAAAAAGAGAAAACAGGAGGCATATAAATTAGGTAGCTGGTTTTCAAGCTCAGTCATCAGGCAAACATAACTTACTCTTAAACAGTCCATTTTAAGACTCAGTTGTACAAAACACAGGCAAGACACACACCTGAAACAGGTTTCTGCACGGCCCTAATGCTCACCTCACTATTACATTGGTTTTCTTGATCCTTTCTCCAAACCACATAGTGGAGGGTTTGATGGTAATTATGTTCAAGGGAGTTCCATTTTGGCAGGTCATTCCACAGGGCAGTCTGTTCCCTCGAAAGAAGTCATCGTCCTGTCAAATGACAAATAAAATTAAGTGCAATCCTGGCTTTTTCCCCGCAGAAATTAAGCAACACAGTATCTAGCCAGACCAAATTTTCATTTCACTTCCAACTCTTTTGAACACTATCTCTCTGCTGTTGCATCTTGCTTCCATAGCTGACAAAGCAAATCAAAGACCAATGCCCCACTGTGCCATCTCCAGTTCTACCTGCACTCTTCCAAGTTGCAGCCTTCAGCTTCACAGACATCCTGGAAAGGGAAGGCCATAAATTACAAGCACACAGCGTGTGGCTGCAGGAGGCATCATACAAACTGCTTTTGATATATTTAAATGGATAACACCTGACTGATTTAATCTACTGTTCATCTTACTTCATTTAGCAATACAATTTTCAAGTTTCAAATACAATTAAACTATGTCTAGTATCAGCTTTTCTAATTTAAAAAAAAAAAGAAAAAAGAAAAAAAGAAAAACACCTTAACCCACTAACTAAAGTTTTCACTCTCCTCTGCATTAAGCAACCATTTGGCCCAAGTCTGCTCTAGAAAAACAGCACCAAAACATCTACAACCAGTCTTTCACAGCAAGGTTAGCAGAGGCTTTCCAAAATGATACACACCCGAGGATGTCGACAGGCATGAATCTGAGTGTGTCGATCTGTAGTAACATGGTAGAGGATTTCTGGCATATTTTTGAACATATGAAGCCTGTTCACGTGCACCTAAAACAAAGCAGAGTTTACTCTTATTTAGCTTCATGTATCTGCCAAACTGCAGCTAGAGCAACTATACAGATGCGGCTCTGCTCTCAAAAAATGCTCACAGGGATTTAAAGAATTACTACCCACTAATAACGTCCAAGCGGAGAAGTGTCTTGGATGTCTATTACAAGCAGAATGTACCTCCTATGCTAAAGAGGAATGAGTATTCATCAGAGAAAGTCAGAATGTATCTGCTAACTATTTATGTCACACGTAAATGAGAAGGCTTTTATCATTTACAAGATACAAAGGAGAGGGTAAACAGTGAGCTTGAAAAATGGGGATTAACTTCTCTGTGAAGAGTCCAGATGTTCCAATAAATGTCACACACCGAAACCAACCAGTTAACTCATTTCTGAGCACAACTGTAGCTCTTTAAGTATAGTTAACAAAAGCGTGCACATCTTTCACATAGAGCAGTCCTCTAAACAGCTATTTCCAGTTCAGTGACTGGCCATAATCATTACTCGGGATCTGTTCTAAAGCAACAATTATGGAAGCATTACCTTGATTCCAAGTTCCTCACTGAGGTTTATGAATAAATATTCATATCCATAAGCAGCTTTGCAATTCAGCCACACAACATGATAGCGACTCAGTGAGGTCCAGCTTCGCACTAACTCCAAGATCCCACTTAAACACTCCTCCTGAAAAGTTTAGAAAATGTTGTGATTTGTCTTTGAAGACACTCCCAAAGTGCTGCGATTTGATAGGCAAAGCCATTTTGCATTTTCAAGGTTTACCAAAAAAAGGGCTGGTTAATTAATTAGTGGCTTTAGGACCTTTCCTCTCACAGCTTATTTAGACTTACCCTGCTTGGTATATGATAAAATTTGGGATCACAAAAAGTGGTGTCCAAATACACGCTCTGGATGTCCTTTACTCTAAAAGGGAAATGTGATATTGTGAGTGATGCATCACAGTACTAAGATGTACCACCTCCTCTCTTCAAAAGCGGGCAATTCTTCCTATTTATTACAAAGAGCAAAAGAAGCTTGTAACCATAGCATTGCCTTACTGCAAATATATTTAATACACAATTTAAAAAACAGGGGAAAAGGATGACATTATTCCCAAGTTGTCCATGCCTGTATGATCTTTTATTCTTTCCAAATCCTATTGATAGCCAAAGACTTACCAGAAGCTGAATTAGAATGTAGATTATTTTTCTCATACCTGGTCCCTGAATGCAAAAGCTCCATTCTGGCAGCTTCTCCTTTTGCAAGCCTGAAATCCCCTGTGTACAACACAGTGCCATTTTCACCTTGAAACAAAAACCTACAAACAGAAACACTCTAGTCAAACTCAACAATATAAAGCATTAACTGCCAGCTGTCAATTAGTTACTTTGCTTAGAGAAGACTATGTGTCTAAAATATGACACTAGGACAAAATTGAGCCCAGTATTTCTACAGAGTAATTTCAGATAAACCCAGTGATTCAGACTCAATATGTATGGGACATGACCTGTCTATAGGCTGGTCAGAGCCTACAAAAGCCTCACGGATTCTTTAAGAGAAGCCCAGCTGTCTACTGCGTCCAAAGGAGTTTATTAGGCATCTGTACCAGGAAGATGGGCACCTTCTTTTTAACATCATACCTCGTAAGCAGAGGATTTATTTTTAACCACAGTTTTTAACCACAGTACACCATTTTTAAGTACAGTTGCAGTCAAGAAAGTTGTTATTCAAGGCATGGGAAAACGTACTCTGCCCTACCAAGGTAACAAGTAACTTCTGTGTGGACAGATCCCAGATAGTACAGGGGTTTTCTAACACTGACTGAAGCTGGTGGACCCTGTGACAGCAGTACTACGTTCAAGTAAGAATTTTAAATTCAGGAGCTCTTTTCAGTTAGGAGAGGGAAGAAGAAAAAAAAAAAAGACACAACCACAGTATTTATTGAGAACTCTGTAGGACAAATTTCCCAGCAGAGACATCTAGAGTATTGCAAGGACATACATGACTGATCCTGGACAGTGACCAGCTGGTAGAAGCGTCACCTCTATATCTTCTTTCTGGAAGAGATGGTTGAGCGTTACTTTCACACTGTAATGAGTACTACTGGTACTTTCACTGACACAGTGAAAGCAACACGTTACTCTTCAGAGCCAATGGAGCACTTAGCATTGCTTTTGCATGAAGAGAGAAAGAGAGTGTCTCTTCGCATTACAACAAGCCCTGAAGAGCAATGACCATCCTGTCATGCCATAATAGATGACTGAATGTTGTATGATGTTCACGAGAGCCAATCAACCAGAGGACAGCCCTACTTTCCTTGGTTCCTGGTGAACAAACATCATGGAAAAATCTTGGGATACACTTTGCCTGGAGATGCTCTACAAGACCTGTAAGTCCTACACTTACATACGAGGTGGAAAAATCACAAGAGGAATAGGCAAGCTGGAGATCAGTAATACAGTGGAAAGAAGTCACCAAAAAAAAAAAAAAAAACCTCCAATAATAAGAATAAAATGGAGAAGAAGAATTCATGTGGCTACACGTGTTGGAGAGAAGAGGGGGAACATACATGTTAAAAATAGCTTGTCCGCTTTTGATGTTACAGGTAAGATCTGCTTCCCGTGCTCATTTAAACATTATTACTGACCATTACAAATATATGAATTATTTTTTAACTTACCTCACCAGAAGTTTCATCTACGAAAGAAATCTGAGTTGGAGTCTCAACTTCCAATGCAACCTGTAACAAAACAAATAAATGCATTGCATGACTTACTGAACATCTTGGTTCATGTTTATGGCTAAGAATTCACTATGCAGACATCTTTAGCACGCACTATGGGTAATTCTAAACCTGTAAAATTAAGCTCACTTCCCTGTATTGTCATGCATTTCCATTCCCAGTGGAAAAAA
>VXAA01000837.1:5654-24471 GCA_013399115.1 Anseranas semipalmata | reverse complement strand
GATGGCGGAAGCGGTTGCCTAGCAACCGTTGGTGCTGTGAGGGAGGCGACGCCATCGGGCCTACGGGCGCCTCCGCCGCGTTCCCCGGGCAGGCCCGGAGGGCACCGAGGTCTCTTGAGTGCCGGGCCACGGCTATGGGAACAGGCTGTGTGGTGATGGCCACAGCAGTGGGGACGTGGCCGTGGCGGGTGGGGCAGGGCGACCGTGGTGGGGCTGAGGATGCTGTGGCGGGTGACCGCGGTGGTGGGCTGGGGGTTGGAGGCACCATCGTGATGGTGAGAACGGGGGTCGTCACGGTCGTGATAGCGGGAGTGGTGTCGTGGTCATGGTAGTGAGCTGGGGGTTGGTGTTGTGGCAGCAGGGCTGGAGTCATGGTGGTGGGGCGGGGGCTGGAAGTCGTGCGTGGTCGTGGTGGAGAGACTGGGGTCATGGTCACAGTCATCATCGTGGTCTGGAGGTTGGTGTCGTGGCCATGGGGCTGGGAATTATGGTCACGGTGGTGTTTGCGCTGGGACAAATGCCTTCTCTTGCAGCTCCAGCCTGTGGCTATTGGGACAGAGGAAATCCCAGCTTCTACCCTTCGTCACTCTGTTTCTGTATACCCTGTGTTTTTTGAGGAACACATCAAGGTATTCTCCCTGTCTAAAAGCTCTGCCCATAGAAAGGGGAAAACATTCAGATAGTAAATTATTTCACCACTGATCATTAAAACACCCCCTCTTTAAATGAGGCCGAGCAGGAATTGAATTGGTTGGGTTTTGGCTGCCCTTTGCCTGCAGGCTTCAGAGCAGGGGTTGGATGTCATGATTGTGTGGTGGGAGCCCTGCTCTTTCTTGGTCTGTTGTCACTGCTGATCTCTACATGACAACACGGAACTGACTGTGGAGACAAGGTGCATTCTGAGCAGTTTGTCTTTTCTTTCTACTGTTGGTGGTCATGCTGACTGTTTAAGTGCAGTCTTTTGTTGTAGAAGACAATCTTTTCCTTTGTGAACCTCAAGAAAACAGAGGAAACAGAATTGGGAAAAGAAGATAAAAAGACGTTTGTGGAAAAACTGATTTAGTGAGTCTGATTTACTACGCTGTTTCAAGAACCCGAAAGAAGTAAGTAGTGAGCTGCTTCTAGTTTCTCAGCTTTTAGTGGTGCTTAATAATGTTAAAGGAAGCCAGATCCCCAGGACTTCAAATACCAGGGAGCTCACCTCTTTCAGTCCCACAGAGGTAGGCTGCTGTGTTTCCTTTTCCAGCAAGTAGCTAGGCTGAGGATGATATTCCTGATAGGTGTGCCCGCACGCACACACTCACACGCAATGCGTACGGCCAGACACACAGGCTGAAAACAGTGCATTTACTGGCACCCACAAACAGCACTCATATAAACATGAATAATACAGGCAGTTGTTCCTATTCCCCCCCTCCAGCAGATCAGGACTGAGGTTCACTTGTGACCCCCTCAACCTTGTCATAAATACATCCATGTTCATAAATCCTTCAAATATTAGCTTTTTACACTGGTATCTGTAATGTCTGGCAATGTCTTATATGTACAGTAGTTTTTTCATGCTCTGGACAAGAGGCGCTGGGCACTGAAATACAGGAGGTTCTCTCTGAACACAAGAAAAAACTTCTTTACTGACTGAGCACTGGCACAGGTTGCCCAGAGAGGTTGTGGAGTCTCCCTCCCTGGATGTATTCAGAAGCCGTCTAGGCATGGCCCTGGGCAACCTGCTCAAGGTGTCCCTGCTTGAGCAGGGGGTTGGAGCAGAGGTCCCTTCCAACCTCAACCACTCTGTGATTCTGTTCAGTCAGTGTAACATCCTACATGTCTAGATATCTGCCTGAATACCTTGGCAAATACATAAAAGTCTCATGTAAAATCTGTTGGACTGTGTGTATGTCTGTTGGACTGTATGTATGTCTGTTGGACTGTATGTATGGCTCATCTCATGCTCTTGAACAGTGATACCAGCTCTGTGCCTGGAACTCAGAGGCACTACAATAGATGAAGAACATAATTTTGAAAGGGATTTCATAGCAGCATAAAAATATCAGGATGGATTATTTTTATTATTTGAAGTCACCAAGCTGGGACTTTAACTATGTGACCTTTATACGTATTTTTGAGCAGGAACACGTGTGGACATCCAAACTAATGGTGAGTCAGGAAGTGCCAGGCCTATCTAGATGTCTTGGAGAAGCACAGTCATTAGATGAATTCAGCATATCCTATAATGAAGTACTTAACCCTAGTAACATGTAAGTTACCATAAGACACTTAATAAATGCTAAACTGTTACAAATTTTAGTTCTAATGTCATTGCTAATAATAATAACTATGTCAAGTCCCAGACTGACAACAGTTCTCAAACACAGATGAGCATATACAGCGTATGAAAAATTCTGTAGTGGCTACAAAAGGGCACTTAGCAGTAAGGGATTAAAAATTGTTTTGAGATAGATATTTCCAAGACTACACTAAAGATTTACAGGAAGGATATCTGCTGAGTATGTAATTTGTATGTGATACCTCATAACTGAGGAGGAAAATTACTTTTTTTTTTATATTAAATTACCTCCTTCCATTACAAAATGCCAGTAAGAGCTGCAGAGCTCTTACTACTTAATGTTTGGAGTGCTGAACTGCAAGAATTACTTTAGTGTTGCCAGAAGAGATTCGTTGTGCATATTTATCGAACTTTAATAAAGCATATGTGGTAAGAGATGAAGGACCCTTTCTTTCTTTGCTAATGGCCCTCATACTGTCAGACGCCAGACTTGCAGACTTCTGGTTCTACATTATGGTAACAATAATTCTTGATATCATTGTCCCAAAGAAATGTATGCTGCAGAGTGACTTTTTTTTTTCTTTCCTGCCTTTTTTAATGGACTAAAAGCGTTTGAGCATTTGATAAGGCATCAGCTTTCAACTTTTCAAGCGCTCGGTTGATACAGGAACTTGCTAAGTTAAGAAAATTGAATTTGTGCAGGATTTGAAGGCAGCATACTACCCAGAGGGAGTGAGACTGTTCATCCTGTCACTAGAAAATCTGGAAGCTTTTTCTCCTTCCTTGAAAATACCTTCCTAATTACAAAGCTGAAACCTGGTGACATGACAAAACTAGGAGAAGACCCATTTCTGGTTGTATCTGCTAAATATGGTAGAGTTCTGTGTGTTTGCTTGCAGAAGCAGTATAAAGCTCTGTTTTTAGTAACAGAATAAGATATACTCAGGAAAGCAAATGCAGTGAAATTCAGATATGAGTTAGAAGTGAAATGATTCATACTTTTTAACATATAGTTCAGATCCATCCCTGGTAAGTTTTCACTCTTTTTTTTTTTTTTTAATTGGTTAAATTTTGTTGTTGTTCTTGTTTTTGTTGTTGTTGTTTTTTTACAGTTTGAGTTTCATCTTCTGCCAGTTCCACTCTGTTCAGGTTTAGAGTTGATTGACAGAGTTGTTTCTCAGCAGATTTGAAGAAATGGGTTTTGTGCAGGGAGAAAGTCAGTGTCAGTCAGTACAGATTTTGGTTGGGCAAGCATAGACTGGGATGAATTTTGGTAGATTATGTGCCTTTCCTCCTTACCCCATCCAACTTACTTCTTAAAATCAACTCTGTCATCTCCACTGTGGCCATATGACTGGCAGTGCATTTCTCCCTTCTCCTCTTCCCTCTTGAGTGTTTGCTGTTCTTCAGTAGCAGCTCATTTCTTCATTTTGTGGTTGCCAGTTTGGTGCAAGAAAAACCTGAAAAGCTGCCTGCCCCAAGGGGCAGTGACTGCAAAGATGTGAAATTAAAAACAGTCACTGGGTTTTGTTTGTTTTTTATGCATGTGTGCACCAGTAAATTTTAGGCAGCACTGTTAACTGAAGGTGGCAAAAATATCATAACAGTTTCCTAGATGTAGACGTATAGGTGACTTGGGTTTGTTTGAGATCAACTACTGCATTTAATTTAATTCTGATTGTTTATAATGTTTTTTTTTAACCTCAGATTTTGAGTGGAAGACATTATTGTATTGTCTGTACTTTCTTAATTTTTTTAATTTTGTTCTACCCATCTCTATTTCACCCTAACAAAATCACTTGCTTTTGCCTTCTCTATTTCATTTTCAAAAATCTAATTTCAGGAAAAAGTCAGAAGTTTCTGCAGTCATGGCTAAAGCTGACATCAAGCCAAAATCTATACGTCATGCCAAAAATTGGTCAGATGAGGTAGAGAACTTATACAGATTTCAGCAAGCTGGATACAGAGATGAGTTTGAATATAAACAAGTAAAACAAGTTGATACGGTAAGCTTTAGAACTCTGCAAGGGTTATTACATTAAACTCCTGTCTCATGTTAAATTATTAAGTAAAAAGGAAGGTGCCTCTTATTTCCTGTCACCAGGCTAGCTTCTGATAGTTTTTTTTTCTCTCACAGATCTGATTTGAATTCTTGCGCTATTATTAACTGTGCAGAGTAATTTATTTTACAGAAGTGAAACAGAAACACTAGCCAGTCTGTGTTTTTGTTCCCTCTCTCTTATGCATTTAGAAGTGTTGTAGATTTATTTGCAGAGATGTGGCTGCCATCTGAAAGACTAATTCAGCTTTGAGGAAAGGAATATATTAAAGGTAGTTCTCCGTAAAGTTTCCTTATTACTCTGCCAGTAGGCCTGAGAGGAAACTCATAAATTGTCCAGGGACTCAGACTTGTGTCATTGCTATCAACTTCAGTTTTACAATTGAATTGCATGCTAGGATAATCAGACTTCATGCACACTCAAAACTTGGTTTCTATTGAAACTGTCCCCAGTAGAACTATTTGATGCCAACTGTGGTAAAAGGAGTTGTGACGGAGTCATTTGTCAGCTGAGCACAGGTCCTCCGCTCGCTACAGTTAATGGCAATACTCCTTAGCACATCAAATGAGGTAATGAATAATAGCCAGATATTCAGTGGCTACTTGAGATTCAAAAGAGCAACAAACAGGTTAATACAGCAGACAATGTGCTATCTTTATTGGATCTCTGTAATTGATCTCCTAAAGCAGCATATATAGTATGAAAAATTTTTAGTTTTAAAAGACCTTAACCTCCTGTGCACCTAAGTGTGGAATGTTCCTAAGAAAGCCACTCCTCGTCTAGTTAACTCAAAACATAGCAAAATGTTGATGTGTGCATAATAAAATGCAGTTAATTATTTTGTTGTGGGCTCAAATACCACTGTAAAGGCTGTAGTGTAAATTCCTGTGCAAAAGGAAATCCTGTAACTAGTGTGGTAGGATCAGTCTGTTCAAGATTTATGGCAGGGTATAACCATAAACAATTAAACCCTCATAAAAGTTGAAGAACATCGCTTAATCCAATTTAAAATGAGCGTGCGTTCTGTTCAAACTTGCCAGGATCTGGTAGTGGTTCTCTTTCAACTTACACATTTTGAAATGTCTTGTTTACTCCACATTATGTTTCCATAATGCACTTATGATTAATGATGCAATTATAATGTAGGTGTAATGAATATTAAGGCTCTTAGCTTTAGACAGAGAATGCAGGTAACTCAAATGTATGCTAAGTAATAAGGTAAGTAATGAAACTACCACTTCTGGAACTCTCCAATTAGAGAATGCTCTAGTTTGACATCCTATTGTCAACTCTGCCTGGAAAAGAAAGAAGATTCTTGTTACCTGATTTTTAAGGTTCAAATTGCTCAGAAGCAATCACAGTTGTTCAAGCTGCAGATAGCTACCAAAGCCATAAAGCTGTTAAACTAAAGGCTTGAGCACTTCTATGTTCGAAGCTTCACATAGTGAGTACTGAACAGAACCGAGATGATACTGGTGTCCTGCAGGATCGATCCTGCTGTCTTTGAGACTAGCTTTTACAGTACGTGAAGCTCACTTTATTTTTGTGAAATCAGTAATTAAATGTGTGGTGTACACATTTTTCATGGTCAGAAGAATCCTGAAGAACCATTTAAGTGTGTGTCAGTCTTAGAGAAATGGAATCTTCAGCATCTCAGATTACTGAATACATGAATAGCATCAATGTTTTATTCCTAGATATATTCTAAAAGCTTTGACTTGCCCACTTTTTAAATGACTCTATGAAATATTCTTAGATCCTCATTTCTAGATTTTTCTGATCAAAAAATTCTTTATACCAGACCAGAAAACTGGTTCCTGACATCTTGCTCTTAATCTTTTTTAAAAGTCAAGCAAATTAATAGCAAAGTAATGTTCAGATGCAATGAGGTTTTCTGATAGAAGTATACCCTATATTCTCTGCAATATAATGCACAAACATCATTCAGTGCAAGCTTGTTCCGGTGAATGTATATCCTTTTATTCTATTCATAGGTGGAGTGTTGGCCAGAAACTGGATTTGTTAAGAAGCTTCAGAGGAGGGACAATACCTTCTATTACTACAATAAGCAAAGAGAATGCGAAGACAAAGAAGTTCATAAAGTGAAAGTTTATGTGTATTAATTTTGTTACTGTTCTAACGTTTGCATATTTTTCTAAATTTGTTTGTTAGTTAGGATCTATAAGTAAATGAGATTTGCGTAATCTGACTTAAGTAAAGATGTCATTCTTAGTTAGAATGGGGAATACAGAAAGTGTAGAGTGACCTGGAATTATAGACAGGGGAATTTCATTTTTTTTCCCTGTTATAATCAGAAGTCTTATTATTCCTAGTTACAAATGATTTGATATCAAAAAGATAAAAAGCTGGCTAAAAGACTTCATATATTTGGGCTAACTGTGTGCAAAGTCCATTACAAGTAGAGTCATTAATCTTTATTCTGAACAATATAATTTTGTTGACACTGGCTGATGTCACCCACAGTCTCTTGGTATAGCTAAGGGCTATGAGGCTCCAAGAGGCCAAAGTAAGGCCAAAAAGCTAACTAAAGTTCCCTTGAGAACAACAGGAATAACAAACAGAAAACTTTATTAAAGGACACTGAACAACTAAACAGCAAGGACCAGTGCTGAACTGCAGATTTAAAAAACTGGTTCTTGTAATAGAAATAGTTAAAGGAAAAAATGTCTTTCTGAGCAATAGGTAAGGTATACCCAAGGTATTTTTGTTAGGTGTAAGTATTAATTACTTGAAGAGGAAGTATTTAAGTGAAGTAAGAGAGCAGGTGCCTCCTCCAGTTGCTCCAGAGCAAGACCTCTCCCACCCAGCCCCTGGAGCCCAGCCTGGTGCCTGGGGACCCAGGGTCTCTGCCCAGGCTGAGGGACATAGCTGCTGCTTTCCATTTTGCAGGTTCAAGCCAGTAGCAAAGCTGAGCACACATCCCAGAGACACAGAGACACGCGGCCAGTCACACAGAGCGCCACAGACAATGTGATGCCTTCAACAGCACCTATCACAGCACTCACATAAAGCATAAGCACAGACAGCCAACTCCCTTCTTCCTCTTTAGCTGGTAGAGACAGAAGTCGCTGGTGCAGGTGCCCACATGACACTCTCCAGGTTCACAAGCACATGCACATTTGCAAATGACCTGAGAACCAGCACGGCCCTTCTGTGTGCCTGGCACCCCTGTGCAGATCCCAGGCCCCCTTACCCAGCCCACGGGTCCCCTGCTACCCAGCTGGTCCAGCCTGATGCTCGCTAGCAAACAAGCAGCACTAACGCACTTGTCCCTCATGCACACGACATTCGTAAGCTCCCCTAGCATGGATCCCAGCCCACCTGATACCCAGACCTGAAGCCCTTGCTGCTCACCTGCTGGTCCATTTTAAAGTTTGCTAGCGAAAACACACCGGCTTTGGGGAAGGTATGCATACCCCAGCAACCAGCACCAGGCACACAAGCAGTGACCTGTGGGCTTACTCAAGGTACCAGTGAAGAGTCCCCCACTCACCTCATTCATGCAGATTCCTCCCCAGTAGCTGATTTTGGGAACATGCACCATTCCCATCCTAGTGGATGGGAGTGAAAGATCCCCACTGGTTCCGCTAGCTGGCACCTCTTTCCACTCATACACCCACAGGTTTCACCAGTAGCTGGCACTTAGTCCTTGCAGCACACATGCACACAGGAGGGAGTGTGTGATTACACAGAGAGATAAGAAAAGATTTAATAAGAAAAGATTTAATAAGAAGGTAAGACAGGCTGTGGCGATCAGGTGCAGGGCTCAGCCAGACAAGCGTACTGACCCATGCCATTTTGCACGCGACCAGCTCCTTTTACACCCTTTTCTGCCTGCTGCTCCTCTTCGACCTGCCTTGCCCCGCACATCCCTTCATTGATGTGTACGATTCTGTTGACCTCACCACCACCCCTGTCCAGTGTCCCAAACCTCCCCCTGATTTACAGCCTTAGCAGTTGCAATGTCCCGGTTGGTCGTCCTAGGAGTGGCGGCTGTAATTGCTGGATGGCCCATCTGTTAGTGCAACAGGCAGAGTTTGTTTCTTGTCACTGCCTTCATGTTTGTTTTGTCAGATCTATGCCCCAGCATGTTTGCTTATTGCTTCCCTTTTTTCCTTTAGCATCCCAGTTTAGAAGTCCTCCATCAGACAGCTCTGCTAGAGTAAACATTCTCACACTCCACATTTCCTTATCAATCACTGGGACTGACCAGGTTTGTTTCTGGTGATTGTCCCGTAATTTGGAAGTCCTTAATCAGATAACCCTGCTGGAATAAACATTCCCACATGCTGCTTCTTTCCTTATCAATGAGTACAACCCACCAAGTTTGTTTCTGGTCATTGTCTTTGTTAACACCAATTGGTCAGGATTTGTGTCTGTAAGTGCTTGTTCTGTTTGTTTTCCTCATCATCCCAAGTTTGCCAGGCCCACAGTCAGCCAGTTTTACCTCAACAAATAAACAGTCTCACACGCCACATATCCTTAGAGCATTCATTGACTTGGTAGCATATGCCTTTTTATGGAGGCAAAAAAAAGATCGTGGATTTACACATGGTGGGATCAGGTCACACATGGTGGGATCAGGGAGTATAAAACTTCAGGGAGAGCATGAAACCCATCCCGAATAATACTTAAGGTTAGCTAACCTACACAAATGGTATGTGGAAATTCAGGGAAGAATTCATCTCATCTAACTGCAAATATTACATTGTCAACATCTACACCTGATCTTCTCATTTTACACTGTTCTGAATGGAGAGCAGTTGGCTCTTCTGGACACAATGCATTTCTTCTAAATATAGGTATGTAACATCTGCTTTGAACATGTTAATGTGCCATCAGCTCTGCAGAAGCTGTCCATACGTGTGCTTCTACTCTGAGACACCTGGTAAATGTAAGGTATCTTCACTCATTAGGGCATTTACGTATAATACATTAAGATGCCAAAATTCTTTAGATAATTGACCCGTAGAACAGATTATTGCTATCTAACTAGTAGGTGTGTTCATGGCTGTTACACAAAAAATGTTATTAATATCTCCTGTCTCTAGTCTGTAAAGCACAGGGTGATCTCAACCAAGTCTTAGGCACGGATTTGGATGTCAGCATGAGGACATTATGTATGGCGGTGTACATTTGGCTACTAAAGGATATTCTTCCTTCACTTGAAACGAAGGTAGTAGGTAACTCAAGAAGCAAAATAGGTGACTTACAGCTCCAAGTCACAATAAGCAGTATAGGTGCAATATTCAAAAGATCTTATTGACAATAGGTGACAATGGTCTAGTCACCTTATTTAGACTACTTGGAAATTTTTAGCCTAAATTTGTATTAACTGTATTAGACAAACAACTGGAAGGTACTCAGAAGCAACTATGAAGATTTTTTGTTTCAGGAAGGTTACAATGGTGTATAAACAGAGTTACTGCAATGATAGCAACAAAGCATTACTACAGTAAATTTCATCTGAGATTTTCATTTTTTTTCTTTTCACTTTTTTTTTTTTTATTGCTCTGGACATACTTTTTAAGAGAGCTCTGCAAACAAATAGTGGGAACAGAACAATTATAACGATAATCCATCTATTTTGTCACTCTAAGATGGAGGCTCTCACATTTTATGGATTCCTAAAAAAGAAATCTTTGAGTGGACATGAAAAGAGCCTTTTAAAAACAATTCAGGTAAATAGATGTGTTGTACAGCCAACTCAAATTTATTGCCAGAAATGATTGCTATCAGCACACACAGAATAAGTAAGAATGCATTTGGTGCAGCCATTTTATCAATCTGTAATAAAGACATAGCTGGGTAGTCAAGAAGAGGGTTTAAAACTGCAGGTAACTTTTTGAAGCTTAACCTTTTATTTTATTTTATTTTTAAAGACTTTTTAAATTGAAACAAATGTAAAAGATTATTCTGAGTTTCCCTCATTTTACCCGACTACACCTAAGTGTTCTTGCAATACTACTGGATTTTTATTGTATTATGCTTTAAAACAATGAGCATGCATTTCATACAGCCCACTGGGGCTTCTTTTCATTTCAGAGAAGTAGCACAGCAATTCACGTTCCACTTTGGAAATGCTGATTTTGTATGAGTTGGCAGATTCTTCTTGCATTGAGAGAGTGAGCTGCCTAGATTTTATTCCTCACATTTTTCAGCATTGTGTGTGTGCTAAAAGGTTGAATCTCACTGTCATTTTTAAAGGATTAACAGAGAGAAAAGAAAAGAAAAGAAAAGAAAAGAAAAGAAAAGAAAAGAAAAGAAAAGAAAAGCCTTGTAATTAGGGCTGGAGACCAGTTTACAGACATAGCCTTCGTCAGCCTTCATGCTGTATTTGAGGGTTCATTACCAAAAAAGCAGGTCTTGTATAGACAGTGACAGTTTTGGTTTTAATTGTCCTTTGACGTCTAGTTTGTCTAGTCTGTATATTCATATTTCAAGCCAGTTCATGCTAAATTTAAGGTTCTTTAAAACCACTTTTTTTTCTTTCTTTCTTTCTTTTTTCTTTTTCTTTTTTTTTTTTTTTTTAAATCTGTGTAATAGCCCTAGCTGTGAAGTCAAAGGGGTTCCTTTTATGTTAAAAAGAAGCAGCTATGGGGTTCTTGCCCAAATTCAAGTTTGTCTGTGATCACAAGATAACATTAATCTAGTGTAAGGATGTTTGCTTGAGTTATTCTTCTTGAAGTGGATTTGGTGTTCAGCTCTGCTTATTGAGCGTGAAGTTGACACTTGAGTACTAACAAGTGTTCTTCTGTTACTGTCATGCTGGATGTATCACTTTCAGTCAAAAAGCTATCAAAAAAAATCTAATGTGTCAATATTTTCTCTTATTTGATAAATCTGTAACTGAAATGTCTTGTCTGTCACCTCAGTTCTTTTAAGCATATTGAAAGCTGTCAGCTTACTTGTGTCTTAACTTAAGGTCTGTAAGTTGTGAAAAAGTGTCAGCAGTGGGCTATCTGGGGAAGCTCTGCTTCATTTTGAGGGTGATGCTCCAGTTCATGTGGATTTTCAAGATAAATAACTTGTATTTCTGAATGCCATTACAAAAACTTTTCATACTCAACTTTAGTGACTTTAAAGAGAGAAAGGAAAACACATTTCTCCATTGTCTTGCCTGAAGATAAAAATATGTGCCATTTTGCTAGAGTCCTAATAAAAAGTAATTCCGTGAAAGTACTTACCATTGCACTTATCTGCTGGTACTTTCAGGGAATACAACGATGCTTTCAGTGACCACGAGGAGCAGCTTAATAAATAGGTGGCAGGGCTCCCTGTTAGCAAGTGCTTAACCAGCAACCCAAAGATGTGCTTGGTCTTATTCTAATGCACTTCACGGCTTTGTACAAGACAAGGATGAATGTTTTCTGTGCTTGTTGAAGCTCTTAAAAGGTGGTAAAACAAACTTTTCCAAGACCTACTTCTCAGGCTTTGTATTCAACAGCTACGAGTGAAATGGCAAGGGTGCAGCCTCTCTGAATTCATCTGGTTACAATGAGGAAATAAAGGCTGCATTTTTGTGTTCTTGGCTGATTTTCAATGTTTTCAGCCTTTACGTGAATTCATTATGCAACGGTATTGTCTGAAAGTGATACTACAGTTACTTGATCTCTTTACAGTCACAGCAGCTCAATCACCACACAGAATGACAGTATGAGCATTTTAATATTCACCTGGGTACCTGAGTGGACAATTCCATCTCTGAAGACACTTGAACCTCAACCTTTCAATTTTTAGACACGGTTCCCTTGTTTCAAGCTGTTGAAAATGATTGACTGGATTCAAATTTGGTAGACAACTTTAACTCAACAGCTGTGGATGTCACTGGGCCTCACACTTCAAAAAAAAGGGAAGCCTGTCTGAAAGCAGCTTGAAGAGAGTTGACTCATTTTCTTTGCATGTTCTCTCGTTTTTCCCTTGTTCCTCTGGGCTGTTGCTTACGTGTGGGAGCTGCTTCTTAGCAGCCTCCCTGTGCTCAGCATCTGTTGGCAAGTTGTAATTACTTACATAGCTCTAAATAAATCACGTTTTCTTTCTTGTTGCAGTTGAGACTTTGCATTTTCTTACAGTTCAGCAAGAAGCCCAGCACACTCACAAAAAGCAGGTGAATGTCTGGAGAGTTCCAGGCTGGCACTGAAAAAAGTGCAGCATAACTTTGAACAAGTATAGCCATTGTTTATGGGTACTCTGTTCAGCCAGTGTATTTACATATCTCAGAGTTGGCATACAGGATCTTTGCTGTTTGGTGTTTCCATGGCTTTTTTTTCTCTCCTGTACTTCAAAGCTTCAATACTCTTCCAGATGCTGGAGCTATTTGGGGTGTTACAGGTGCTGCCGAATCCCACCGATGCTAGGGACAGCCTGGAGATTCCTCCTGGGGACACAGCAGGCCTCTCCACCCCTCACAGATGGATGCAGCTGCCCTTTTCTGTTGAGGTCCAGCCAGCAGCAAGGCTGAACATGTGTTCTAGAGAGGCACGCATCTCCTCATCATGCACACTCTCGCTCGCGTGCTTTCTGGTGTCACAGGCACTCCACGCTCATAGATCCCTTGAAAATCAGCACGGCCTCTGAATCTGTCCAGTGCCTGTAGCCAGGCTCCCTGACCTGGCTGAGCCCTTGAATCTTTCTACATGTGGGTCTTCTACTCACCAGCTAGTGCAGCTTGAAGTTTGCAAGCAAATTGCATGCACGCGGGGCTAAATTCATGGGGGAAATATGAACACAGCCAGGCTGCTGCAGGTGCTGGCACATAGGATAGACAGGGAGGTGACACAGAAAAGAGGGTGAAAATGGTATTTAGTAAGAAGACAAGCCAGACTGCAGGCATCAGGTGCAGGGCTCAGCCAGGTGAACATCTGCCTGCCAGCGTGCTCGTGCCTGACTGGCCCCTCTATCCCTCCTCCTCGCCACCTTCCCGTACTTCTTCCATCCTGATCACGCCCTTTCCATGTCTTTCCCCTAAACATCCCATAGTAAGTTTTGTGCAGTCCCCCAACCCTCCTCAAATAACCCATAATACTCATGCTAATCATGTTTCTTCCTTCTTAACAGTCATAAACCAAGGCTGACCATCACCAAGGCTGGGTTAGTTCCTTTAATTTCCCATCAGCCGCTGCCTGAGGAGTTCTGGCCTTCATCATTATCACCGCTATCACCTGCTCATTAATGTTTGTGGGGGGGCTTAATTCAGCACTCCCCTTGTTGTGTGTTGTTTCTGTGGCACTGAATAGCCCTTAGCCAACAGCTCAGTGACCCAGGTGCTCCACGTGTCCCCCTGCCAGCCCCCACAGGGGGCTGTATGAGGGATGAGGCTGCGTGGAGGCACCCAGGCAGCAGAACCCCTCTCCTTCTGCTGCAGACCTCCAGGCAGGAGGTAGGACGTGGAGACAAAGGGAAGGGAATGCCAAAAAACAGGAGGAGGAGGAAGAGGAGGGTGTCGAGGGGAGGATGAGCGTGTGTAGGGAGTCAACCATGCGGGTGCCTCGGAGAGATCCTGTGCCACAGAAACCTCCTCCCTCGTTGGCGGCCGCTCAGCTCTCCCTGGCCGGGGAAGCGGGACGTGGGCCCAGCTCCTCGCTGCAGATGTTCATCCCATCTTGGCAGGAACACCCGAATTCCTCAGCCAAAAGGGAAGGTGCCCTGCCTGGGCGTTGCGCTGCTGGCAGCTGCTTGGTTTGGCAGGGGGATGGAGCACAAAGCGGGCGGGCTCCATGTGTGCCTGTTTCTTCAGTTTTGCTCAGGGTGCCTAGAAGGTGTCAGCTGCCCCGAGGGCATGCTTGTGCCAAACGCATGGCATCTGGGAGGGCACAGCCACTGCTGGGCCAGCAGGGGGGCTGCGGGCACTTGGAGATAGGTGCTGGGCTGTGCATGGGGAGATGGGCTGGAACCAGGCATGCTCAGTGTGAAAGATCGCTATGCATGCTACACTTGCAACTATGAAGACAGAAATTTATTTAAAAGGTCATTGGATTAATACCTTGTCAGACCAGAGCACTATTTCAACAGAGAAAATAGATTTATATATCTGGAGGATGAGTTCAGAAGGGGTGTTTAGAACAGATATTAATTGATAAAATGAGTACTGCAAGCAGATTATTGAGAATACAAGGCAATAGAAGCAGATGAAATTAAAAATTAGAGCTTAATTATGCTACAGATAGTTACAACATATTAAAATGTCATTCAGAATATTAGTTTAGGAACAGCTTCTCTGTTATTTACAATTTTACTATTTGCATCTATCTTTTTTATCTTTATTTTACTATTTACATCTACCAATCTATTTTACTATTTGCATCTATCAGGAAAAAAAAAAAAAAACAGCAAATGCTTGTAATTCCTGTTTTCTATATCAGAGCAAAGTAGGAGGATCCATCCACACTGGATGAACTAATTCACCATCTGCATCCAAGGAGGATGTGAGGCATCACCTGCCAAATACAAACACTTTCAGTTCAGGACTCCAGACACATTGAGTCTGAAGACCAGTATCTGAGGAATCTCTAATTTGCTCATTTTAGATCTTAACAAACTTTGGATAACTGGAGAGGTGCCAGAGGGTTGATGGAGGGGCAACATGATTCCGGTATTTAAAAGGAAAAAGAATGGTGTGGGACCAGATAAACAAACTCTGATCAGGGCTAAATGCAGTGATTACACCGAGACTCGGTCGATAAAGAAAAAGGGTTTAAGAAGCATTTTCCCCTGTGTTTAGCTGATTGGGTGCATCTCGTCTGATTTGAAGTATCAGAGAGGAGCCATGGAAAGGATGAAGAAACGGGAGCTTCAGAGGTTTTGTTTCTGGAGCATCTTATTTTACCTCCTGAGGACTAACATAGTTTCTAACCGAAACCATCAATCTCAGCCCAGAGGTACCCGAGTAAATGCAGGACCCCAAGGCGACAGGCTGGGAGAGAGCCCTCAGCCTCTGCAAGATCCATATGCTTTCGGAAGCTCCCCTGTGCAAACATGATTTTAATGACACATTTTTCAGTTCAGAGGTTGTAGCTGCTGCATTTTTGAATTGCACAGCCCATAGAGTTGACTGGGAGAGTAGTGGTTGCTGGCAGTGAGAGCTGGAAATATTTCAGCACAGGAGGCAGCAGCCTTGATTTCAGGCAGGTGTTTTAGTAACCCTCTGGCTAATCATCATTTAATGGGCTGTGTGCCTTAGGGACACCAGGTTTTGGAAACCCTCTTCTCCCCATGCTTGCCTGTTGGGTAGCTTTGAGATGCTCAGAAAGCAGCTGCTGGTGGGATTAGCTCTGCTGGCACAGCAAAGCGCGCTCGCTGCAGGCAAGGAAAGTCTTTCATCCCACCTTGCTCCAGAGATCACCTAAAACCTCTGAGTTTTAAGGATGTGGCAGCAATGATAGGACCATATGCACATTGTGAGGAAGGTCAAGGAGGGAGAGATTTTTCTGTTCTGTTCACCCCACTGTGGAAGGCTTAAATGACAAGATAGAAAACCTGCAATGTCCTTTTGTGTTGCATTAAAATAGCATCTTTCTTTCCTCTTGAAAATATAAAACAATCCAGATTTCACTGAAATGCAGCTTCCATTCTCCCTGGGCTGAAAATATGAAAATTCAGCAGGTAACAGGGCTGGTTTTGCCATCACCTTCACTGTGTCACTAGTTCAGCTCGTGCACAGCTGTGGAAACAGCTGGTGTGGGTGAGAGCATCTTCCCCTGTTTTTTAAAAGGATGCTCACAGGTGTACCCCTGCTTAAAGTCTGCCAGCAAACTGAAAAGAAGAGCTGGATGCTGCTACATTGCTTATGCACATACCATGTGGTAAGAAGGGAAATGTTCATTACATATATATATGTATTTAATGAAGCATTTCTCTGTTCAGAATTTTTTTTTCTCAAAAAAAAAAAAAGTGATTTCTCTAAATCTATCAAATGCTGTGCCTCTTTCAGTTGAGATTTTGGGGTATGAAGAAGTAGATGGGAAAGCTTCCGTGACACATTAAGTAAGATAATGTGAGAGAGGGAGAATCCACAATCCTCATGAAACTCAAACTGCTGGAAAACATAATGGAGAAATTTGATTATAACAAATAATTCAGACAGCACATCCCTGACTCTGAACATTTTAACTTCTTTATTTGTTCAATCTCTCAAATATTAAAACACCAATGCACAAAAAGTGTATTAGTTTTTGGTGAGACACTTAAAACCTGCTGTATTTTCCCAGTTCTGAGGGATGCCATGGGCTGGGGCTGTGTGCTGAATCTGTAAGCCCACATCTCCCTCTGCTGACTGCCTCTCAGCTCCCTCAAACCCTTCCTTTGTTGCAAGTGATAAAAGGCTGTGATTTTTATCGTTATTTTTTCTCGCACTGATGGGCTAATGTCCTCCCCTTGTCCCAATTAGCGACCATGAAGTCCATGTGCTGAAAGGAGCCAGTTGGCATGGGCTCCTCACATCAGCCCCAATGCTGGGTGCTGTTGTGCATCATTTTAGTGATGCTGTATTCCCCTTTGGGTCTGGCTGCGACTGGATTTTTCCATTCACCATAAAATAATGCATGAATTCTTGTTTAAAGGAAACTCTCCAATAACAGTAAGGGAGAGACTCGAATAAGGTTGCTATAAGCCAAGAGAAGCGAGCAAGGAGCTTTTGCTAGATTTCTAGATTACAGATGGAGTATGCTAGAAATAGTTTTGCTGAATTTTGGGTTTGATTTTTCCATTTGACGATGTCTGTAACTCCACCTGACATCAGTTTAGAGATCCTTTGGTCCTTAGAGGCAGCTACTAAGTAAACCTGACTGTGGGAACTGCAGTACATAAAGGTTTTGGTTCCTGTTTTCTTCCCACAAGTAACCTTCAGAAACCCTGTGTCTTCTCAGCAGGGCACATCCCTGTGGTGCATGCAAAGGCAAATGTGCAGCCTCAGCATTGCAGAACTTGCTGGAAAAAATCACATCCCTTTCTATGCAGGGGACACCAGCAATGCCGCAAGTCCTCCAGCTGGTTTTCCCACTGATGATCTGCCAGGGTTGGGTGAACCTCTCCATGGATGGCAGTGAACACACCTCTTCTGGGAGGACAGAGAGAGATTCCAGTGTCATAACGGTTTGTCCACTTTTTTTTTCTTCCACAGCATTCCCTGGGGGTGCTGTTTGATTAGTTGTTAGGACAGAGATGAGTTTAAAGTCCATTGTAATGAACCAAGTTTGTTAATCAGGTTCCCTTTGGACTTTTAAAACAAAGGCAAAATTAGCTCCTGGGTCCCCCAGGAATTTTGGGTTGTGGCAGCTTTGCTAGAAAGCTCCAAAGAAAATCATATCCTTTCAAAAACAGAGCATGCCAAATAGAATAGCCAACAGGCCATTGTGCTGGGGGCTGATTTAATGGTGCAAAAACTAATCACCAGTCTGTAATCACTAACTGCGATGTTGAGAAGCTGAAATTGCTATGGGGAAGGAGCTGGCAGAGCAGTGGCTGCTGCTGCTGGAGCTGGGACTGAGATAAATTGCAGCAGAGAGCCAGTGCTAACAAAGAGCTACAGAACAAATTGACGCATCAGAAAACCCACTGCACTTGAAAGGACTTGCAGAGCATCAGAGTGCTGCGTCGGTGAAGAGCTAAGGATGGTGCTGCCTGCACAGATGAGTTACTGAGCTGGGTCTCTCACAGCCAGCTGATGAGTTATGGAGGCAGCAGCATCAATAACAAGGATATATAATTAGCCTTGGGATATATTAAAATTTTTATATGTGTGTTGAACTAAATCTTCACCCAGAGAACAGGAAAAAACACATGATGGCCTTTAGAATAAATAAAATATTAGAGGAGAGAGTATATATTTCTTTATGAGTCTGTGGGGCTGATGTTCTGAAAAGACTCCCAAAGCTCAGTGCAATTTATGGGCCAAATCTATTTCTTGGAAGCAATGCCAGGACTATTTTTGAGAAAGGAGAGCTCAAGCTTAGTGTATAAACCTTGGAACTGCTCTGACACTTAAACACTGCCAGTTATGATAAATGTAAAGCATACTAAACAAGAGCAAGGCAAGGGAAACTGCATCCAACCTGATCAGAACAAACCACTGCCATGTTAAAACATCTGAGACTTCTTTATATATTAATTTTGCCACAAAAAAAAAAAAAAAAAAAAAAAAAAAACAGGTAGGCTTTTATTTCTGACCAGAAAATCTTACATGATTTTCATTGAAGATTGATAGACTTACTTTTAATTGTAGAAAGAAGTGGCTCAGTGTTACGGGGCATCAAAATTGTGGCAGTCAAATCATGCCTGACAAATTTGTTGGCCTTCTACAGTGGGGTTACAGCATTGGGAGATAAGGGAAGAGCAACTGATGTCATCTACCTGGACTTGTGCAAAGAATTTGACTCTGTAGTGCACAACATCCTTGTCTAAACTGGAGAGAAATGGATTTGATGGGTGGACCACTCGGTGGGTAAGGAATTGGCTG
>VXAA01000836.1:535145-695851 GCA_013399115.1 Anseranas semipalmata | reverse complement strand
AGGGCCGTGCCCCGCGCGCCCGAGGGAGACGCAGAGAGCGCTGGGCAGGAACAGAAATAAACAGAGCGGGGCCGGCTGCACGTGACACCTGAAATATCGGGAGTTTAAGACAGAACTGTCTCCAAGCTGGTTTGGGGTAAACAGCTAATTACAGATTTTAAATGGAAAAGTAGCTTATCCGTGGGTGTTGTATCTGTGCCGGCGAATGCTGAATAATGGAGCACAGGGCTCGAGGGAGGTCCCGGCCGGCTGAGACGTGCGTGCCGCTGCAGGCTGATGGCTGGGGCGGCCTGCAGGCTGCCTCTGCTTCCTGGGGTGTGTGTCCCGGAGTTCAATGCAAGTGGTGTGTGTACATAACTATCTGTCTGTTTATTGGGAGACGTCCAGAGGGTGTTAAAGGTGTTCAAGGAATGTATGTAATCTCATCTAACATGGATGGTTTTTTTCCTTCCTACTTCTAGTTTTCAGTAAGCGAGGTAAGAACCTTGATATACTATTTTTTTCTGATTTTTTTTTCCTGCTGTTAATTTCAAAACCCATGAACCTGCCATGTCCTCAGGGATGCCGCCTGCACTCCCGAGGTGCGTCCCCATACAGTTGTGCCCCTCCAGAGGCAGACAGCTCCCACTCCGCAGGCCGGCAGCTGCAGCGCAGCGCGGCGGTGGCAGGAGCAGCGCCGCAGTCCCCGCTGCCCTCCAGTGCCGCACCCGTCCCACCCCGGCCAGCCCAGCCCTGCACCTCCCCGTGCCCGGGGGCAGAATTTGTCCATAAGTGTGGCCGGGATCATCTTTGAGTTTTGAACTGTCTTACCTCAGCCGTGCAGTCCAGGGTTGGTGGCACTGGTTTCACAAAGAGTCAGCCAGCAACAAATGTTGAGATCTTATCTTTTAAAAGTTAGCTCTTTCTGCTGCAGGTATAAAACACAGGTATAGCTGTCGTAGACAGAAGAGAGCTAATTTTCTTTATTTTGAGGGGATCGATATTCCACAGCAGGGAAAGATTTCTGTTCCCAGCTATAGTTTTATAAACAACATTTCACTATGCCTATTATGATAACAACCCTTTTTATCTCCTCTGTCAATATTTGTCTCTATCATGCAACATCTTATCTTTAAAATGAAAAATCCATCATTGTGGCAAAGGGGAAAGAATGCATTAACAGCCCACCTGCTAATTTGTATTTGAAGCTTGAGGCCCAGAAGTGTTTTTAAGCACCCCTGTCTAAAAACAGCAGGTTGTGCATTAATTACATGTTAGAAATTGCCAAGGAATTTGGTTCTTCCAGCGAATCTCGGATCCTTTCACGGCGAGGTTTAGGACACAGAGCACAGGCAAGGGGTGCAACATTTGCCGCCTGTCTTGGCAGAGGACGAAGCGCTGCTGGGGGCTGCAGCTCGTGTGCCAGCAGCAGCTCCTGGGCCTCGTGCTGGAGAAACGCGGAAGGGGGCCGTCGGCCGGGGCTTGGAGGTCTCAGTGCAAGCCCCGGACTTGTGCAGCCCCACTGCAGTAAAAAAAAAGGCGAAACGTGCATTGAGGGGCTCTTAATATATTAATACAGTGTTGAAATTATAATAGAATTTCTGATGGAAAAGATATTTCTGCAGCCACATGGGTGCCTACAGGAACAAGTGTGGGTTTTGCCACGGGGCTGGTGTCTCACGTATTTTACTCTTGGAAGTTTGGCACCAGGAAGCGGTGCAGAAGTTGTATCTGTGTTACTAAAAGCCTTGCTCTTATGTTTTCTCAGCTCTGTCAGGACTCACCAGTACTTTATTGTGACGTGCCACTGTTTTTAGTTTTGTGAAATCGGTATCATTATCAAAACACCACATATCTACTTAGGGAGAACGCTTTATTGTTCATTGATATAGAGAAAAATCTTGAGAGATTTTTCTCAACCTCACATTGAGAAAAATATGTGAGGTATTTCAGATATATATCATTTCTGTGCTAATTCATCTTGAGCTCTATGGAAAAAGTACGTGGCGTATTTTTATTCGATTTTGACATTGCACACACACTTCTGTGCTGCAGACTGCAGTGATAACTGAGACTACAAAATTGCATATAATGTGTGTAACACCTGATGTTAAAAGAGAAATAATTATAGTGCTTAAACTCTATGACAGGTGTCAGGAATAAAAATGTTACTTCTTCCTCATTTAAATATGCAGGGACAGCGTACACAGAACAGAGTAAGTAGCAGTTTGTCAGCTGAACTCTGTGCTGCCTTTATTTGACAGAAAATAGTCTCAGAACCAGACTTCTTACTGTGAACTGCTTGGGTGCAGACCAATAAGCCTTTCATTATTTAATAGAATGAAAAAGAGAATATAGAATAAGTTACCTGTATGTCCTTTTTATTTGCTTTAGAGCAAGGGAGGAACCTTGGCAGACTTAAAACACTAAAGCTGTAGCCAGCTAGGGCCTTTTCTGTTCGGCTGGTGAGGTTTGAATGGAATGGAATGGAATGGAATGGAATGGAATGGAATGGAATGGAATGGAATGGAACGGAGTAGTTCAGTTGGAAGGGACCTTCAGAGATCATCCAGTCCAACTGCCTGAGCACTTCAGGACTAACCAGAAGTTAAAGCACATTAATGAGGGCATTATCCAAACGCCACTTGAACGCTGACAGGCACGGAGCATCAGCCGCCTCGCTAGGAAGCCTGTTCCAGTGTCTGGCGACCCTCATGGCAGAGCCATCTGTCCTCACACCTAGTCTGGCCGTCCGTGGCACAGCTTCATGCTGCTCCCGTGCACCCTGCCATGGCCGTGCCACCGGCCCCGCCGCGGCCCGGGGCTCCAAGCGGGTCAGGCCGCGGGGCGGCACCGGCTGTTGCCACCGACGCATCCGCACATCGCTTCTCCTGACAGAGCCGAGATGGGCAGGACTTCCAGGATGATTCTGCGTAGCTTAAGGTGATTTCCACCTTGTGCTTGAAATGCTGTCAGAAATGGCCGGCTGGTGGGCAACCTCTTGCTGAGGTTAGTAAATAAGTCCCATAGCAGGCCACACAGGAACCAGGAAGGAACATTTCTTACATCCTTCCTTCAAAGGAAATCAGATTTTCAGCAGGTGAGGCTTTAGCGGAGGGGAAGGCAGAGATGCTGCGAGAGCGCTGGGTTGGGAGAGCAGCGCCGATACCTGGACCGGCCCCAGGGGCAGCCCTGGCGTTCCTCCGGCGAAAGGGAGCTTCTAACGCGGCACAGACCAGCACGGGTGGCTCCGAGCGCCCTGAGGCCAGGCTGGGCTCCGGTGGTGTGCTGAGGAAACACCTGGAACAGGTGGCAACGCTCGTGAAGCGAGCAAGGACTGTGAGATGATGAATGAAGGCAGTTTCAGAGTATTCTTAATGAATAATTAATGTCAGGATCCATTTTACTTATTCAGTCCCATGGAGTTCATTTAAACCTTGTGTATTTTATTAAGCGTGTGTGTAGCTTCATGAACGTCTGTCTCCGCTGTGGGTATAGCCATTAGAAATGCTTTCGTAGTTCTAAAAGCTGTGATAAAATAGTCTTGGAATAAGGGCTATGAGCAAAGCCTGAGTAGATGCTGTGCTCTGCCCAGCCAGAGGCGTGTGCAGCTTACTGACTCGTTTAAAAGAGCGCGCTAATTAGAGCCGCCCACCGTGCCCCGCCACGCTCAGGTTCGCGCTCGCTGCAGGGCCCGGCCGCGTGCCCACGGCTTCGCTCGCACGGCCCGGCGCAGCGGGACACTGCAGCATCGGGGCGCCGTGCGGAAGGGAGGGGGACAATCGAATTCAGGCGAAGAAAATGGCTTTAAGCAGCTCGTACGCGTTGGTACACAGCCCATCAAATGCGGCGTATAGGCAGATCACGTAACCTTAAAAAGGTTAACACCTTGGCAGAGTTAATTGCTGTTCTTCCTCTGAAATTTCAGTGTAATTTCTGATTTCTTATTTTGCTATTTATCTTTCAGTTAAATAGATTTAAATAAAACAAATGTTTATGCCAGTACAGCATAATAGCATAAATATTTAAGGAAAGCAAAGCAAACAAAACATAATAGCATAAATATTTAAGGAATGCTAAGCACACAAAACAAAGAAGCCCATACAGCTGAAGGAAGCTGCCTCAAAAAGCAAGAAAGCAGCATAACCAAAAAATTGTAAGTTAATCATTTAATAACCGAGTTGAATGATTTTGTTTATTAAACTTCTCCTTCCAAAGTTGGGGTTCTTTGTCCTCGCTTTCTGCTTTCTCCTCATTCTTTATTTTCCTCCTTTCTATGTACAGAACGGATTCTGAAACTCATACATTTTCCCGAGGGAGTGTTACATATTTGTATGTCTTTGCAAAGTATTCTGTATCTCCAATAGCTATGATACCCCGTCCATTTAATATATGATCTATAAGCGGGTACGTGGTATTTATTACAGTAGTAGTTATATCGTCATCCTCCACCAGGTGCAAAAATGTGTTTCTATTACAAGAGCCCCCTGGTCAGAAATGTCCATTTATATATACAATATGACAAAGCTGGAGGTTAACCAGGTTGAGGCAGCCGGGATGCTGTGTATACAGCAGCTAAAGCATGAAAGTACAAAACAATTTTAATGGACTCGGTGCTCCCATGGGACAGCATGTAATTCAGGGAGACATACAGTGACTTACTTACAGGCTTCAGTGTTCTCCTGTGGTACAGAACAGGCTGGAAATACACAGGGCTTGGGTCCTTGGCTGTGATCGCACATACCTACCCATAGGAATTCCTTATTCTTCACCCATGTACATTTTTTTTTGCTGGGAAGAATCCTGAAGGAAAGCTCAAAAACTTTGAAGGAGCATACTTAGGGGCTAGTATCCTCCTTTTCATCTTGCCTGATTTCTCCATGAGCCTTGACACACTTTAAAGTTGTGGACTTCAGGCAATTTCCTCCTGGCACACCTTCCTCCTGGCACGTTTTCTTCACGTAAATGAAACCTAAGGTTTGTCATTGTAAATAAAAACAACCTCTGTAGAATTTCAACCGCTGTAGAATTTCAAGTGCTGTTAGCTTTGAAGTTATAATTGTGTTAAGCAGGATAATGTCGTGGAAACGCTCTGTCATATTACCTTCACGATAGTGCGAACAAATGCCCAAATATCCATTTCTGCAATTGGAGCGATTCTTAGAGAACTGTAGCAATAATCAGTTTGGGAAACAGAAAGATCACTTGGTTCTTTCTAATGCCACTCATCAAACAAAGGAAAAACTCTGGAGAGAGTAGGCAGCGCCTGCAGTCCCTTGGCAGCCCGTTTCTCCCGAGCAGCAGGGTCGTGCACCGCTCCCGTGGCTTCCCCGCTCATTATCTCTCGCCTCTGCTGCCCAGCCCTGGATCTTTTGTAGCGTGGTCTCCTTTGTTGCATCGCGAAAAAATAAAATACGGGGAGGTCTGGCTTATTTTACTCTCTGACTAAGGAGCAGGCAGCTGTGTGTGAAATGGAGAACCATCTTTTGTTTGGGGGATTCTTGTTCTGTGTTAAAATGCTGTCGAGAACGGGAGATGAGAAAATAGGATTTGGACAAAATCCTGGGAAGCCAAAGCTGTTCCTGGGGCACTGTCCAGTCAGCACACTGTGTAAAGCTCAGTTCCCGTGACCTCATTTCCCAGTTAGATCTGTGTGGTGGGGAATGAAGGTGCTTCTTTTGCTTCCAATAAAAGGAATGCCGTAAGCATGGATATTAACCGCTTTTGATGTTCTGTGTAGTTCCATATATTAATTAGGTCCTCACACACTTTACCTGGCATTTTTGTTAACAAAACCAACCCTTGTTTTCTAAAAGTTTGTGAGTTTAAATAAATATTGGTGGTTGTTGGTGGTGTAAATAAATATGTACAGTATTTATTTATAATATTTATAAATGATAATTATAGTTTCCACACTGGAAGTCTCTTCATTTATTAAACAACGATGATATTTACTTGCTCCAAGTCTGATGCTGATTTTTGCTCTGCAGAAATGTATAGCATTAGTTTTGATCCTGTATAATAAACAGCAGCATTCAGATTCTTAATATTCATATTATATTGTTTTAGAAAGTGGAGAGGGAGATTTCTTATTTGTTGGATTAATTAGCTTTTTTGACTCATGATTTGTGTCAGACAGCTTTTGGATAGCAATGAAAATTTGTTTAAAAAGCAGATCGGCAGCATCTTAAAACTGCTTTGCTACTTAAGCCAAACTACTTCAAGTATGTTGAATGCATCAGAAAAGTTCTTGACAAAATCTTTTCTGTACGAAATAGCAGAAATGCAAGCTGAAGTTCATGAATAGAGTTGATGGCTGCTGGCTTTTGAGTCATTTAAGACTTTATAGCTAATAGCTCTGAGTCTCCTTTACATAGATTTTTTCTCAGATTGGAAGCGGGAAACAACTCTTCCTGTTTTATCAACTCCCACTTGGTTTCTCCACTTTGAATGAAAGAGCTATGGAGGAGCACCCTGCTGAACAAAGAGAAATACAGAAAATACTCTCCCTGCACCTGCAGAAAAGACTACAGCTGATTCATAATCTCACGAACTGGTTGTATGCGTTTAACTGGGAATTTCTCCCAGTTCAGTGGTCTGACTACCTCTGAAACTCCAGTACAGGTACTGCTTGGTTATTTGTTTGTTTAATTTAATTAGCTTGAGAAAATATCTGTGAAGTTTGACCTGATGTGCCCTGTCACATTTAGTGTTAGTTTTTAGAAACAAGATCTTTTATGGTTTTGCTCCCTTAAATCATCTGTTGAACCTTTATGTAGGGGTGGTTGGTGATCTGATATAAAATAAAATGTACTCATACAGTTATGAATCGCATCATAAATCCCACATGCAAAGGTGTAACATTTTAGTTTAGATTAATTCATCATAAAATAAGGCATAAAATAAGCATTACCTAGCCACCGTGTCGAATCTTATTTAGGCAAATAGGCAGTTTGCTACTTCTCCTACTATCTCCTTTTCCACCTACAAAAATAGAATTCAACTATACAGTGTCAGCAGTTTTTCCTGTCATGGTATGGCAAACTTACACCTGTGACCTTTAGAGTCTGTGTTTCGGTTCCAAGATGACTTTTCAGAAATTTTCTTTTTTTTTTTTTTTTTTTTTGTTTGTGTGTGTGTATGTGTGTATGTAGTATTTATGGATTTTATGGATTTACTTTATAGCTCTCATCTGGTCATCTTGTGACTGCCCCGGCAGTGGAGCACAGCACTGCTGTGTGCCCTGCCACGCAGGGAGGACAGGACGCCTAGCTGTCCATTCCTGTCTTCCAAGAGGCCTAGCTGTCCTGCGGGCGATGGACAGCCTTACGGGATGGAGAATCTGGGACCCAGCTCTTGCAGAGTGGCTATAGAAATGCTCAAGTGGACATCCATGTTGGTTTGCAGACATTGGGGTCTTGAGGAGGTATGGTATGGGACTGAAGAAACAGTTTCAGCAGTAGCCTTCTAAATTTAGGAAGAAAATGTCTTGGGAGCTGGTAGCATTTTCTTCAATGGAAAAAAAGTCCAGTGATCTGCATTTCAGATAAATGAAGGTGATTGTTGGAAAGTCTTTAAACATGCAGTTTGCTTCAGAAATCCTGCCAATATTTGAGCATAAAATATGGTTCAGAAGACCTGTGTAAAAATCTGAGCAGCTGAGCTCTTGGATTGAATCTGCTCGTGTTCCCAGTTTTTGGTAGGGTATGTACATATGGGACCAGTTTCACTTAATAGACTTCAGCAGAAGATTGCTCTCAGTTATTTGCAGTTATCTTTAAATAGCCCCAAAATCAGCTTTTCGCTGCTGGAGAATGATGTGCTGTGGCCAATTCCACTTCACCGGGATGGAAGGAAGGAGGACTGTACTTCTATAGCGTAGGCTAGCAACATGGAAAAATGCCAATATAAGCAGTGAAAGGCTGAAAAAAATTTGAGGGCTTTCCTATAGAGCAGCAACAGGGTGGCAGAGTCAGGAACCAAGCTCTGTGTTGTTTCTGTGAATAGTTCTGTTACAGCAGGATAGTCACAATTTTATTCCAGTATCACAAGTTCTCTTCTTAAAGGTGTGATACCATTATTTCAAGGTTGTCCCTGCACACTAGTAAGATGAATTTGTGTTTAAGAAGACACGTGTTTATGTGTATGACTGTAACACTCAGAATTTTGTTTGCTGGATCTGGGTTTGTGCCTTGCATGTGTTGCAGAGCAGCTTTTCTTCTCAGACAGTATCCTTTGCTTATTTTTGATGCTACATATGGATTGTTGCTTGGACTAGGCAAAGATGTGGTTTTGTGCATTCCTGTTTTTATGGTGAGACAGGACACAGAACTCAAGAAGAATCTACTTCTTAAATGTGTGTAAGAAAAAAGATTTTTTGCATTTTTTTTTTTTTTTTCCAGTCTCCCAGGGGCTTGAAGATTCTGTATCACGCTTACATTGCCTGTTTGGTTTATGAATTGTTTTTGACTAGAGTGCTGCTCTCTGTCCTTTTCTGCACTGGCATTTGAGCTCTGTGCTATGAGAAGAAACATGGGAGAGGCTACAGATTCTGAAGTCTGTAAGTATATGCATGTGTATATACATATATGTGCGTGTATACATCCATATAGACACATACACCCATATATATCTTTTAAGAGAAGAGGTATTGTCCTGAGGAAGGAGACTCAGTTCGAGCCATCCCCAGCGCAGAGCAGTAGGCTGGGAACAGCTGAAGGGCCACGCGCCCCTGCAGCGTCGCTGAGCACCTCGCCTGTGTATGAAACACTCAGAGTAGAACAAAGAGCACTGAAATGCTTGACAAGGGTGTTAATAATTTTACATTATTTAGTTAGTAGTTTCAGTTAGTATATTATATTACTTGAATAGTTTTATTCAGAGAAGGTTTTGTGTTGGCCACAGCAAATAAGGCCTGGGGCTCTTGCTGAATGATGTGAATAAAATGAAATGTGGGAAGGTTGCTAATTAATACTGCCCTGCTAGAGTCTCTTGGGAAAAAGAGCATGCTAACATTTAATTGAAATTAAAGAATGGCTAATGCTGTATAAAGGGGTACAATTAAGGTTGACAAATTCAGGTTGCACAACCAACCTTCTGCCACTTCCGAAGCTCGGCGTGCTGGCCCCGCAGTACCAGCACCCTCCGGGGCAGCGTTCTGTGCAGCGCGCACAGGGCAGCGTGACAGCGAGCACGCAGCGCCGTGCGGGGCCGCGGCCGTACCGGGCATGGCCCACGCCTGTGCCTGGGCGCAGACCAAAGCTCGGGAACCCGTCGTCCGAACCGCCCTGGCAGTGCTGAGGGGGGACTGAAGCAAATGACGCCGTCTTCGAGGGCACAGGGCAAGGGCTGGCGGAGCAGGTTGTCAGGCTGGTGCTTCTCTTCACCCCAGAGGCTGTGCCCGATATCTTGTGCCCTCCTCAGTAGATTTATATACATCCTTGCCCTCTAGTGTCTACATTTTGTACGTCACCCTTGCTTATCATACGTGAATACTCCAATGAAAGGAGTCACCAGTTCTGATTACTTCATTATTCACTGTGTTTCTTGATTCTTGTTTCATGAGGGCTCCAGATGAGAAGATAAGAACCAGACAGTGATTCAAAGATGAAAAATAATTGAGACATTTCTGAGAAGTTCTTTCTAGTTTTATTCCTAAACTACATTTAATTTTGCTTTCTTTATCTCTCAGAGTTTACCTGCTGGTTTCTATAAGTCTCAACAGACATATGTTATGGATAAGTGACTCCATATACAACTTGTCCAAGAAGGTGTTCTTGACATGGTTCTCTTGAAGCAAATGATGTTGATGATGACCTCTAAACCTTGAGAAATATAAAGATGTAAAGCTCAAGACTGCAATCCTTTTTCTTATAAACTGCTATAAATGTCCTCACTCATAAGTGGACATGGAAGGTCCTGTCATCTGAATAGGGCCTGTAAATTTTACCCCAGATGTGGTATGGATCCCTGCTGGGCGGGTGCCGGGGCCCTGGCACAGGCTGCCCGGAGAGGCCGTGGGGTCTCCTCCTTGGAGATCTTCAGCGGCCACCTGGATGAGGGCCTGGGCACCCTGCTGGGGGTGGCCCTGCTGGGGCAGGGGGGGACCAGGGGGACCAGAGGTGCCTCCAGCCTCAGCCAGTCTGGGATCCTGTGATCCTGTTTGCCTTCCCTTTAGTATGTATTTCTAGTTTTTTCTGAAGTTCTTCTTTTACTCCAATTCCCTACAAGAAGGTCACCAAGCATGAAACTGAAGGCACTTTGTAAATCCTCCAGTTCTCACTGTACCTGCTGAAAATGCCACTGCTGAACAGATTGTGAGAGCCAGGGATCGGTATTAATTCTGTGATTTATTGTGGTGTTTCTGAGCAAACTACAGCTATATACATATATACAGATACAAATAACACATGCACACACAAGTTCACCATACACCTACAGTTGCTATATAAAGAAAAGACAGAACAGTGTGCCTTGTAAAAGCCAGTGTCTTAATAAAAGGTGAAAGGGAAACACAAGTGGAGGAGAACAAATTCAATGTGGTAAGAATTGGTCTTAGAAAGTTACGGTAATGGCTTTGGAAGAGTCAAGATCCCCCCTTTTGCTGGGTTCTCAACACCATTATACTTCACTTGTGATCTAAAGAGGTAGTTATGTCTGTAGAAGAGAAGGTTGTAAGAAAGATAGAGAGGGATGAATCAGTCTAGATGGAGGTAACTGAAAGCTGTGTGCATAGAAAGTGGGGTTTGTTCCAACTTAGATCTAGCTTTCCCTAAGCAACTGCTTTCACAGTTAAGAAATCTAGAGCGTTCATGAATAATAACAAAAACAAGAGTAAGTGTAAAAAAACCCTTGTAACTGCCCAGTGTGATTTATTCTGTAATCAGATTGATCAGCCCGTTTTCCTTTAACAATATAAAATAAATAAATGTATCATTATAGGGCTTCCTGTTGTTTTTACTTCCCTGTCTACAAGAGGTCTGAAGGGAAGCAGAAGCATTGGCTTTGTAGTGTGAGAAGGTGCAGCCCATCCGCGGCTGCCTTGCTCTTTGCCTGGTGAGGGGTGAAGGCGGGCGTTCTCCGGGTTCCCAGCTTACGTCCGCCCTCTGGGAGCTGAAGAGCCCACAGGTACTGACTGGTGCAGGCCATATTTCGTTCTACGTTCTTTTGGATTCCCTCCAGGCTGTGCAAATGTAGTGGATGCCAGTCATCCTCTGACCAGTCTTTAACAACAAGGTAATTTAATACATTTGGTGTATGAAATTCGTGGGTGTAGATCCGGATGAGCCATATGCCCCATACACATCCATTTCCCTGTCATTCAGTTTTTCCCTTTCTTCCATGTGAATACTGTAGATTTTTTTTTCTTTTGCTGCGGTTTTGAATCATATTTGCTTGAAGGCACATCATCATTTGCTTACTTAATCAGCAGACACTGTCTTCCAGCCTTCACACAAGAGATGAAACTGAGGAGTATTTTTAGGACAAGGAATGCTTCTGAAGTAGCAATTAGAGTGTTGGGATCAACTTCACAAAATAAACGGATAAGCAGATGTACATGAAGACAAATATATTTGTAAGGAAATGTATTTTGCGCTTTGCATGCTTCTGTATCTCAGTCATTCCTTGTCTACAGCGAGACCGAACACGAGACAAATCTTCACTGCAAAACGTGATACGTGAGATGACCGGTCAGGGATAGCCAGGGGCTCAGATATGGTCCTCCTGTGGCAGGATGCAGCTTTGGCCTGTATGAAATATTTAAGTAATCCACTTTAATAGCTATTCCTGTTGTCTTTTTCTTACTTGTAGATCCTTCTAGTTTTCCCATGTAGATAATGTATTAACCTGAGTTATGGCTAAGATGTATTAGCCCAGCTGTGGTTAATACTGGCCACTCATGCTCGTAGCGATGGGCACCCAAGAAGAGTATGGAAGCAACAACCAGAAGACACAGAGAGGCCAGAAATACTCCCCCTGCTCCTTTGCGATGCTCTGCTACCTGACTTTTCACATCCAGTAATCTCCACCAAGTCACTAACCATCTTTTCTAGCAGCTGGGAAAGGCACATGCTGTATAATTTGTCTGTTCCAAGGCCACGTGCGAAAGAGCAGATACAGGATTATACCAACTGAAAGGTAAGAGCAAGCCTCTCTTATCTTATGATTTAATATAGTAGGAGACAGTCATTTTTATAAGTTAAAAAGCAATAGATTGAGATACATTCATCACAGATTAACTGAATTTCTTCCTTGAAAGGGCTCATTGAAATGTATGTGATGTTCATTGTTGTGTGAGATGCTGTTTAAAACTTTTAACAACAAGATAAAAGCTTGTGACTTGGACAAAGAACTGCTGTCATTTGCTGGATTTAATAAATCTTTCCCCGGACAACAAGCCTGTGATAAAACCAGACAAAGCCTATTGCTTAAAAGTTATTTTGGCAGGTGGAAAGGAAAGATGTTCTGTCATTGCAGTTCAGGGCAATGCATATTACTGAGCATACGAAAACCTTCCTGAAACCCATGTGGGAAGTGGGAAGGAGGGAGGAGGTGAAGCATTGTCCCACACCGCCGATAGTCGTGGACCCACAGAGGGACTGGGCCTTGTACTGGGAGCCCAGTGCTGGGCCCCGCGCTCCAGACGGGTTCTCCCCAGCGCTCAGCATCGCTGCTGTGGCACCGTCGGCCGATCTCCGTCCTCCCAGAGCTCCGTCACGCATCAGCACGGGTCCCCTGCGACTGCACATGTCTGGCGTAACGGAGCCAAAAATATGGGCCAAAAAAGGTTTGGAGCTGCGAGCAGGGAATGACTCTCCCAGGTTTTGCTTCTTCCTCTGCCCAGCAAGCTTGCACATTCTTTGAAAGAGAAATTGTATATTCTTTATTAAAAAAAATGGTTTTCTTCAGACACTTACCTTCATCACCAGTTTATCCTCCAGTGCTGACAAACTAGCCACATACATACACCAAAAAGCTGTGATAATATCTATCATCTACTTAATATGCTAAAAGTTCAACAATGATGTAATTTAAAGGTAACAACAGACCCTAAAGTTTTTGGAATCTAAACATTTAGGTAGAGCATTTCATGATTAGGTAATAGTCTTAAAAAACTTTACGGTCCATCAAAAATCTCCAGTTTGCATTAGAACTAACAGGCACTAAGAATTAAGCGTTAAGAGCTGATACTAAATTGAGATAGTTCTTCAGGAACATTTCAGATTTGCCTTCAGTCCCAATGCAGCTCTGAGATGGATCTGTGCAAGGGTATGTGGCAGTTTGTGTGGGTGACACTCCTTATTGTGTCACACCCACACAAAAGGAATTAGCCAGGGCTTAAAAGACAAATCTATATCTGTCAAAATAAAAAAAGTACCTGTATATGTCTGTGTGTGTATAGTTTTTATTTAGATTTACACTTATGTCTATGTTTATATTCATATTTATATGTTAAGACTGACAGTGAAATCATGCAGAATAAAATAGACCTGTGGCTTTGGGACACCGGCGGGCAGTTTCATGTTCTGCTGGTGTCTCAGGAGGAACCTGGACACTTTTCCTGCAGCCGAGGCACCTTCAGAGCCGCATCTCCTCACCCATCTGCTACACTCGCATCCTTTCCCCAAGGAGGTGGTCAGAGCCCCTCTACCAGCCAGCTGTGCTCAGGACCCCTGCACGTCTGTTAAAGCCTCTGTAGATGTGGGGCTCGCTATTATTTTAAACTTGCAGACTGGGTCCTTCTCTGAGAAGCTGCCAATTCGTCTCCATCCGGTCCGAGCACTTCCGGCATCACGCACGCTGACAACGAGCGGCCCCAGCTCACCAGCCACAGTCTGTTACCAAACTGCAACCAAATGGATCAGAAAATGAAGGATACTGTGGGGGACAACTGTCAGAAACTGGAAAGAAAATGTGGAATTGAATAATTCTTCGCTGAACCCCTGATGGGGGTGAAATAGGGTCTGTGTGCAGGGCAGGGGCAGTGTCCCCTGCTGTGACGATGTCTCACCAGGTGCGCGCAGGGAGAAGCCATTATCTGCCAATAATGTTGCATCCCATGGATAATAATTGAAATTACATAGAAAACTGTCCCAAGCCAGTCACATGCCAGCATACACAATTATTGCCTAACAGACCTTAAACAAAAGGCTGATTCATGCGCCATAGACTAATTACCATGCTTTAGAGCTAATTGTGAGATGTGGATAACCAGCCACAAGTGTTAAGCTGTCCTTGTTATATGCTTTGAGTATTGCTAGCCATACCAGGCCTTTGGGACACGCTCCTGGGGTATGATTTTAAGACCTTTCCCATGCTGACAAATACATCAGAAATCATGTGTCATCAGTTTCATAGGACTTCGTATCAGTCAGATAAATGTCAGGATTTACCCCTTCCAGTACATCAGAAAGGGCAGAAAGCCAGTGTTTGGCAGAACAGACGCACGTGCGGGTGAGCAGTGCAGAGGCCAGAGGGAGACGGCCTTAATCCTTGTTTATGCAGCAAGTGCAAAGGGAAGACAAGATGGTGCAAACTTCTGTTTGGGTGAGGGCTGGCAGTAATGACTAGGACCCCCTGAACGCCATGGCCCAGGGTAGATGACACTTCATGACGGATGGCGTCGTAAGATTAGGTTAACTAAAGATTTTCATAGCAGCTAATGGGTTCAGAAAAATAGCTAAAGCTACTCAAATACATTTTGCACAGACCATTAGGCTGCCAAGAAAACCCATTTGCTCGCTGAATAGCATCAACAGTCCACATATTACTCACATTGTATAAGTACTATGAGATGAATTACATATAAAATTAATTTCACTGCTGAAGAAGGAACTGGCACAAGAAGTCACATTTTGGTAAGTTATTTCAATAAGTTACTTCTTTTCCCTATATTTATAAATGAAAGATAACAGACAAGTACATTTTGTACTGAATGAAATAGTCCTTAAAAAGAGCTCACCTTTTTAATAAAAGCAGCTTGGCTAGATGAATACTAGACAATACACTTATAAAACACTATTTTGAGAGTAGTTTTATATTTTGTGCATCCAAGTGGCAGAGTGGTAAGTTCCTGTTAAGCTTGGGCATTATAACAAGGGAAGGTTATTTCATTTGCCTTCTGTACTTTCTACTGTTCTGTTTTATTCTATTAACAGGAATTAGTTGGTAAGCTTCCTCAAGATCCTTCTATCTTAATATTTCATAAATGGAACAAAAGTTAACACTGAGTCACTTATCTATGGGCAAAATGCATGTTTATGCTTTTCCATATGGTACTGCAGTGCATAAATTCATACTTCACCAAGCACTACCCACACGTACCCTAAAGGGTTTATTTCTTCCTCTTTGACTAACACATGTTCGTCAGCTTGAGTAAACCTGTAAAAAATTTATAAAGGAAGCTGCAGCCTAAAAAAAAACAGGTTTTGATGAAGACCTTTCATTTATTGTTGGCTAATTTGGGGAGAACATAGCACATTCCTTCCCGGCCAGCCGGAGGTACAGGTTTGGGACGGTGCCGTCTCTCTGGAGATGCTCGCAGCCCCGCCTGGCGCTGCACCTTGCCCAGTCACCGCGCTCAGTCCAGGCGTGCTGCATGATGCTCCCGGCTGCGGGATGCTCCTGGCTGCGGGATGCTCCTGGCTGCAGGACGCTCCCGGCTGCAGGATGCTCCTGGCTGCTCCAGGCTGTGAGATGCTCACCGAGCGGCTGGTGCTCAAGAAACAGTTCAGTTTTTTGATCTTGATTCTTGCAAATCTGGAAGTGTTAAGCAAAATGACCCCAATCCCATTGTTTTAATGGCACAAAATCATACAAATTTAAGGTTTTTGTTGTTGTTGTTTAGTCCCTGAGATTAAGGAAGATTTTTGCCACCTTTGGAGGACAACAGTAATGTCAGTAAGGATGAAAGAAAGGCAGACTCTCTGCTTAACAGCAGCCTTGATGTATTTCTGCCAGCAAGGACCAAGCCTGGCACTTTGGGTCTGAAACCATGAGCACCTTCCCAGGTTAAAAAATAAAACCTGACAGCATGGTTGCAGGAATCCGATCAGTCTCTGCCCGCCGCGGCAGCATTGTCTGTCTCATCATTGTGTCAGAGTGCGGCCAGGCTCCGGCATTTGGGTAGTTGGCATTCACCACCTTGCTCTCCCCGCTCCCACTCCCCAGATTCTCATGTGACAGAGTCCCACGGTGGCCTGAAATAAATGATCCTTACTTCGAAAAAATCCTGCTGGCTGTAAGTAAACATTTACCATTTTAGCTTTAAATAATGCCAGAGTAAAATCACAATTATTAATATTCAGTCTATGATTTTGCTGTCTGCAAAATGAATAAAATGGGTATAATGATCCAGGCAAAAATGGGGTATGGACTGTTTTTTATGAATTATTTTGAAAAGGCAAGCTTTTATATTAGCAGTCTGTTAAGAAGAAGGGGGGTTGTGTATGCAAGCATATCATCCTGTATGTTATACACTTCATGGTGAAGGTACAGGATAGAGGTTGGCAGAATTTATGACATATCCTGGCATACAGATAAGAAAAGACACAGCTGTTTAAGAGTTAAGCCTGAAGACCACAGATCTCTGGCTCCCTAGAGAGGGCAATTCCTCTCAGGCAGTTGTGCTCCTCTTTTATAGGACAAGTCTTCCACGCTGTCACCTGTTTCTCAAAACACAGAACAAACACCTATACAAAATGAAAAACATTCTCTGAGCTCTTGCTTGTGGTGAGATTAGTGGACATACGCCACAGTCTGTGCATCTACTGTCACTGGTTCATTTATGTTAGAAATAGCCTGTTTCTGTTCCGGTTGTGACTGTCACAGGTAGCCGTTGGCAGTGCAACTCACCCTCCAGTGTGATGGCAGCGACTGGTTCGCAGCGTTTGCCCAAAGGATCGTCCCCTCCTGGCAGGAGCCAGACCTGTGGGCCAACGGGGAGGGCTGGGCGCAGCTCCTGCCTGGGGTCCCCTGGGCAGGGGGCACATTTAGCTCCAATTAGCTCACGCAACCGTTCCCAGTGCTCAGCAGAACAGGTCAATATGCTCCAGGATGTCCCCACCCCTTCTCCCTGCCCACTGCCTGAACTACTAGAAAAACTTCAATACCTGGCTTCAGATTAATGCAGAGCCTGCAGATAGATCTCAAGCCTAAACTCCTCTGGATCGGTGACGTCCAAACATACTGATAAGCCTCATCCCTCTTAATACCTGCTTGTTTGGGGGTTATGTAGTTTTCCTTTCGCCGTGGTTGGAGCCCCCCTGACCGCCCGTTGCCCCCAGCCCAGCAGGCTGCTGAGGCCCGAGGACCCGCTCGCCACCTCGGCAGCGCGGTCTGGCCTTCACGTGCCGTTCTTACCCGCGGCTCCTACCACGGAGCCCCTGCGAAGGGAAGTGACAGTGTCAAATACAGGACGCCACCAGGTTTGCCAAGTAGATTTTGGTCTCCACAGGTGGAAGGGAGCAGGACCCGTGTGTCTCAGCCGCGGGGTTTTGATGTGCTCCTGCAGTTACCACTGCAGGGGTTTGGCTCCCCCTGTGAACACCTCCAGAAGGGTATCGCCTGGCCTGCGGCTGCCGAAGGGGACGAGATACTTTCCTTTTGCTTCTTTCTTTTGCAGTTGTAACAATTCTTACCTACATAACCAGGGCTCAGATGCACCTTGTAATTCTTGCACGTTTATCTTTTGCCCTATTTTCGTGCCGTTCGCCAGGGGCAGTGCCCTCGGCTGCAGCACTGGGGAATCCCAGGGTTAAAACCAGCTTTGTAAAACCGTTCTTTGATAATGTGCCCGCAGTGGAACAGCAACAGGAGCCCCACCAGGCAAGGGAGCAGGGACTCACAAAGAGTGGATCCCATCGCGATTTCACGTGGGGCGAGCAGAACAGCCCCACCGCACTCCTCTTGCACGCTGTTGGCTGTTGTGGAATCCAGCAAGATTTGGTAGGGAAATAGTTGCTCCACCTCGTGAAAACCCTGGCTTAAAATGATTTTCCTGTTCCCATTGAATAAAGCTAAGAGCTACTCAATATTCAGCCAAAAATAAAAGACCTCAGGCATGAACATGTCAGATCCAGCCTTCGTAGTGCCTGCCGTTGGCTCTTCTTGATTAGCTCAGCCTCTGGAAATGAGAATGGAGAGTTCTGAACAAATGTACATCTGAATGGTTACTTTCTGAAGAATTTCATGCACATTTTTCATATGTTTGTGAAAAATGGCTAATTTTTTATTTCATTATGTTGCTTCATAATATTTAGATCCTACCAAATTTGATGCATGCAGGCAGCATCATATGTAAATTATTATCCTTATCAGCCATCTGTTCACTGACATCCGAAACTCCAGTTTTTTTCTACTGCTTACCTCACTATATCACTTGTGTATGTCCAGACTGAAAACAATATTTGTTCGTTTGTTTCTTTGGTCGGTTTTACCTGCTGTCATTGGTCAAATTCCTTTACGCCCACATTGCAGGTTTGAATTGCAGGCACATGTACTTACTTTCTCTCCTGATCTCAAGAAACAGAATTTGGCCTCTTTTTCATGGCTTTCAGGGACTGTGTGAGCATGGTGCTAATAAAAGGATGGGGAGGGGCAGAGCTATAATAGGCTGATGACTACATATTCCTCAACAACGAAATATTAATAATTGGAAATGAATTTTCAATTTTTTCTTGGTCCTGATGACCAAAGAGGGTTAAAGGCATTGGCATATGCTGCACATGGGCTCTTCTGATAAGCAATGCAAAATACAGCCTAGCTCTTCCAAGTGAGTTCCAGCAGCAGTTGGAAGGGAAAGCTGATAACTGTTTTTATTTTATACAGGGACTATTTTTATTTTTGTACATTATATACAGCCAAGTATACTACTGGCACCAAAAAAAAACTGGAGGAAAAAAATGAAGTTGAGATCATTCTTAACGGAAAAAAGTAAGAGTTCTCTTCTCAGGCAGTAAAATTCTCCTTAAAAACAAAAACAGTTACTGAAAATAAAAGTTACTGAAAATAAATGTCTGATACAACTACAAAGCTCAGTGGCTATATTGAGACACTGAAGAGGAAATAAATAGAAATCTTGGGAAATCAGCGCACTCCCATGCACATGCTAACAACACTCATTAAGGCAGTATGATCCCTCTTCCTGCTGGAGCTCGCTGATTTACTGATCGCGTACAGGGCAACACAACTGGTGCAGGTGGCATGGCTTACTGCAGGCACCCTAATGAATGCCAGGCTGCAAATGCTCACTAGCCGAGCAGCAAAAGGGGGCCTTTCCGAACGGTCCTGACCCAGGACAGCTCTGCGCTCTGCAGCGCGCCTCTCCCGGCTGCATCCTGCCAGGCGCGGGGCGACCGGCACCCAGGCTGCGCTGTAAGTGAAACAAGGGGGTGCCCGACATAGGTCCCACTGCTTTTGCCAAGTAATTCTTAATAATTTCGTGATTAGGAAGCATTCACAGAGTGTGCTGGGTGGATGGGCTTTCCCAAAATGCTGGAAGGAGCAAACACGATCCTCTTCTCAGACTTCGTTACTGAGAAGTGGGAGGCCCCACATGGGCACATACAACCCATAAGGGTGCAACGAAGAGACTGAAATAACAGCTTCGGTGCAGCTTTCTCCCTTGGTCCCCATAACCATCCTTTCTTCATTCCCTTGGTGAATATTTAATAAAGCTGTGATGACTGCAAGGCTTACAATAAAATAGGGAATTAAATTTGGCAGCCCCAGATAATGTGGGAGATGATGTAGGGTCAATCTTATCTCCTCCAAAGTGAGGGCTGAAGGTGAATAACTGATAGAAACAGGTCCATTGGGCATAGCCTGAATCCAACTGGCCTCAAGCTTTTATAATGTCATGCACACAGCCATCCTCAGCATAGTCAAAATCCATCTTTTTGAAGTAATTTTGGGAAGGGCCAGGTATGCTGAGAGCTGATGGTGGAACCCTGACTCTGTGGGAGGCAAAGGCAGGATGCCCGCCCAGCTGGGTGAGGCAGCCTCTCACCCCTCGCCTCTTCTTAATCTGTTATAAATAATATTAATTACACATGTAGCACAAAGAGCAATTATCAAAACATTTTGCTGAGCATCTTATCAAAAAGACTGTTTACTGAAACACACTCAACTGTATCAAAGCCTTTACAAAAAGCTCTTAGAAATTAATAAAAATGTTTGATTAGCACTTTCATGGGTGCACAGATTCTGTGTATGGAAGCATTATAGTGCATTTAATTATATATAAAGGCAATTAATGTCACAAATAAAGACTAAGCTCTGACTCAGCCTAAATAATTGTCATTATCTATCATATAGCATGTCCAGAAAGCTTAACTCTGCAATGATATTTATGAATAATAAACTTGGCATTAACATACTAATATAATTTGGGTAGGCTTCAGTCTAAATAAGATATGGCAAGAGAAGAACCCACTCCCATTCTTCAGGATTTTTTTTAGTGTAATCACACAGGCTTTTTTCACAGAACATTCATCACGATGTAAGTGAAAAAAATTTATTCCCTTGTGTGTGTGCTATTGATTGCATGCCAGAGACTGTGTGGGCACACGTGCGGCTGTCTGCTGTGCCCCGCACCGTCAGCAGTGCTGTGGGGTGTTCTTCCCTGGCCTTGGTGGCTGCAGCTCTACTGGGGGTGCTCTCATGCACTTAACTTACGAGCGCCTTGAGTGTTTGTCTGTCTGTCTCCTTTATTCCCATGCTAGACCTAGCTTTAGTGCTACATGTTTCTTGCTGTGCCCACTAACATTAGCTCATGGCTCTGTGGGGGGAAATCCCACTAGCTTTCCTCGTCTAAACTAAAAGTCCTTCTGACTCATGAAATGGCATGTCATCAACAGCTATCATTTACATGCCATAGTACGTGGTGCAAAAGGCCAGCTACACAGGCATATTTTCAGTTCACAGATACGATACACTGACAGGGACAAAAAGCAGTATTGATACAAATGTGTAGTGAATTGGTAATAAGATGAAGCTATGAAAACAAAGGTAACACTGCACTGCTGCTAAGTACAGTTGATTGTAAAATAAATGACTCTAAATGGAGCTAAGGGCTCATTTTTGATTTGAGGATGTGTGGGTATAATAGCATGGTGTAGCTTCTAGGATTAAAAAAAGGATCAGCCTTCTGCAATGTAACATCTTCACCGTGTCAAAGCTGCTAGAACAGTGCCTTTGCTACTCACCTCTGTGACACACTTCAGAGTTTTAATATATACAGATAGAGAGGGAGAGGTGCCTCAAAATCTTACTAATGTATTTATTAAACATCAATACTCTTCCACAAATATGTTTATACAAGCATGGTTTTATATTGATTATAAATTATATATATTTATGTATGCAACACATATAGTTATCTATATATGAAGATACATACATATATAGGTATATATATACAGCTTTTAATGTACTTCATTATAAAGTTAGGTATAATAGAGATGTGTGAGTACAGGTCTGCTCTCTTTAATTCTACACGATGCTCATGGAGAAGCCAGTCGTACGCTGCACTTGCAGTTGCCCCGGCAGGGGAGCTGTACCCACAGGGCCTGGCCTGCACTGGCTTCACCAGCCAGCTGCTTGTAGAAGGCACTGGTGAACGACACAGATCAAAGCGAGCATATTCCGTGTCGTACTTTGACATATGAAAATATTTCCAGACTTTTCATTACTCCTTGATTGACTTACATTTTCAGGCAGTGATCAGACTAGAAAGCTATTCAGACTGGATAAATCATTTAAGATTGACTCTGTGTTAACCTAAAATAAATGATAGAGAACTTTGATGCTGGGTCTGTGCACGTTCAGAGGAAATGCTGCGCCAACTGCAGTCAGATGTATAAAACATCAGCCAGCTCACCTTTAACTAACAATGCAGCTCATGAACCAGAGGCTTTTGGCTGCCACACTCACTTTGTGTGCGCCTGTGTGAGCACACACAGAAGTATATAAATAAGCAGGAAAATGAAATGCTCAGGTTTTAGTTTCTGTTGGATCTAACGCAACATCAGCTGGGAAAATAAATTAAAAACTAACAAACAAACCCACAGCACTCTGTCCCAACAGCACCATTTCCTCCATCTCCTCCCCACCACCAGCCCCTCCCTCCAAAAAAGGACAAATAATCCAACAAACCATTTTTTTTTCCCATTCAGAAACAAAACAAAACAAAACAAATGGGTCTTAGTTTGAGCAAGAATCACTGACGGCAACATACTTATTTTAGCCGGCTGCTGCCTCTGTCCTTGTGTTTATGGACAGTGTAGAGAAAATGAATATCATTGCAGAGCCTCTCTGTCTTCATTATTTGTTGGGCTGATAATTCATTTCTTGCTAACAAAGCCTTTACTTGGGCGGAATTTAATCTTTTGTCTGCTGTAATTCATTATTATATCTATGAATATTAAAACAACCACAAGAAGGCCTTGCCAGCATCTATCCAGCCCACATGCTTATACGCATAAAGAGTCAATCAAGGTCTGACACAGAGGTCTTCATCACTATGCACTGTGGCCCATTCTGCAGCTGTCAAAGTCTCTTTTGATGCTGATTAACTTCATCAGTATAATTGATCAAGTTGTCTAGAGAAAATGGGAGGCTAAATACCTTCCAAAGTAATCGTCATATTGCACCCAAAATACTGTTACTATGCTGAAGGCAGCATGCAGGTGCTGCGCTGCAATTTGAATGAGTTTCCTCTCACCTCCTGTCTAAATTCTTTCCCTTTTTTCTACCCAGCTTACTCAACAATTGCCGGGTAGATTGACTTTCATTAGTTGTTGATTTAACTGCTTTTTGGTGGCTGTTGAAAATAATATCCTTCAAAGTCATAAAGAAGACTCAACAGTTGAAGGGAGACTGAAACACAGGCAGGAGGGCTTTCTCTGCGTGACTGAACTTTAGCTTTTGGGGTTTGTTCTAGAGCCCAGTGCTTAAAAATGCACTTTTTTTTTTTTTTTCCCCCTGCAAGTAGCTTACCATAGTTACTGCATTTGTGGAAATCTCTCATTGAGAACAAAGTTGAACACTCTTGGTTAGCATGTTGTCTCTGCTCTTGAAAGGGTCAGTAGTACGAATAGTCTGTGCAGCTCGGTGATATAATAATAATAACAACAATAATAATAATGATGCAGTATCTCAGAGGTAATGGCAGTGTTTCCTTCTCTATCCCTGTTGCCAGAGCCACATTCATTTCAGCTTTCTCTCTGTGTCCCCCCGTTCCTTCTCCTGCACCCCAGTTTCAGCTCATGCCCCAGATCTGATGTGATGGGGCTGAAAAGCGCTTGAGCCCCTTCCTCCAGACTCACAGGGGCTGTGCTGGTGGAGATGTGAGGAGAAAAGCACGTGCAGATGACATCTTGAGAGGCCACCTGTGCTGTGGATGGCTTCAGCTCTGAGGCCCAGTCTGGCACACATTAAACACGGCTTGCCTTCAGCAGCCGTGGTTCAGGTCTTACTGAGGAGCAGCTCCCCCAGCTCCCTCCAGACCCGCTCTGTGCACAGAGCCCGAGGGCTCCTCCGTCGGGCGTTGGGCTTTCCGCGTCTGACAACACCATGAAATAAACTGTAGTCACAAGGGGGGAGGGGGAGGGAGCAACTGAAAAAATATATTTATTGGAGTAAATAAAAAAAAGTTAACCAAAACCCTTTATTGATACATTCTTGGATAATATCACAGGATCGAGAGAATGGAAAGGAAGGGAGGAGTTTGCGGCAAAGATCGGTTTCACTAAATTGGCACATAAGCAGCAAGATTAACGAAATTACTTATTACAAACAGTATAAAACATACATGCTTTTGTAAGTCCTTATCACACTGGTCAATCATGGTGGGGCATCAACAAAGAAAAAACCTCAAGACATGTAAAAGCCATATTCTTTCTTCCAAATATCATAAGAATTATTGAAATTATTGCAAAAGTCATATACCTTAAATAAAATAATAAAATAGAACACAAATACAAATATCAAACATAAATTATTAACATGTACCATAAAATACATTACTGGCATGCATTCCAAATATCAAGACCTGTACTAAAACTCAGCAAAAATCCCGTCTGCTTCCTCTGCAGCCCATCGAAGTTGTGAAGGGGGGGGGGGGCTAACTTCGCCAGCACAGTTTTTGGTCTTTAAATTCATTTTTTGTTTGTTTCATTAAAAAAAATAACGTATATGGATTGCAGTGATACAGTAGCAATCATACAAGTCATGTACATAGGTCTTTTAAATCCTTATAGACTTTTATTTTTTTTTCATGTTCTGAGAGAGTAGGGCCTCAGTGAAACTGTGCATTCAAAAACAAACAGTGAACTCGAAACAACATGGATGGCAATATGCAAAAATCCTCACAAACTGTACAGAAAGTTCAAAAACTTGCAGTCTGGAAGTACATATAAAGACAGAATTAGCCCCTGTGAGTCCTCGTAGCCGCACGCGGCCCCCCGGGGAGCCGCTCCTCCCGTGCCGCGGGCACAGCAACTCCCGCGGTCGGAGCGGGGCCAGGGCCAAGGCCACGGCCAGGGCCAGGGCCAGGGCCTGCGGCAGTGCCCGCGCCTCACTGAGCCGAGGGCGACGCGGGGCCTTCACAGAGCGGCCGTGGGGAGCGCGGCTCCTCGCGTGCGGCCTAGCCTCCGCTCCCCGGCGCAGGCGCCCCGCGGCCGGGAGGAGGCCTGTGCCAGCCCTGGGTGGAAGTCCTCCTCCGTCCTCCGCGCCACGTGGCTGAGCGGGCTAGATAACCAGGTTGTTATAACTGACGTACTTCTTTTTTGCAGCAGGGCCTGAAAGAAAACCAGGAAACAGTCACCAAAGCAGTCAGAGAGCCGCTTTGAAGAGGCTTCTTGCTGTTCCTTAGTTTGGGAATGCAGCCCTAAGGAAAGCCACCTCAGACAGTGAGGGACTGGGTGGTAGCTCTGCTATGTTGGTGTGGTTAGCAGCGAGCCCCTTCTCGTTGGAAGGCCGTGCTCATTGACGTGAGTCCAGACTGCTACTACAGCAGTGGAAGGGCTGTCTCCAGGTCTCGCTATCACTATTAACAGAATTACCAGAGATTGATTTTTTTATACTCTTGCAGTCTGTATGGCTTCACTGCTGAGACACTGTAACTAGGTTCCATTAAGAATCTTTTTCAAAAAATAGTGACATTCTCTCCAACTTCTTAAACCTCCTGGGCTAAGTTTGGTTTTCTTATGGGGGAAGAAAAGAAAAAAGAAAAAAGAAAAAGAAAAGAAAAGAAAAGAAAAGGAAAGGAAAGGAAAGGAAAGGAAAGGAAAGGAAAGGAAAGGAAAGGAAAGGAAAGGAAAGGAAAGGAAAGGAAAGGAAAGGAAAGGAAAGGAAAGGAAAGGAAAGGAAAGGAAAGGAAAGGAAAGGAAAGGAAAGGAAAGGAAAGGAAAGGAAAGGAAAGGAAAGGAAAGGAAAGGAAAGGAAAGGAAAGGAAAGGAAAGGAAAGGAAAGGAAAGGAAAGGAAAGGAAAGGAAAGGAAAGGAAAGGAAAGAGAAAAGAAAAGAAAAGAAAAGAAAGAAAGGAAAAGAAAAGAAGAAAAAAAGAAAGAAAAAGAAAGAAAAATGTGTTTCTTATTCAGGTTTTATGACTTCTGAGATTTTTACCATGTGGGGAACAAGGTACCAGCTTTCCTAATTATGACCTTCAAATTAAATGTTTGTAAACATAAATCTGTTTGCAAACATAAACTAAAACCAGTCAGTAACTACTTCATGAATGATGCTACACATTTCTGTCAGTAAAAATTGCAAATACTTGCAGCTGAATACAAAGCACAATATTGTGCAATACCTTGGCAACACTGACAGTTTAGGGATTGTGATAACATGTTTCCATCAGGCATGTTAACAAAAATATCACTATTTATATGCAAATTCTGTAACGAGGATGTAACTACATGTACTGGGCTTATGGGATTCTATATTGAACTGTGTTCCAATGAATACAGAAAAGGTCTTTCTCCACTTACTCATTGCTCTAAAAAAAAGCATGTACATGAAGTATGCATGCTCTTGCAGGAAAGATTAAAATCCAATATTCTGACTAAATGAGTTATCATGATACCAGTTTAAACTATGGATATTCTCCAAAAGTTAGAATTACCAATCATTGCTGTTATTATCAACTATTTTTATTCAGCATTTGTGGGTTGGTTTTTTTTTTGAGTAACTTGGATTCAACAAAATACATTAATGTGAATTATGATCAACTATGCACAGAATAACTGAATATATAAACAAACCTGAGCCTCAAAGCATCCCCCGATAAAATAAACATTTGGAAGATAAGTAAAAGAAAGGGATGAGGCTGATTTTCTGGGACTGCTGAAAACCTTCTGCTCTTTTCTGCCTCAGCCACTGCTCTGGCTGGGTGGAGAGGTGGGACCAGGCCTTCGGAGCGTCCCAACTGCCTCAGACACCAGACTTGCCTCCCTTTGCTACTCAGAGTCAGTGCCTTTTTTCCCTTGGCATGTCCTACAGTCAGAAAGCATTATTAATCAGACACCACTGTTAATTTTTCAGGTGGCATGCTTTTCAGAAATACTTGCTTCAATAAGGACAGGCTCTCCACCAACAGTACAGAATATTTTGAGATTATTACGCATGAAGATGCAATCAAATGTATATATTTTTCATGGTATTCACTATCTTATATATCTTATGTATTGTATATCACTAATCTGTGATTCTGTGATTCTGTGATCTTCTTTATTGAAAAAGCAAGAAAGCATTTTTACTTATAGGTATTTTCAAGATTGTCATTAAAGAACCTCCTGTTCTAAAGAGCCTACTTTATAGTATTATTCTGAAACCCCATTTATCTGTTTTACTATGTTCTACACAGGAGTCAGTGCCGTCTGTTCAATCAAGGCCTGATCCTGCAAAATGCTGATCTTCTTCAGCTCCCATTAACTTCTCTGGGGCGTGAAGGTGCTCAACACACGGGAGGATAAAACTCATTATCCTGCAAGACTAGACCACAAATATCCAATAAACTGCGGTATACTATTAAATGCTGAAGTGAGGTAAAATGCAGTTGGAAAAAAAAAGTATAATCAGGAAATGGGTTGCAAAGTAATTACGTGTATTATTTTGTGATCTACTTCAGCTTTATTCATTACATGCTCCAATTTCAAATAGCAGCAGAGTTCCTATAATAGAGAAAGGGATTTTGATACTCTCCATTGCTGGTTCATATAATGTCTCCCCCTCTAATGCTTACAGGGCTTTTACTCTACAATTCAGCAAACCTGAAATTTTGCTTGATGAGTTTTCTCACAAATTCTACCACAGCATCTCATTTCTCATTTTCAATATGACAATGAAACACCAGTGCCAAGTGAATTCAACTAAGCAATATTTTTGATAGTGTGTACTTCTGTAACCTCCCTGTGAAAAGATGGGCTCCACATATCTCAGCCCTAGACAATAAAATTATCTCTGGCACTGCTCTGTTTCAACAGAAAAATGTAGTTGACAAAAGTATCATCCATAATTCAGATAAAGTGATCAATAAAAGCTTTATTTTAGGAGGGGAATGACAATCTTCCCTGGTTCTTAAGGCTGTTAGCCAGAGGAGATCACATCTCTCATTACACAGCTGGTGCATTTCACGGCTCTGCTCCTGCACTAACTCTAGTAACTTGGAGCTTAGCTGAAGTGTGCCTTCCAGACAAGCTCTGCTCTTGATATGAAGACTTCAGGAGAGCAACAGTCCACCTTGACTGAGTCTTTACTGAGTGTCAGATCTTCATTATCACTGGGCAATTAGCACCAAGTATGGGTTTGATTTTTCTCAAAGAAATTAATTTACATGAAAATGGGGAATTCTAATGAAACATCAGCATTAACAGAATTCACCATGCTTTAATCCATGATACATGAGCATTCCCTGTTCTTTAAATGGAAAATAGATACAGATCTCGTACACTGTATTGCTGTTAGTGTTAATAGAGGATGGCTTTCCAACAGTGAAAACAGGTTGTCTTCTTGCAAGTAACATATACATGGTAATTAATATACATATAATTATGTCAACCTCAGCTGGCCACTGACTTAGACATATTGGAGGCGAGCCAATAGCTGTGCTATGTAGAATGCACAATGCTGGATCATACCTTCTGTACAGAGATACACATATCAACTGCATCCCCGTTTCCTAAGGTCAGTGCAAAGGAACAAGCAAACAAACCATGTGATAAATGTGGCTGCTAGCTATTTTTCAATATAGAATACCAAATAGAAAGGAAAAATCCTGGATATTGACTGCCTGCTTATTCGCAAATAAACACACTCTTGAAGAATTTTTCATCTTATAACTTGTTTTTATAAAGGAGATCTTTCTATTAAAAGGAGGCTATGTATTGCTATTACTGACAAGGGTCCTTTTCCTCTAATTACTGGTGAATAGTAACAATGCTAATAGGGCAAGAATTTAGAATGAGGAATACCCAAGGAATACAATTTCATCTATACAGACAGGACCGCTGTACTGGAAACAATCTCCAGGCTCAAGTCCAGTTGTAGCTAGCCACATCACATAAGCTTTCACACACTTGTCAAGCACAGCACAGGATTCTTCAACTCCCATTATAGTTATTCCTTAACTTTGCTCCACTTAAATGAAAATTGTTTTTTCCATGTTACATTGGAAACCAGTCTAGGCTGTCACACTTCAAAAAGGTTGGAAGATCTGCTCCAGGGATGCACAGAATGATGGACATGTCATAACACATTACTGCTGATACACGATAGTGGACGGAAGGAAGGTGCAACTATCCCATCTCCATTGTGCTGCTGACATTGATGTTTGTCTTCCAGTTTTATGAACGCTACGCTTATTCTCAATGTGAAATTTATCAGGAACTTTCAATAAACAAGAAGTCAAGAACAACACCTTCCAAAAAGAGCTGAAACAGGATTGACACACCATTTGCTGGCAGCTGGACTGCTGGAAGCACGAAGAGGGCACCTTAGTAATCACAAACCCCAGACACCTAATAGCATGGCATTAATTTTAAGGATGTGATTGCGTACAAGGAACCAACAACCGACACTTGCACATGAGCTAGGAGATGTCCTCTTTGTTATGTAGTGTGCCTTTTCCCATTCTCCATGAAGAGATCCCCACCCTCCTCACGTGCAAGCACCCTTGTCAAGATGCCCTCATGCAGCCTGCAGCCACACAACCCAGCAGGAAGGATGTGCTCACACTCATTGTAAGTTATGGAAATGAACCTGAATATTTGCACATGGAAAATAAGCAGCATTTCTTTAAAACACAAGAATGTATTAAAACTCTTCCCTTTTCAGCTATTATCTGACGTGCCCGACAGGTGGTGGGGGCAGTGATAGTCTAGACCTGTCCCCTGCCAGAAGTGGATAACAGGATTTGAAGTAACTGCATCTCCTGTGCCAACAACATATTAAAAACAAATACACAGAAGTGAAAATCCTCTTTGGATATATATGTTTCATCACTTGACTGGTTTTCATTATCTTGAGCACAGGCCACAAAGAAAGAAGCTCCCACAGCATCCAAAAGCAAGGCAGATCTGTCAATACTTGCTCAGAGTAAGATTTAATCACTTTCACTTCAATTTTATGCACATTTGTTACCTCTGCCAAGCTTAAAGAGAAAAGATTTACAGTGCAAAAGATGAATTTTATTACAGCCTACAGGCATCTCAAGCTATCCGTGGTATGAAGCATGGTCTTAGTACTTGCAGCACTGAACAAAAGCTGACATCATGATAGCTACAAACCTGGATCTTCTGGTCTGATTTCCTTTGCAGTCACTGTGGCATATCATGCTTACTGCACATTTTTTTTTTTTTTATATTCATAATTCTTGTTTAGAAACCTGTATCAGCCATGCCAGGTAAACCTGTGGATGATTATTAGACTCTACTGCTGGTCCATCTAAAGGGGAAATGGATACACCTGGCTCCCTCTGTCTCTGTGCTGAAAGAAAGAGCTAGCCACACACTCTGCTGCCTTTACTGGGGAATACATGAGAAGGAATTGAAAGCAACAATCCTAAATATTTTTACATGGCTGCCCAAAACCTGACAAAATTTAAATTTAGTATGTAAATGTAAATAAACTGTTACATTACATTTTCACATTTCTCCTGTTGTGCTCCCTACCATACTGTATTGGCAACTTATCTACTATATAGATGCCTGCAGTTGTACAAAAAACTTCACTTCGTTGCCTGTGTCGGTGGGTAGTTGCTTGTCTCTGAACTGCAGCCTGAACTGCCTGACTTTTATGCAGATTAGTGCACAGAGCCTCATGTTTTAATAACAGAATACGAACATATTAAATTACAAATATAACATTAGTAAAAAGTGTGTTCCTCCATAATTGATTTACAGCCTTCTCTTCTTATAAATTATATCATCTTTAGCTGTCATATTTCCTTGTCACTCTCAGCAAAGCAGCAACAATTAGCAATTCAACGCTGAACACAACCATAAATAGCAGTGTTGTTCCAGTCGCCAAGAGGTTTGTCAGCAGATCACGAATTACAACAGGGAGTGAGAAGTTGCTAAAGAGATTGTTTCTTTTTCCTGATTACTAATTCATCTGGTACATAAATGGCCCGATGGCAACCTGGTGACAAGTTCAAAGACAACGACAGCCGGTCTGTTGCTTTCTGCTGCAGCGCACACAGCCGATCCTCACCTGAACGCTGCCCTGGAAGGAGCGATAACTCAATGTCACCCCGCATTGCCGTCTCCCTGGCTCTCCAGCTCCTGACAGGAGACACATAATCCATCCCCATGCTCAGGCCCTGCCGTATTTGACATGCCAGCTAGAGGACAGGGTCCTGCTCAGATGATAAACACTGTGGGAATGGGTTCTTGCTATTTGTGTAATTTTATCATCCACCTGTTCTTCACAGCTCCTGCAGTGTAGCGTGGAATGTGCTTCTGTTAAATATGTAGCAAAACATTGCAGTACTCAAAGTACTCAGTAGAGCTTATGAATATTTTTTAGTTCTGCTTAAAAGCCTTGCTGAACTGCAATATGTCTGGTAGCAGCACATTAAGAATGGATGGTAAGGTAGATTTTATTCATTTTCTAATATGTGCAGAGCATATTCTGATGAGCATGGCCCTCCAGATTCCCCAGGTGGGATAACTGGATTGATTTTCTGTAGGAATCCTGAAGTACCTGGTGGAGGGAAAACCAGAACGGGCCAGGGTGAAGGCTGAAAGAGCATGTTATGCAAAACTCCGTAAAGAGGGGCAAGGACTGCTTAGAGAGTACATGCACTTTGGAAATTAACAGAAAAACAATTATGTAATAGAACTGTATAGATTTATACAGTCATCACATATTTATTTAGCTACTCTTGTGACACGCTGTGCATTATGGCATGTATTACTAATATATGACTTGTAATCTCCCTGAAATGCTAGAAAATCAAAACCAGAATGAAAGTGGGTGGTGTCAGTTATATTTTAAGTTTGCCTTTTCCTTACATTTTAATGTTACAAATTCCTTAATATGATTTTATCCCTCTGCTTAGCTCTTGGAAATTGGTTTTCTTTCTTCTTTTGGCCAGTATTGAAGGGGTCTCACTGTGAAATTCTGATAGCCATAAATGTCTGGAAATGCTGAACCCAAGGAGAGCGCTGCTGCGGTGGATTCCTGGGGGAAGCAGCGCAGCCCCCTCTTCCCAGCAGCACCAAACCCCAGGCCAGGGCAAGGATCTGCTCCCACAGGTGTTATCCAAGAGGAAAGGAACTCAAAACCCCTGGAAATCCCACCTTGTCACCATCTTTTTGGAAGAAATGCAAACGTTTGTCTTCCAGAAAAAAATTGCTTCAATTCTGTTATGTATCATATTGGTAACACTGCCAATTTTATACCTGCCTTGTGCAATTGCCTCGCCCTCTCATGCACTCTGCCCCATCAGGAATTTCAGCTAAAGAGTGCTTAGGAAATGTGAGCTTAGATTTTAGCAAAGGATGTTCTGCATGTCACAACAGCAGCAAAAATACATGGAGTGAGAGCGAGAGAAAGAGGCCTGAGGCTGGCTAATTCTGTAGAAGAGCAGAAATCTCTGAACAGTATAATTAGTTCATTAAATGCCATCAAAGAGTGCTGCAGGAGGACAGAGGGGAGCGCGGGGGGAGCTAATGGCCTCAGGACGGTACGGCGAGGGCCAGAGAGCACTGCTCCAGCAGGAAGCAAGCCCAAGTTTTCATTTCAGTTTCACCAGCTCCAAACCCAAATGTGTTTTTTAAGCGTGACCATTGGTACATTTTGTGTGAATTGCTATCCAAGGCACAAGACCCTAAATTGTCACTGCAAATAGGATCAAATTAAGCAGCCACAGACACGGAGCATGAAGCTGAGAAGGAACTGAAATGGCATAAAAGGAAAAAGGGGCCGAGTTGCTTAGCAACCGTCACCTCTTCTTGGGGATTTTGCGAGTCCAGAAACATTTGCACCGTCGACAGTTGTTGCTGGTAATGTAAAGAAGCTTTTCCATACCACCGTGTGACAAGGTCAGCCAGGTGCCGCGGTGGGAAGGAGCACGGCCCCAGCGTGACAAGCGTCCCGGGTCCGGCAGGATGGTCTGCTCCAGCGCCGCTCTGCTCGGGGCCGGGTTCACGCGAGGTCTGAGGCTGCTCCATGGGCACTTCCCGTTCGTTTTCCTACACCTAGGGCAGCCCATGTGATTAGGGTAGTCCACTCGAGAGAGAAGCTGTTCCTGAAGGAACCTAACGAAGTTTGCATATCTCTGTTCTCATCTACAGGTGAAAGAGTTCAATGTAAGAGGCCATCAGCTTTCCACAGACACTATATTTTCTTAATTTGCTTTGCTAATGAACAGACAGTTTCCTGGATGGAAGCGACACTGCTGTCTGCAGGGATGCCAAAGCCAGCTTTCAGCCTGCTGAAGTGCCAGCAATTCCCCAAGCTCCCCGCACCACTATGCTGTGACTGTTTTCCCATCACAGATGTCAGAAGCCCTCTGTGAGTCTAAGAACTTAAGATATGATGTGATCAGAGCGAGCTCGGCCAGTTTTGCGTAGGCACTAGGGTGTAAGTGAAGTCACACAACTGGCCTTCAGTTTGATGAAAGTAACTGCTGAGTTAATTACAGCCACGCTTGTCTAAATTGTAGCTTTGCTCCAATGGAGCAGCCCTGTAACTGCTGTGTGCCGGTCCCACCTTGGCTTTGCCCCTGTGCACGTGATGACACAGAGGTGGCACATCTTGCTCTGTATGTTGGAGCTCCTCACAGCACAGCCCTTCTCTTGAGAAGGCAGGAGGCATTCACAACTCTGTTGCTTAACTACAGAGAGAAAAAAAAAAAAAAAAAGACGACCTGCTGCAAGAAGACAAAAATAATTTTAAAAGCTGCAGCTTGTCTGGAGTACCATTAAGCCAGACCTCACTCCCAGCAGCTCTTCCCCACCACAGCCTTTACTTTCCTACTGCTGACAGCCCCCTTCCCATCCGTCTGCCAGGACATCCTCAGCGGTCAGCTACAAACCCACAGCACTTAAAGCAAGCATAGCAAGCACAGCAGTGCTGGCCTGCAGCATATATTTGGCGTTTCCCATGGTGGTTGGACTCTACTGTCTCACCACCCCCGCCCGGCCGGGGGGAACCGTGGGGCCACCCGCAGCAGCGAGAGGAGATTACCACCAAAATAATAAAATGCACCAGCTATTAGGAATAGCTGTAAAAGTCTGCTAAAGGTAATTTGGCTATTTCCTTCAGATATTCTTTGAAAGATGAGTTCGCTATCAAACAATTTCCAGTGCCATTACGGTATTTGTTTTGGCTTTGCTGAGATTCATTAGATTGGCTAAAGTATTCAAAGGATAGTGCTGGAAGGTGCTTGCAAAACACAGCTTGAAAAATTGCCTGTATCAGCCCTGGCTGTGCTCCTCCCCATGGAGGAGTCAGCACTGTCTGCAGCAGGTTTGGCTTGCAGAGGAGGTGTTCCTGCTGCTTAACATAGAATATGTTATCTGTGAGATTCCTGCTAGCAGGGAGGAAGAAAACACATTTATGTAGTCAGGAAGATGAAAGTCTTGCTTTTTTTTATTACTTTTTTTTCCCCCTCATATATTTATATAAAGCAAACAGCTTATGAAAAAAAATATGTACACAAAAACCATGAAAAAACATGGAATAGGGTTTCTGAAGCAAAACTCTTCAAATTAATTAAGGATAGCTGATAGGTGAATATGAATAATAAAAGTCGTGCAGATTTTATCAGGAAAAAAACAAACAACTAGGTTCATTGGATAAATGTAAAACAAATAATTTGACTAGCTTTAAAAATTAAAAATATATACTCAGATATTCATATATTCAGATATTTTCTTTGCAGTTTTCATAATATGACTATCTTCTCATTTTCAGCTTCTATACATTTAAAAACTTTGCAACATAATGCAATTACATTTGTAGAATCTGATTTACTGCAGAGGCTGTACCAAACTGTGCAATGCAAAGAGAGGGAAACAAGCTCATCGTCCCACTGTGACCTGTTATCACCATGTACCCAGGCAGGAACAGCACGGCCAGTGCTGGCTTCAGGAGTGCTGCATCAGCCTAGCAGCTGGGGCAGGCAAGCATTCAACTGACATTCTTGGACTCACATTGGGTCAAAACTATGACATTCTGGTGAACATCTCCATCCAAAGAAACTGCTGTACCTAAAGCCACTCAAACTATTTGCCAAAGCTACATTCATGTGTTGTTCTGCGTCCTTTAAGGTGCTGAAGGATCGACGTGGGCAAATCCACGCCAGGCACCACTCTCACTGCCAGCTTGTGAGAATTGGTCTGACTGCATTTGCCTGACTATGCACCAGAATGGGCGATGAATATGAAGAACGATACCACCCTTACTTGGGAAGCAAAAGCAACTTGGTGGCAGTAGCTTTTTAAAGTATCCCACAGTTGCAACTCACCTGTTACTGCTAGGAAGACATGCACACACAGACTTCAGTGCTGTAGAGTCCATCTGATGGGAAGTGGTGAAGAAAATCTTAACGCTGCCTGAAATCATCACAAGTCAGGTTGTGACTTGTGATGGGCAAATTTTATGGGCAACACGGGCAAATTTTACCTAGTGTAACCACATAGCATAGTACGTACGGTTAGAATTCTAATGAGATATCACAAAAATGTCAAATGCTTCAAAAGAAAAAAAAAAAAAAAAACACCAAGCAAGCCCCCCCCACGTGCCCACACACAGGACAAACAAGATGGCTGGAAACCAGATGCCCAGCCAATCTACCGAGTTACATCACCGAATGCCACCCCAATGCCTTGCTTCCAACCTGCAAAATGGTGATAATGTTTATAAGCTCCTAACTCAGAGGGAAATCATAAGGTGAATGCTAATGCCCAGAAATCTTGAATAAAGTGATTAATGCCAGCAGAGCACAATCAAAAAAATAGCCCAAGCAATCTTGCACTTCGGTGCTGTTTTACATACATTTGATAACCTGGATTCACCTGGTTCACCTCTGTTGCTTTCAGAATGCAACTAAAAATGAAACAATCATTTCAAATTATTAGAATAATTATGCTTACGCAAGTGCATGCAAATGTGATGTACAGAGTAGGGTTAGGTAAATGCTGCATGCATATTTCTATCTAAAGAGTGTTCACACATCCCTCACTTTACACAAACATATTCCACCACTAAATTTGTCATATTCTAACCAGGGCTGCATTTTTCCTTTAAGGCTTTCTTCTTATTAGCCCTTTTAGAAATGGATATTTACCCTGTCTATTATACAGCCCCTAGGCAAACTCAGACTGCATAGCTAGTGAAGTGAATTATATAGCTACACTTGAAGTGAGCCTTGTACCCAGGGGACTGGCAAAATATCGTACTGAGTACTGCCAGAGCCATAAGTAACAATTACAAATATCCAGTATAATGGATTCTTTTAACTAGGATTGCTTTGAAGTTCCCAGAAGGATTTAATAGGAAGTGAAAGTATGACCTTGCCAGTTCCCCAGAGCACACTGGGATTTGAAGAGGGTTTTTCTTTAAACAAAAGTCCATTTTAGCTTACAGGGATTTCAAGTAGTAGCTGCTACCAGAGACATAGGTTTTTAATTCTTTTTTTTTTTTTTTTTTTTTTACGATGCACTTTTTGTGAGAACAGAGAATATATCCAATAGGAAGAATAATAAGGACAGTTCTTTGGTGAGATAATGGCATAGTGATAGAAAATCATCTCAGGTCAAAGTGGCAACTACTTGACATTTTTATAGCCTAAGATAGTTTGTTAAGGTTTGAGTAGATAAAATGTTTGCTTTGTAGTTCTGCAGATGTATTAGATTGAGACCACTGGGCTGTTGAATTTTTTCTTGATAGGGATGAGAAAAACTCTAAGCTCAGCCAATGCAGGGAAAGCAATTGTATTGGACAGATATTTGCCTCACAGTACAAAGCTGGAAAATTCTGACTTCATTTCCAGTCAGTAGAATAATACCCATTAATTTCAGTGAAGCAGGCTTTACCACAGTGAATCCCAGAAAAGATGAGACGCTTTTCATAGTGATCACCCTAAAACCCACAAAATGATGTAAAGATTAGTCTGCAAAGTCAGTATGCACCATTGCTCTTGGCACTCTCCTCCTGAGCAAAAGAAAAGAATGAAATGCTTATCTGAAAGTTGGGCACATTTTCACACGGTGCACTAGATCCATAATGAAACCTCTCACACACTGACTCGAAGTCACACTTCTCTAGCAAAGAAGCACAGGTGTACGTGGTCGGCAATTTTGCCTAATGACACAGGGTAACCATTACACTTCTCTGTCATTGCCCTGTGGACAGCAAACATAAGCTGACTTTGTAAAGGCAAGGAAGGAAAATAATCCTATAGAATGTAGCACAAAACGTACACTGTCTATTTTTAAGACAGTTTAATGGTGAACTCCACTCTGAGGTTCCAACTCTACAGACCAGAGAGGCATTGCGCTCTGTGGCTGAAATCCTGCTCCTGCTTGAGCTGAGGGCAAAGCACCTGCTGATTTCAGCGGAGTCAGTACTGCTTGCAGTAAAAGTTTACAGTATAGTATAAAATTACTGTGCAAAGTTATTGGCTTCCAACAGTGTTTCTATAGCATTTTTCCACTTGGACACAGGGAGCACTTTTGTGTTTCTTGTGCTTTTCTGTATCCAGCCATGCGACCCACGGCCCTTTTCCCTGCCAGCAGCCGAACAGCACGAGCACCTCCGGGGCTAGATGCCATTCCTGGTCAAAACATGTCATGAAGAACACTACCAAAATACAATGGCCTCTGATGGGAGACATGCATATGGTAAGGGTAAAATTGAGTGTCAGGGGAAATTTACTCCTCTGAAGAATATTATGAAGATATGTACCTGTATTAATTCTCATCAGCTCTAAAAATAGGCCATCAATGGGATATGCGATACATATTCCCCCTTTGCAAGGGCAAGATAATATCATCATTTATGAATATTTACCAATGGGAGGCACAGTTCTGTGGAAAAACACACAAAAGCATGTCATTTATTTCTCTGCTTCTGAACTGCTTATGCTGATAACTCTGTCAGAGTCAATAAACTCCTTTTGTTAAGCTGGAAAGATGATCTAAACTACCTGCAGTGACAGACACTGCTTTCAGCCTCCTCAGGACTGTGCTAAAAGATAATTTTTATCAGCCACACCTTTGACTATTTTGCAAGATATTATTAAGGTAGGTGCCTTCAGAGACAGATTCAGAGGCTGTTGTCAATGTTAATTTTCCCATCTGAGCCGTTACAGGAAAACATGACTTTGCCTCAAAGAACAGAACCAGACATAACATTTACGGCCTGAAAAAGCATCATGTTTTTGCCTGAAAGATGCCTGTAAGACTGAGATTTTGAGTCAGGTAATAAGATTGCAATAGAAGAGGATTAGTTTTATCCTCCTAAATAAAAGCTAAAATCAACAAAGTATTGTACCAGTGAAGAACATCAATCGTACGCATGTTTGGCGGCATCTGTCTCCTATCTCCTACTGGTTCTGCTTTGCAGATAAAAACTTCTGGGTCGGTTGAGGTCTGAAAGTATCTGCTGCACCGGGCACTGGGATCAAAGAGCAAGCAGCAGTAAGCCTTATCAATGCTTCCAGCAAATGAAAGATTGCAGAGAGGCTTAAAGAAGACCTCGCAGGAAGAACAGTCATGGCTCGCTGGAGTGTTTATGCACTTAGGTGGGAGATGTAGCTAAGGGATCGGGTCAGGGAGCAGAACCCCCTGATCCGCGCAGATAAGGCAATAAGGAGCAAGCAGGGAGAGCTGATTCTCCGGGCAGCAGAGTCGCTGCCTGAACTTTCACACCAGCTACATCTGCAGCATTTCACTGCTGGCAGCAGAGTGCCGCAGCCCTGTCACATAGCTAGAAAAGAGCACAGAAGCTTAGGAGATGTGTTTCCAAATCTTTATGAGACTGTTGCAGGGAAGAAACAGAACCAATTCGTATTACTCCTTAATTGGAGCTGACAGTACAGAAAACATACTAATTTAAACTACATATAAAATGCTTCAATTTGAATCCTGTTGACTGGAAAGATAACAAATAGTAGCAAATTATTTTCACCTGCTTAAAACAAAGTAATTAATAGTACTTGGGTTATCTTACTTGGAAAGCCAGGCTCTGTTGAGAGCTGTTAAAGCTAAGCGTGAAAACAGTTTGCATGAAACGTAATTAGAACTATGACCCTAGTGATCTTCTAAAACATCCCAAAGGAGCCCTGAAGTCAGTGCTATAAGAAACGATTCCTCTCTACCTCCTTTCTTCTTGATTTTGTTCCAAACTGGCTCCTAGACACACCCCTGCCTCGCGCCCTTCTCTGCTGCTGCCCCCCCGCCCCGTGCACGGCACTCGTGGGCTCTGCAACCTCCTTCCCCACCCAGGGCAGAAACGAAGCTTTTGAGCTGTGCGCACACCTCTGCAGCACTCCCAGCAGCCATCATTCCCTTCTCTCCAGCTACTGAGGACCATTCCCTCCTGCCCAGGAAAAGCATTTCTGATGCTCTGCTCAAACAGCGCTCCTCTCCAGTCAGTCCCTATCTTGGCAACACCCCAGCACCTCTCCATGCAAATCCCTGTTTTTTGAATCAAGCAGATATACAAACAAAGACATCATTATAAAAGTGACTGTGCAGATAATCATTTTCTTTCTTACACCCACATTCAGTAAATACAGCTCTACATGTCTAGCTAGTTTATCCATTCAGTGGTCAAGGAACTGAAAATATTTTTGTAATTAATTATTATACTTAACAAAAATCAAGAAAAACAGAATGCTGTGCAGATGCTAAACAACAGGAATATAGAGTTGACCAACATGTAGAAAACCTGTATTCAGTAATGGGTTTCATACCGAGTCAGAGTACAAAGGTGTTTTCCGTTTACTCTGTTAATGAATTACAAACACTTTGATTATTTACTCTGGCTTATCCAGGTTTTCTCCTGCCCACCAGTGCATTACCCTCCAAGCAGCGCCCTCAGTACAGTGGATGTATCCTTCTGTAGTGCCAAAACAAGAGGGCTTGCAAGGACGTGGCTCACTCAAAGCAGTCCATTTCCACTGAACAGCTAAGGCACTCAGACTCAAAACCTGATTCATATTTCTCAAAATCTGCAAATGCATACTATTTTTTTTTCAATAGAAAAATGAAAATAAGATGATACCTAGAGAGAAAATTTTTTACAGAATTTGGATTTTGGCTTGAGTCAATCTCCTCGTCACTGACCTGCCCATCAGTGCCATCGCTCGCACTCCTGAGCAAACATAACCCTGCACCTGGCATGTGTGACAGTGAAACCAGGCAGCGGGGAGAAAAAATGACATCTCACTGAAGACTGTTAAGCTGAAGCTATCCCAGGACATGAATGACAAGTTTACACTGAATATAACCTCCCTGCGTCAGATAAACAGGTCATAGTTTTATTTCAAACAGCAATAAGTGTCATATTTATTGCTCCATTTGCTCTTCCAAGGAGACAGCTACAGAAGAGACTGAACAAGCACTTGAGTAACCAGTGGGTAACTGGTTCTCTCTTGGTACAGCCTCCCTTCTGAAGAGATGAGTTTGGTGACTGTTACCTCTGGCTCCAGAGAGGAGGCTTATGGAGCTCCAGCCACATAATCACAGAATCAGTTAGGTTGGAAAAGACCTCCAAGATCATCCAGTCCAACCTATAATGCTGCGTGTAAGATGACAGCTATATAAATGGAAATCTGCACAGCACAAGGATGTTCGGCTATGAGCCATTCTGGCAAGATCCAGTGCCAGGAGGGTGACACTGTCCTGCTTCCCCAGAGAAGAAGAAACTTTTTATGAGAAAGTCCAAAAGGCAGGGTGACTGCCCAAGGGTCAAGAAAGATCAATAGAGACGTTCTTAACATTAGACACTGCTACACATGTAAAAAAGACAGTATTCCCCTAATGCTTCAGGATTTGGCACACCAGCTCAAAACAGAATAATACCATGTTAAACTGCACGTGTCTTGGCATTAAAAAGATGCACGGACTTTAATTCTTTCACAGAGAACGTGTGTATCTGTACGCTTGTTAGTCTACCTAGACATTTGGGGTGTGCTTGCACTGGAAAGCAAAAGAGGATACATGCACGTGCACAGTAATCACCACTTTCATCCCTCTCACCTGGGAAGCTGGGATTACTTCAGTACCGAGCAAAAGCACAGCCATGCCGCTGACGGTGGGCTTCCTCAGCTGAAAGGAACTGCCCTCCTTTTCTCTGATTTTGCCTGCTCCAACTACGTGGCTAGGAGCTGCAAGTAACAAACATCTTAACAGAAAAATCAAGAATGTTCATGAAGTGCAAAGAGGCTAAATTCACTGGAAAAATTTATTCATGCTGTATAATTCTGTAATACCGAATGTCTAACAAAATTATGTTTTGAGCTGCATGGTTAAACAGCACCTTTTCACTGCAATCAAGACTTTATTTTTTGCAGAAAGTCTTGATTTCAAATATCTTGAAAATGTTTAACAGCTGATATTAGTAAGAGCATAGATTTAATATAAGGCTCTCTATTCCACAGACATGATGAGCATCATGACAAGTGGTGTAACTATGGCAACTATTTCTTTTCCCCTATTTTCCACTGAACCACAAGAACAGACGTCTCACTTGATGCAGTGCCAGACTTCCCCCAGGTAAGCCTCAGTGTGCTGAGGTACAGAGCAGTAGAATCATAGAATCAGTAGCCGAGTAGAACAGCAGATCCCAGGACTGGAACGCCTTTATTTTCTATTTTGGGGTTCAGTTGTGTTTCATGGGCATTTACATGTATTTAGACATTAACTTAATTCTCTTCCCTGTTAAGCACTATGGCTAGAAAGCCAAAACATGCCTATTTTTTTTTCTTCTCCTCCATTTACTGTCAGGGAGTTCAAAACCAACAAACTCACCCCAGAGTCAGAATACCCATTTTCATGAATAAAAGGATGCTCTCCTCTTTAACTTATCAACGTATGCCACTGGAAAGAGATGCACATATTTCCTTTCCTGAAGCTAATAAAGAGAAAAAAACACTGATGTTTTCCAGAGATGCTGGATCTGAAGGAGATGTGTATTTGCAATAAGAGAGAAACACTGAGAAAGACCAATTTCTTATGCGCCATTTTTTTTTCATTTGTTCTGCTTACTGGTCCCTAAAAAAAAACACAAACAAAACCAGGCCCCTACTGCACAAATATATTCTCCGTTTGCTATCTGTGTCAACATAAAATATCTATTTTACAGCATTGTTTTGTGTCAGTGACGAATGCTCAGCTGTATCTCACACTCCTTTTACTCATATGCTCCTCCAGTTCATCAGCACTGTCATTTCCAAGCACTACACTGAAATTTTGCATAGGTTTGTTTTTCACAAGGATGACAAAATATATCAAGGCTTGAGTAAAATCACCAAAGATACACAGCTGCATGCAGGAACCTGCTTGGATAACGTTATCTTTGTATAATGGAAGCAAATAAAGTATCTGTGATGGCAGTTCCTTGACCAGAGGAATGACAGCTATCACATAAATATGGATATAACCAATGGGCAGGTGCTTGGATATATTTTAGTTTGTGACAGCCATAATTTCTTTTCTACTCCTGGTGACTGTAGCACACTTCAACATGGTGTGATTATGTACCATAGCTTTTTGTTTTATTTTTCCCTATTCATATCTGTAAAATCTTTGAACAGTTTTCTTTATGCTTGAAATCAGGTGCACATGGAAAAATGCATGGATTCACATCTTTGTTTTGAGAACTTTGTTTACCTGTAATATCGCTTATTTTCAGTTTGTCTGACCTTTTTACTCTGTTATTAGTTTGATTAGCTTTTCGAACCGACTTACTAAATTTTCACTAGGTTTGTGAACAAACACGCGTTCAGCCAATGCATTGCCACCCATTCTGCCTACTGGTGGAAACACTTCACGCCTGCTTGCCTGGCAGCTCTTCCACTAAAGACTGGTCTTCAGTGATTTCAAAGTAATATCACTAATCTCAGGACAATACACAGAAGAAAAAAGAAAAAAAGAAAAAAGGTCTTTTGTTATGAATAAAGATACAGCAAAGTCATCAGGTCTAATCCAGAACTGAAATCCCAATGGACACCCCAAGGATGGTAGGCGCTGCTGGGGGTCGCAACACGGGCCGCACAGCCCTTGCAGCTATCACAGGTACCCCTACTGCATTGATATTGTTCACCAAGTGTGGGGAAGCTGATACTCTCTGTCTGAACTGTGCTAGAGATTTTCCAGGTTTCTCAATCCCTTTCTTACAGCTTAGCTAGTTAAACAAGCAAAGGAAAAGTGAATATTTAAAGTGATCCTTCAGGTTACCTATCAACTTGTCGGGCAAGCTCTGGGTCAAACTTGTGTTCACAAACATTTATAACTAATATGAGCATCGCTGACCATCTCAGACCCAAAGCATGAGCAGTGCCTCCATCATGGATGACTTACAGTGCGAAGTAGTACAGAAAATCTGACACTGAATTGAAGTGACTAATTGCTTGCAACATAAACAAAAAACCAACCCCTAAGGACTGTAAGCATGGTCATCATTCATTTTTCTCCAGGGAAGATGAGAAAGCGAGCGTCCTCACATGAGATAGGCTTGTGGGGACTTTTGTTGACTGACCTTCACTACCAGATATGCTCAATCCTGTTACTTCAGCGACAGCTATGAATAGACCTCCTCTTACACCTGAGGGGAAAACAATTTAAGTCACTCATTTAATACAGGTTTTGCACCTAACCTTATCATCTATATAGATTTCATCACAAATGTAAGTCACTCTCTTTTAAACCAGATGTTAGATGTCCTTAAAATAATTCATATCGCTGTCCTTCACTCCCTGCAGTATGTGACAGCTGCTATGGTGCTGATGGCTGCAAACCATATCACAGGAACAGAAGCAGAGCTGTTTCATGGATGTTTTAATTCAGCACAGAATTTAAGGAGAATAAGAGAGGGAAATATCTTGCCTTGACAAACAGGAGGATAAAATGTGCATCTCAAGGAATGTGTTATTGGTTGCCATTGGCCAGAGCTGGGCAGAACGATGTGTGTAAGTGAAGAAATCCCTCACTGGCATCACTGAGCTGAAGGTAACTGAATTACACCAGAGAATGGCCACTGAGCATCACATTTAAGCACAACCATTGCACTTCACAGTCCATTAGAAATATTTTCTTTCCCAGAATATTGCTTCTCAAGCATTCACTGAAGGCCTTTCCTTTCTGTCCTCTCTGCATACCAAGCCTGGATGCTTGAACTGCACTGGGGCCATGTAGCGGAGGCATTATAGCAAGATGGGGAATACTGAGGGCTGACAGGAGGTGTGTTACCTCTGAAATAGATCGGCAGTGTTGGCTGGTGAAGGCTGCTGTGTATCGAACTGTTAATAAATTCAATTAACTGATTGTAATAACCACAAACTGTCTGCAAAACAAACATATAGCACTCAAAAATCACCAATTACAAATGAGATCAAGAAAATCTGCAAAGATTCTAAACTGGAAATTCTCAAATTTAGCTTCCATACTATGTCTGAAGCCACGGCAGAATACAAAGCTTAGCGTATACTTCTTTCCGTCTTTGACTTAACGGCTGTTAGCTGTTCTCTCCTAAAATCTCTTCCCTAGCTACTTCCAGTCAAACTACCCACGCTTTCATCCACAGTGGCCAGAAAGCATAGTGCAGCTGTGCTAGTAAGCCTTTATTGGGCTTGGAAGATTCCCTGTATCTAGCCAGGTTTTGCACCTGAGGTTACAAAACCTGGCTGCTCTTGGGGAAACTGTTATAATTATAGTAGAAATAACTGTTATAACAGTGCCCATCCTGAAAGCTGCAAAATGCAATTGTAATGCTTCCCATTGCTTGGGTAGGGGAGAAAAGACATAGGACTCCAAATATTGCAGTGTCCTAGTTGGGGGCAATTCCAGTGCTTTTAGTGAAATTAAGCTGAGAACGACAAGTCTTATTTTGTAATCCTACATCCCTTTCTCTGAGGCATCTCATTAACACAGAAAAGGATGCGAGTGCATGTAAGAGACTACAGCAAACTACCACATGAGAGCAGCGTCAAGGTAGTCCTGCCAAAGTGACATTTACCCTACTTGGGAGAAGGAGATTCATTATAAATATATGGAAGGCAAGAGAGCCAAAAGTCTGTCTTTTCACTGATATTACAATTTATGAATTTGACAAATTCTCCCTGAGAGGATGTAAGGACTGATAAATTAGTCAAAGAGATAACTCAGCACTACTAAGAGTTTATTAGGCAAAAAAAGTGACAGTGGGACTGCCCATGAGGTATAACAATATATGTGCAAAATTTACAGCTCACTCTTCTTCCAAATTTTCTAGGAAAAAAGACCACAGAAAAAGACAAAGAGAAACAATGGAACAGAAGATGAATACTAATACTAACAAACTAATTAATACTCATCTGTGTCTCAAAGACACATATCTAGCTACCTAACTTCTCATAAGCAAAGCATCTACAGTCACAAATAATGTATTTTAACTAGCATTGTTCAAACCTCACACTATATGGTGATTATTTAAATACATAAAGAATTTAAGTTTTTTAAAATGGAAAGAGTCTACACTTTCCTGCCTGTTTACAAGTCTTGTATCATAAAAGTCATGAAAGGTGCGAGATAGTCTGCAATGTAATTAATTTGGAAGCATGCAACTACGTGAGTGTATTAAAGTGCATCATCAGACTCGGTTATTCCGAGCCGTCAGAGGCAGGCAGCCCTCTCCCGCACGCTCAGGCAGGAGGAACCACGCCGCACCTGCAGGCTGCCAGCTCCCCAGCGGCTCGGGGCACCCGCTGGCTCCTTACGGGCACGCGCAGTTTCTCCAGAAAAATTTCCTGGCCGTATAACAACACTAATTAAAACAGATCTCCTAAGTAACTTGAGTCCAACTATGCTTGAAGTCAAAAAGACAAAACCTGGCTTTCCCCGACCTACCTTCAGGTCTCCTTCAAGCAACAGTTGCACCAGATTTACTTCTGAGAGGTTTTAAATGAAACCTTTAAATAACACATACTGCTCTCAGCCATTACAAAGTGTGGCGATGGCTTAAGAAATGTTCGCTGTGATGGGTACCTTTTGAAACTTGAAACACATCATGAGAAGAGTCTAGCCTTGCACTGCCAAGCAGAATGATTGCAAAATCACTTATATCAGTCATAAGATGGTTAGGGAGAGAATAATTCCTGGCATAGTTTGGCTGCCAAACGGTGTGGTGCTGCCACGGATATATAAAACCTGAAGGAAAACATCATTTCAAATGGGTATTGAGAGCTTGAAAACTGGTAAAACTTATAATGCAAACTGAACGTGCAAATGCAAAGTGGGGTGGAGGGGTGGGGAAGGAGTTATGTTCCCAGAACAGAAGTCCCACTTCTTTCTCTTTTTCAAAGGAGGAACCTGGAGAGAGCAGCTGCCATGGCCCATTGCCGGTATTCGCAGGGGCAGGGGCCCCAGGGACGGGTGCTCTGCACGGAGCCCTGGGTCGTGCTGGTGAAAAGGGGTCCGAGTGTGTCAAAACTGCCAAACAGCACATTTCAGTTTCACTCGTCACTCTTCAGAGTGTACCAAACCATTTTGTTTCCAGCATATTGGACTTAAGGCAATTTAGGCCCGCATGTCTTCATCTCATCTCAAAAATAAATCTTTTGGTCTAAGAAATAAATAGTATGCAACCAAGGTTGTACCAGTGGAGAACAGCCTCATTATGGATACCTCTCAGAGTGTACAAAATTAAAGGTTGTTCAACCTCATCAGATGTAGCTGGGCTTGGAAAATATGTGTTCCTGCATACATAATTTCTGGAATAAATACATTCTCTTTCCCGGCTGGAATTTGCAAAAGTACAGGAGTGCCAGGAGCAAAACTGCGTAAGGGAGTTCGTAAGGGAGGGACGGGGGGAGTATGTGCTAATTGTGAGAAGAGGGATAGAAATCACCACTGAGCTGTAGAAAACTGAAAATAAAAACAAACAAAACAAAACACACCTATGGTCTGTAGTGTGGCACAACAGCAGCCAAGCTGTCTTACCAAACTATGTTATCCAAAGATGCATAAAAATAACAGTTAACATCAAGAATATTAAAAAGATTTTAAACCTTGTTAAGAGAAATGACAACACTGTCTCTGCTGCAAAAACATTTTTGCTAAAGCTTTCACAAGCTAAAATTTGCTAATTAAGGAAGTTAATTTGTTCATACATTTTATGAATAAGCCCCTCCCTATCGTTTGAAATCCATTCTCCAGGCAGAGTTTTGCAGCCAAGGCACAGGAGGTGCCCCGGCACCTCAGTGGCCAGCCATGTGGGCACAGGGGGTGTTGCACAGGCTTGCTTGGATGCATCTGTGCCATATGTGTGAGATGAACGTACGGTTGCTAGAAGAAATTTATGATGTTTATTTTTCAGTAAGCTATTCCAGAATAAAAATAGATGCAGTAAAGACCTGTCAAAGTCTTTCACTTATCAATTTCTGCTGCATATTCTCATTTCTTAGCAGTCTCCACTAAATAGAAAATCCTTCAAGTGAGGTTAAACACAGAGCACTATTTCTCAGGCTGAAACTAGCAGGATTTAAAATGAAAATGACATCTCAATCCAGAAAATAATGATTCTGTACCACATACTCTAAGGCGGGACGAGCTACAGAGCATCCTGCAGCTCGGATGCAAAGCTTCAGAGAGCTGCCAGGTCCCCAGAGCTGCGGCTGGACGAGCAGGTGGCCCCGCTCAGGGGGAGCTCACACCGAGGGGGCCACTGCCGCTTGGATGCTCAGCGTCTGGCCCAGGCCAAGGCGAAGTTGCGTGAAGACAGATGAACAAGGAAAGGGAGCTGGTGGGGCTGCAGCATCTCACCAATGTCCCTGCTAAAACGTCTTGAGGTGCTGAAGCATTACTAGTACAATCTCGTTGCAAACAGCAACCGAAATAACAGTGCCCAGTAACAACAAACCAACCCCAAAAGCAGGGGGATGCTCCCCAGTCAGTCCCTCCGTGACTGCTTTTACAAAATGTGACGACAGACTTCAGAGCACAGAGGCCCATGGGCACCGCTCAGTTCCTCCCCAGAGGAAAAAATAACCTGAGCCATGGCTTTCCTTGTCCCTCTTATGCCAAAATGAATCCCAGCTAAACATGCATAGCAAAGTGCTCAGCAGCTCCCGTGTGCTGAAGGGACACGCCAAGGCAAGCCACGCAGCCTTTGCACCAGCGTAGAGGAATTCACCAACCTCTGTGAGCACAAAGGCCTGCTGCCCCCGAAATACCACAGGCCTCGCACATCACGCCCAGAAGGCAGCAGAGAAGAGGAGCTGTCTTTCTGGGGCTGACGCGATCCCGGCTGCACCGCGTGAGCGCCTTGCTGCCATCGCTCCGGGATAAGCACCAGGGCAAGGCTGCAGGGGCGAGCACGGCCCTTACTGCGCAGGGTGGCTCCGAGAGCCGGAGGGACAAATCCAGGTCTTCCAGGAATCGCAGGCAGTTCAGACACTGGACTGCCTTTTCCTCCTGACCTGCAAGCATATTGCTTGCAGATGGATCAGAAGAATGCTGCGGATATTTCTACGGAACAAAATGTGGCTCTAGTTCTGCAAAAGCATTTGATGTTTCTTCTCCTTAGTCAGGTGATGGACAATTTTTTCCCTGACCCAGATACTACGTAGAGTTTTTCAAGCCTTCTATTTTCATCAGTCTCAACAGTAAATAATTCCTATTTGTCACTCACAGGAAACAGTTTAAAAGCATTATATATACATCCTTCCATGCATCATGTAGCAGAAATTGATATAGTCAAGCAGCCATTTAAGCACTGCGTTCATACCTACATACAAATATGTTACTAGCAAAACAAATGTCAATTTACAACTAAGTTGACGTTTTCCTGATATCATTGCTTTGCTTTTAATACAGTGTATTGTTTCTTGCTGGTTTTTGTTTTACATTGCTGGAAGAACAAATCAAAACATTGCAAGCAGGGCTACAGCAATCAGCCCAGCTGGAGAAGCGCTCACGGCTAAGGAATGGAGAACAATACCTGATGCAGAAGAACTCCGGAGCGGGCAAAACCATCACAAGCCCAAGTCATCTTCAACTGTAGTATTTTTCATAGCTTTGCATCAGGCAAATTTTAAAGTTTGGGCAAAGAATCTGAATAGCCAATTGCTTTTTATAGGACTTGGATGACAAAGTTATTTGTGTGCCTTTGCAGATAACAGTTCCTTACATTACACAGTAATGTTATTATTTATTTTTTTTTTAGAAAATTTTTAGAAACGTGTTACCTCCTAATGCTTTACATTTTAAACCTTTTTAAATTTTATAGAAAAAAAAGTGATTCTCCTAAGATGTACGGTCTCTTATATATTCCTCTTATTCTTCTGATCTCCTTCCTTTAGCAATTTCATCTTCATGTAGTCACCCTTTACTTTCACATTACATTTGCAATAATACTTTGAGTGGCCCCTTCTCCTCTCCAACTACTTTGTTACATTTCCCTCAGCACCAGTCACTGACAACCTTTCTGACTTCAGCCCTTGGGTAAGTCAGGTCATTCTGATGCTCATAAAGAGCTTCCCACCTTAAATAAGGCTTTCTGCCTGAGCTGTGCAAGTTAGAATAACAGGCATGATTCAAATACAATAAAAAGCAATTTGAACAGTTCACAAGAACTCGAGCTGAATTGAAACTGGAGCTGTGGCAATTTACACCAGCTAAAGATATTAGTGGTTTTTTTTTTTTCCTCTGCAACTCAGAGGCTCAATTCTAGCAACATTCCCACCTTTGCTGATACAAGTTCCCACCTATCAGGGACCAGCTAAACAAGGTTTCGAAGGCTGTATACAGCAATTTCTTCTAGCCCCAGCTGCACAGTGCCACAGTAACCAGGCCAGTGCCTTTCATACCTGGCCAAAGCCTCAAAGGAGCAGGCAAAGCTGTATGAGCAGACAATTGCAGACATGAGAAATAATTATTAATGGCTGTTTGTTATTTATCTCCAATATCAAATGCTTTCTCATTCCCCTAATTTCACTAGAAAAAAAAACAGTAATTCTTGGCTGATGAAATCACAAATACGAAATTAGCTTACAAGAACACCACATAGGCAGTCACAACACTAAGAAAAAGCCAGCACTCAAAAATTGTTCACTCGAGGTCGTTCAGAAGTGGTCACTGGGATCACCCACAGTGAAAAAAAAAGAAAAAAATCAGTTGCAAACTTTTTTTGATCAATTAATTTTAGAGTAAGGAAGACTGCTCACACATTTGCATATGTTATTTTTATGCTGCCAGGCAACCCTGCTGGTAAGGCAGCTAGAAGTGACTCAGAAACCATTTTGTTAGCTGTTAGATCTGATTGCCATAATTAAATTTTGATGATTTGTTTGTTCCTTTTTAAATTGTTATCAAATACCTACATCTCCAAAGGCTTTACTGTGATCCACCTCCACTGAGGGGGCGCAGAAGACCACCAGGCTTGTTTCCCTGCAGCACAGGGGTTAAAATCACCCAAGTCCAGGGTCTTCCCTTTTCAAAGCAGTCCCTTCATATGGGAGCTTTTGATAATGGATGTGTGAACAATTTTTAAGGCAGATCCTTGTTTTGACATAGCTGCACTAATACACATTCCTCATTTATTCATTTATATTATAATGATAATAATTATTTGAGAATAAAATAAGAAGCTAGATTTTTTCCTTACCTTTTTGGAAAGCAGGCAAAAGCTATACAGTAGGTGGAAGAGTGTACCAAGTAACAGACTTTTGAACACTCTTTCTTACTGGTGGTATGCAGTCTACAGGAAAAGTAAATACATTGGTATGTACAATGCGTCTGTTCACAATAAACTCTTCAAATTTTGCCCTGTCATTGAGGCCATGATATTAATCCAGCTGAAGAGCTTGGATTAGAGCAGTGATAGTGGAAAGCTGAGAGACGCCAATATACAAAATTAGCTCTGGGCTGGAAATAAATGAACCAGTTCACAGAAGTTCAGGTACCTCTGAACATGGGAGCGGCTGCCCACACAAAAGCAGGGCTGGTTGAATTTTTTTCCTCTCCCCTGAACAAACTCTGGAGCATTCTGGTTTAAATTTAACACTCTCCAGTCCTTCCTCGTCCATGCACTCACTCTTGGGTTCCTCAGCATCATCGACAACCATTTGAGTTTTTCCTCTCAGAAGGATGGAATAGGCAATGTCGTGTCAGTGATGTTAAGGATCAGTGTGAATGAATACACAAGCACAGCAGAGCACAGCACGGGAGGATTTGCACAGCAGTGTCCACACATCTGCAGAGATGTTTGCAACCCACGTACGCTATTCACAGCTTACTGACGATGAAGTCAATGTCCGTTCCCAACACATGGAGAAAAATGAGGACTGACATGCGCTGTTCTCATCCTCATGCTGGTCAGAGAGAGGGGAGCTTGCAGCACTCAGGAAAGCACCATTTTAAAATGGAAACATGCAAACGATTCCTGTTCTGTTTAGGAAAATGGGCAGGGATTACACTTCACTCCTGAAAATAGAATCAACTGCCAAGTAATTTCTATGTAATGCTAAGGAAAGGAGAAAGAAAAAAAAATCATCTTGAAGATGTCTGCATAGGTATTGAGTCCTCAGAGCACCTGCTAATTTAAAAGCCCACAGACTTATAATGCTACTGAAAGTCAGCTCCTTTTAACTTTTCAGATCCCAACTTTGCTGGCAAGTACATGGCGACACCAATCCTTTGCCACTTCTCCACAGATCTCACCTAAACTCCCATATCTCCTCTTGCAAGCTGCCCTTCCTTTCCAGCTGCTGTTTGTCACTTTGATGCCCTCACTCTGGGCCAGAGATGCTGCATGCCTCCTGTTCGCTACACATACTCATGGGCTATGCTGCAACACTTGTCTTGAGCTCAGAGCTTTGTCAGCTCTGAGAAGAGCAAAAGATGGGGGTGAACTTGACCACAGCCACTCTCACAGATGGGGAGATTGATAACGGGGATAGTGGGGGACCAGCACTCCCCACACAGCTGAGCTCACCCCAATTCCTGCGAGAAAGCGGCTGCCCAGAAGAGCCACTTGCGTGCCCCGCGCCCAGGCAGCTCTGGGCACTGCCATTCGCTTCTCACCAGTGCTTAAGGAGGGAGATGCCCATAAAGCAAACACCTGCCCAGAAAGGTCTGCTGGTCCAGCCCACGAGAAGCACAACCTCCTTGTTACCAAACAACAGAGATGCTGATTTCCCTGTTGCTGTGTTTGGAAAAGCCATGAATTAAAGCAAGTTGCTAAGGAGAAGGAGTAATTACATGTAAATCTCAATATAAGTTAAGTATGGGTTGGAGGTTCAAATGTTTTCTCAGAGCCTGACACTGCTCTTGCAGCAGAAACAAACACAGAGCCCAGCAGAAGCACTCGCTATCAGTTCAGCTTCAGGCTTGATGAGAAGCATCTTCCCATACACTGCAATTTGACCAAGGCCACACAAGAGCAGAATGAACTTGTTACACGGACGGAAGCTGCTGTGCACCAAATTCTGTTCGTCTTAATCTGCCGCAAAACATTTCAGATGCAGACATGTATTAGCAGAAAAAAGCTATTGAATGAGTAAAAGCATGCACATGCCAGATGGCAAACTGGAATGGTTAAGAGAGTTGTCATAAGGAACGCAGCTTTAGATTGAAAAGCTTGGCCTTAATATATCTGACTCAGCATGGAAGCCCTCCCAGGTCAGGGCTGGGGAGCTCAGCTTGTGAAATTTCTCACTTCTAAGACATCCTAAAGCAAAAGCTGTAACACAGCGAGTCTCTGCTCCTCCTGGTGGGCAGGATACAAGGTCACTGCATTTCAAATGGTTTTCCTCCCACATTAGCGCAGTTCCTTCTTTTACACTCGCTCTGCAAATGCAACGCCAGACCCACCTCTCCCAAGTGCTCAGCCTTTTCTCTGAGCTCGGGCCCCTGCCTGCCAGCCGAGGCTCGCGTGCCCCAATTCCACACCACGCACAGCACCGCTGCTGGGGCTCACTGGCTCTTGAAGCCTCGGGTAATTTACAGGCTGTCCAGTTTTACATGCAGATCTTCCGTTCATTAGGAGGCCTTTTCAAGCAAATACTAAAACATGGAGGTTTTGTGCAAGGCTATTTTTCTGTAAAAACATCCACATTTTGATTTTGGTTTTCACTCCAGTTATAGGGCATATAAGTAGGACAGGCTAGAAGTTTGGGCTTAGTCACCAAATTCCCCAATGTTTGGAGGTACATGAACCCCATGCTGGTGGCTCAGTGTTAATCTGTTCTTAGGGAATATTTGTGCATTTTCAATAGAAATGGCAACTCCAGTCTCCAGTACCTGAACAAGCCACGAACAGCAGCATCACCAGGAAATACAATAGAAAATCAAACTGGAAAACCCAACTGTACTTTTACATTTCCAAGAAAACACTTGGTAGCTAAGCCAGATCTGCACCTACGTTTGCTTTACACTGTGCTGGTGAGCCTCAGACTCATCGTGTAACTGCCCCCAATTAATTTACTCTCCGCCTAATGTAGTTTCCAAGGAGCCTGATGCAGAGCTGGCAGCCGGAGCACGCCCATCCCTGTGCTCCTGCAGGTCGCGGCCAACGGGGCTCCAGCTGCGGCTGGCCCAGCTCCCCGCCTCCTCTTATTGGCCATGGCTAGGGGGTCAAAAACAATTTTAAAGAGGAAGATGCTGAAAAAACGCCTTTTTTTTTTCTTTTGGGGAAAACAAAACAAAACAAACAAACAAAATTTGAGATGAAAAAATAGCATTGATCTAAAATCTGTGGATTTTTTTTTCTTCCACATTTCCTGTTTCCCAATTGGTAAAGTTTCCCTATCTACTATATAAAACATTTTTTGAAGTTAAATTGCTAAGAAAACATCAAAACATTATTTATGGAGAACATTTTCAAACTTTCATTGAAAATGCGGAGAAATGTTCAGATGACACTGCTTTTTTTTTTTTAAGCTCATTAATCTTGTTTTCATTTTTTTCCACCTAACTGTAAACTGGAACTGTAAACCTATTTTAAACAAAATATTCAAATCCAAAAAAAGCAAAAAGACCCATTTCAGGTGTGCCATGAATTAATTCCATAGACATATATGCTGCCTGATTAGGGAGTTGATTGGCAACCTATTGAACACTACTGCAAAGCTCCATCAACTGTAGTAGTGGCCTATGCTGGGACTAAACGTACCCAACTTCTTTAAGTACAGCAGTAGTTTGATTTGATTTTCTAATAACTTTTATTAACAGACATATCCAGGGAATGAGAGTAATAGTGGTAGGTGCATCAGATAATATGAACATATGTTGATTATATATATATAGATTATATAGATATATATATAAAATTAAAATATTTAAAAGAGCATGTTTTGCAAATCTTAAATATTAAAAAGCCCAGTACTTGGACAAAGACACTTAAATTGATATGACTGCACATTTCTTGACTGGCTAAGTTTAACAAACAAATGTATACACCTTAGAGTCTTACATGTAAGCCAGAGTTCACAGAAAGTGTTTTCCCATCACCGACATCAATTTTGAGGCTGTGATGGCTTCCCTCCTAGTGGGCTTTACACCAGCTTCACGTCAGTGTTAACAAAACCAGGACTGAAGACTGGATTCTTAAGGCAGAAACTTGCACACCACAGCAAGCGGGGGAACCTGCCCCTTACTGCTGTTACTGCCTCTTAAAAGAACATTCTGGCATATAGTCCCTGGGTGAAAAAAAAAAATAAAGTGTTGTTTTGTATAAATATGGGGTTTTAACCGAGAACTATTAATTTTAATAAAAATGTCTCCTTCCCAGAGAAAAATCTGACTGTTTTGGGCGAGGGGAGGAAAGTATTCTTAGAAGTCTGGAAAAAGCAAATAAGATGCAGCACAGGAGAAAGAAATCAGAAGGGAAAATCAAGAGTATGAAACTCCCAAAGTGCCGTTCGCACAGGGCAACACCTCAATTTCTACATTGAACATTTCATGATCGGCACTTTTTTCTCTCCTGGTGGTTTAAGTGCCAATTTTTGATTATTTTTTTTCCTGGAGGAGAAACTAATTCCACCTCATTTGACCAGAACAGGAATTAGTGAAACGCAGTTCAGCAATACCCACTCTCCCTCCCTTTCCTAGCTGGTTTTCAAAACCCCCTTCCCTCCCTACCTTTCCTCCTCCTCCTCCTCCTTTCTCCCCCTCCACCCCAAGGCCGCCGAGACCCGGCACCTCCGGCAGCGAGCCTCCCCGAGCACCTCGAGGAGCTGCCCTGGTTTGCACATGGGAGGGTTCGGTCTCAGCATCACAGCATGGAGAAGGGTTGGGGACAGAGAGAGTGGAAGCGTTTCTTACTGGTGGCCTCTGCTACCTAACAGACATTTGACGTAGCAGAGGATTCTGCAGCTCTCGCTCTGGCTGATACCCTAATTCAGGAAATAAATCTGTTTCCTCATGCAGTGAAGGTTCTGTTCAGAGGAGGCATAATACGTTTCTTAATTTGTTAGAAACATTTCCTTGATGTCTTCTAATTCTGCCAGAATCATAAAATAGTTCAGTTACTGAAGACAAATTCTGTTTTTCCAGTTAGAATATGCTTTGTATACCTGTATGATAAGACATCACAGAAACACACTCTAGGGGTGAATAAAGGGAGGAAAAGTGCTGTGTCAATAATTTGCTAGCTGTTCCCACTTTGCTTTGACAGCAGAGTTTCTGCTTTGAGGCAGATATTCAGACAGCAGTTTAATAGACAAGAAGTGGCAGGGATTTCAGCAGCAAATGGATGAACGGATCATGGGCAAGGAGAGGGCATTTCTCCACATTCAGATCTGTTTTTCATAAAAACTGCAGACATGCCTAAACCTTTCCAATATGCTACAAAGTTGTGCAGCTGTCTCCTTCCTCAGCTCCCTCCAGATTCAAATGCAAATCAAATTTGATGGCCTCAGTATGTAATTTTGTGCTACAATATACTACACTATGTGCATTAAAGAAATTGGAAGCATCTTTTCGATCTACTTTCCTCTTAAATCAATGACAAGGTTTACATTCACTTTTACAGGACCAGATAAAATCCTTAAATAGGAACCTTCAAGGATGGTGAGATTTTTGCAAAGAAACTTTGCAGAAAACGTAACTGTAGCTCAGGTTAGCAGGGTTATGGGTGAGCTTGGTACCTGTCCCTCCACTCCTCCTGGAAACTGCACTGGCCAGGGCTAGAAGGTTTGATTGTGACATGGGCTGAAGGATGCTGCAGGTACTCGGGGATGCTTCTGACCTGCCATTTGCAGAGGAGGGAAAGGAGGAGGAGTCCCTCACAGCTACCACACATTGTGCGAGGAGTTGCTGCCGACTGGCACAACTCAAAAAAAGTGAGAAGGAAAGAGAATTTGATAAAAATAAAAAGTCATCAAAAATCTTTAACTGCGAAGGCCAAACGATGTTAAGACCCTAATACTCAGACATTGGTCAAGGTCTCCAGAACACACGACCCACCAACGAAGAGGCGAGAGTACTCACTGTTGGGGTCCACGTTCTCACAGAGCTCCGTCTTCGCCTCGCCGTTGGGCCTGTCGCTGGGCTTGTGCGAGAGCCGGGACGACATGGTCGCTGCCGTCACCACAGCCTTGAAGCTGCGCTTCCGCTTCTGGACGTTCAGCTCGGGGTGGAAGATGACGATGTACACTTTCGGCATGTAAAGCATCCCCAGGGCCACTGAAGCACTTAGGTTCATGGATATTGTAAGTGTGGTAGTTTGTATGTAGAGCTAGGAGACATAACACATGAGGCACTATTACAAATAAGATGACTGGGAAGCAGGCGGCAGTACTTAAAGACAGAACGTTAAGTATAATCAAAGTAACTGCGACGGGCTAAACACGCAGGCAGCGCAGCACTGTGCTTTGCAGAGTGCAGCAGAAAGGCGAGCAGATTGGAAGCAGCGGTCATGGCAAGCGCGCGCAGCCTGCGCTCGCCCGGCGCCGCCAGGAGGTGCGCCAGTGATGCCACACCAGGCAGACTGGGATTGTTTTCACCCATTGGTTTTTCTCAGTATTCACACTGGTGCTTTGAGCTGTGGCTGTAACACTGTGTGCTAACCTTGTTAAAAAAAAAGTTTTTAAATGGTTAACAAGTTTTCAACCAAAGGGGCAAGACCTCTGCACTGCAAACTGCCGTGAAGTCCAACACACCAGCTACCGGTGGTATCAGCAGCCTCTTCAGAGGCTCAAAGCTAGAGACTTTCAGTGTCTTTAACAATACAGTTTCTCTTGTACACTTACAGCATAGCTTCCTTTTATTTAAAGAATGAAGAACAGATGTGGATTTCAATAGTGCTGGTATAAATTTAAATTGAGGTCTACTGTACGTTATAAAAGAAGAACACTAAAACTATAATAATATGGGTTAGTAAAAAAAAAAATCTTACCTTTTAAAAGAATTGAGGAAGTTTTTATCTTTTTTTTGATTTTACTACACTTCATTTCTCTATAATTCATTGAAATAACTGCAGAAAATACACAATGATTTGTGTGCTCCTGTTGTTCAGCTATGCTTATTATGAAAAAATTGTATATATGCAAGTCAGAGAACAGCTACTCCCATGAGATAAGTATTCAAAGAAAGCACAAGTATTTTAAAGTGTACTCTGCAAATGCACAGGGGTAGAAAAGCCTTTTTTCTTTTTTTAATTATCTTTTCCAGAGGACACACTTGATAGATGAACTAGAACAATTCTTGTAACTTAAGAGGATTTTCCTGAGTTAAAAGGCACAGAGACATCACAATACAGGTGTGAGGGAGCTGAAAAAGGAGCAAACTCCCTACAGAACCTGTTCAAAAATTAAATATATGATAAATCCATATACATGCAAAAATTATTACACATTGTGGGTAATTCCTTCAAAACACTATTTTCTCTTCTCCTCCCATTCAGTGCTAATCAGCTTGAATTTCTGATAGAAAAGCTCCATAAATAAATGTGATGGCACAGTAAAATGCTGACCCTGCCCAGATATTTCCAGATTTTCATATTTGGAAAAATATGAATGTCTCCAGACTTGCTAGTTATATCTACATAACTGTTGCTATCAGTCTGATTAAGACGACCACGGGAAGCAATAAAATGCCTTATGGAAAACATAAAAAACATGCTGTGCACGGGTATCTCTCTATATCAATGCAGGCAGGCAAAAACTGAAGTGCTTTCTCAGTTCCTATTTGCTCATTATCAGAACGAAATTACACTGATGTTATCAGAATTTTGCCAAAGTCAGGACATTAGGATATAACCCATCTCATCTTGTGAGGAAACGCTGGGCCAAGCCACAGAATTTGAGGCTTGAAGGGAGCATGAAGGGTCACCCTGCCCCAGGAAAGTCATCTACGCCAGAGCTACTTCTGACAGATAATCTTGCCTACCCACATCCTAAACCCATCCTTGGGAGGCTTCACAGCCTCCCTAAGCAGTCTCTTGCAGAGCACTCGGGTCTCCAAAACGTTCAGCCTGTTCCTGAACAAAGCTGCTAACCGTCCTCCCCAGCGGCGCGGAGAGCAAGTCGTCAGCGCTCCCCCGTCACCTCCTCTTACCTAGGTACTGTCTTCTAGCGAGCTGCTGAGGGGCGGAACGGTACCCTGCTGCCCTCGGCCTCCGACGGGTAACAGGGCCGCTTCTCCCAGCCTCAGCCCCTGGGAAGGCCACAGACCTTTCGCCTCCCTCTCAGCTGGAGCTGCCGCTGACCCACAGCTTCACCAAGACACGACGCTCTGAACCGAACGCGGCTCTCTGCTGAGGGGCTCCTTGCCGAAGGACTATTTTCTGAGTGCTTCTTACAGCGCTGCTGGGAACACGATGTTTATTGTTTTGCAGTGAGGTAGTGTTGTTGCCTGCTGCTCTTCACTGCAGGGCTACCGCTCGTCTAGTTATTCCTCACCTTACACCTTGCAGTTGAATGTTGTTGCACTAATATGTATCATCTATATCTTTATTTCTGTGTATACCACCACTGCGTATATTCATCTTACAAAGACATTTAAAATAGAAGACAGTTTGCAGTGCATTAGTTTCCTTGGAGCTGATCCTCCCTTCAGTTACATTCATGTAAGTCACCTGTAACTCAGTTGGGGTCAAGTGCATTGCATTGACGTAAATAACACTGATTTAAATATTTATTAAATTAATAGCTTTTTGAAAATTGGAAGTTTAAGGAGTGAAGGATAGACAGGAGGGTGCTCTCTATCTTCAAAACGTTTGCAACTTCCACCAGCTTTCATCCTTGCTAAGTAAGGTAATTATTATTTCTAGTTTATAAAGAGCTCCTGCAGTCGTTAAGGAGCTGCAGGCACACAGCACCTCTAAAGCCGGGGGAAGCTGTGGGCTGCGTACACGACAAATTACATTACACCTGGGGACTGTCGGACTCAGCTTAGTATTCAGACCACATACCTCTGTCAATAATTCGGAAGAAAGCCTGCTAAAATAACATCTGCTGTCCTTCTGGTTTAGTCTGAGAAGGACATGGCTCTGTAACACATTTAATAATGTGTTTCTATATACAAGGTACATAACTAAACCTGACAGGCAGCGAATATATAATAAGTAGTATGAGACCTACATTTCTACAAGGTTAGAGAAGATGTATGCTAGTGAGGAGCTCTGCCACAAATACAGAACATATACGGGTACCTCAAAGTGGGGGGTTGTTCAGCGGTAATCACAAATGACTTGAACTCACAGCAAGTCTATTCAAGAAGCCATACGGTGAAAAATGCACAGTAATATTTTGCAGCTAACTCTTGACTTACTTTCCTAGAGAACATAAAAACCTTTACAGAGAAAGCAGGAATTTGGACCACAGGAGGGGGAGGAAAAAGAAAAGAAAAAAAAGCTACTGGCACAGCGTTGCCAGCCTAGCACACAATTAGCTGTTTGTGTTCTACAGACAGAAACAGCACATCTATGTTTGATTACAGATTTTCTCCACTCAAATCCTATTTCTTCTTCAGCAACAAAAACAACAGCTCCCCATAGGAGTTTTGACGAACTTGTCAGTTAAGCAATCCAACTTTATATCACCACGGCATGAGGAGGAGCAGCTGGCTGTCATCAGCACACCCTGTGCGACAGCAACGGAGAGTCTCAGAAAAGCAGAAGGAAAGATGCATTTTGAGTAGGAGCCACTTTAAAAAGCATTATGTAGTAAGAAGTTTTCAAATGGATCCTCAGTAAGACAAGTATTTATTACCTATGCGAGGCATTTCCTGCATTTTGGAGCAGCTGTTTGGTTTGATACGCGATACTAACATTTCTTTTCAGAAAGGGAAGAACAAGCGAAGACTTTATACACCAAGAGGAGAAGAGGACCCCTCTCTGCAAGGCTCCCCAGGAAACGATGCACAGCCCTCACTACGGCTGTGCCTCGGGCAGCAGAGACCAATAACCGACCGTGATGAGCTTGTGGCTTTGCAGGCCCTATCGCTACCAGCAAAAGCCTACCATCGGAGTGGTTCACTGGGTTCTGACCCCCTGCTGCTGACAGGGGCATTTTGGGTGGGTGGGCGCAGGCTCCCCCAGGCAGAGGGGGGATTCCTGCCCCAGTGCTTGAGGGCGTCCACAGCCCCCAGCCAGGGCCAGCTTCTCCCCGGGACAGGCTGACCCAGCGCCTTCCCTGTAAGGCAGGGCTGCTGCCATCCCGCACCCTCCAGCGTGCCAGCAAGGCTTTTATCTAGGTGCACGCAGGTATTAATTCTAATTTCCTCACGCTATTATGGGGTTGAGGGTTAAACTATTATTTTGTCAGTGGGGTCTTTTGCAGCACCATGCCAGCAAGGTTTCCTACCTTGCAAACGCTGATGGGAGATAAAAGGAGAGTGAGAAAAGAGCTTTTGTAGAACAAGGCAAGATGAGTGACACATAATGCTTCTCATGACAAATGGGAGCTTTATGAAGATAAGGGAAACTAATAGATATGCTTATTATGCAGAACCTTAGTTTTATGTATTTTATCTCTGCTTTGTCGTTTTACCAGTCAAACATAAAAATGCAGTTTACATGAAACTATTTCATTTCTTATTTCACTTCTTCTGATAAACTCTCTGAAAGCATTTTAGATGAATGGAAAGTGGTGATCTAAAATACAAAGGATAAGATTTAACTGACAATGGAAGTCTAATAATTCCTGCATGCCTTTTATAGATGGCTAGTGAAACCTGGTAGTTTCCAAACCTGAGATGAAATTAAGAAATTAAGATGCAGATTTAGTGAGAGAGGCTCCAACTTGACATGCATGAGAACTGGGATTGAGTTAAGTATTTTCAATGGAAACCAAAGCTTTCTAAAAAGAACACCCTTTTGGTCTGCAAGCCCAATTCCACAGAGGTTTGCAGCCACGCTTGCTGCGCCACCCGGACAAAGTCACTCTGGAAGGTCATTCTCACTTACGTCTCCTCCCCCCCGATTAGTCTCTAAATTCCAATGAATTTTAACTTAATGTTAAACTTAACATGCTGCCGTTACAAATGCATCAGACTTTGAAGCAGTGCACTGGAGAAAACTAAACCCTAAGGATATCATTCACATGCAAAGACACCTAGATCTTATCATTTATTTTACATAAAGGATTTCCATTTGAATTTTAGATGTCTATGTTTTCCAGATTCTTGCTTTATTCATGCAAGTGATGAAAATTACCTTAAAAACCTTGAGAAAATTAGACTGTCTTGAATACACATATCTAAGAAACAGCAATTTTTATAGCACAAACTATATCAATGAACAATTTTGCATGAGTTAGGATTGCTTTCAGAAGCAAAGCACCACAGGATCAGACCTATCAGTCTTCACTAATGCCATGGATAGATTTCCAACTGCTGGGACACAGTAACTGAACTTACAGCAGCATTTCTTAGAAAAGTCTTTTTAGTTAGCAGTACTTTTTGTAGGCTAATTCTTTGCATTCACAGTCTAATCAGGAGCAACTGCTCCTTTTATCTAATTCAGCTTTCTAATTAGGCAGTGAATTGTGTTATTTTGTAATATGGAAATAAATGGGTAATTTGAGATATTTTTGGACTAGTGTTATCACAAACCAATTTATCTCACTTTATATGGGAATTAAAACAAATGTTCTTATATATGAAGTAGACAGTTTATAAATCTCCCAGAAGACTCTTCCAGGTCATCTGAAGATTTCATCTCATCCCCTACATTATGTTATGCAAACATAAGGATGAGAAACATTTTTAATAAAAACTAAAATTAGCTCCAACTGCATTATGTGTTTGCAAATATANTTTTTTCTTCCAGTGAAGGCTTTGCTTCTTGTACTTTTATAACTGCAAATCAGCTTCTATCTCCATACAAGGTGTTGGCCATTTGTCTCCCAACCCGCTACGAGGGGCTACGTCGCGTTTCTCACGGAGCCCCACCGGCTGCTGTTACCGGGGCCAGGCCCTAGGGCAGATACCGTTGCATAAAGATCTCCAGTCGCAAAGCGCCCCTGAAACCACACGGACTCAGAGGGGGGCAGTCGGCAGCCTCCCGACCCCCCCGGGACCCGAGGCCTTGCCGGGGCGGGTTCGGGCTGCGGCACAGCCCGCGGGGCCTCCCCTGCTTCAGGCAGCGCCGTGCCCCCAGCTGCCGCAGCACACGCCCTCCCCGTTTCCTCAGGCAGCTTGATTTAGGGATGTCTCGGGCAACTGCAACGTTACACAGGCAGCCATGACTTTCCACAAGGATTGTGCACTTCTGTTGTCTGAGAAATATAAAATATTTTGTGTGAAGCAATCCTGTCAGCTCTCTTTACCGACCTGGCTCAGTAATCCTCTTTTCATGCCCCACTGAGGCTTTCCAACAGCACACGCACACATTTCGGGTTCCTGCCGCCGGCTCCTGCAGATACAGACATACACTCGCTTTCTTCACTTGGATGGTACCAGCTCAACTGCAAATAATACCACACCGCCCTGAAGCTTATCTGCTGACGACTTCCAGGACCCCTGCCTCCATCCCCATCCTTTTAAGCATCATAATCTGCTAAAGTTGTCATTTAGCAGTGCCCTTTAGAGAATAGAGCAGTCTGGAAAAAAAAAAAAAATACAAAGTCTCTTTTCCTAGATTAGAAGGTTTTAGCAGCGCTTAGGGAAAGTGGTTTCCCTTTCTTTCAAGCTAACATTATTTTGGGAAAACAAAACAAAAAACCCACCACCAACAAGAAACCAACAGAAACCAACCCTGTGGACACCAAGCTCCAGCATCCCCCTGGCTGGGTTTCAGGAAGATCCCTTTTTAGACAAAAGTGGCAAACATGTGGCAAATGATCCAGGAGACAGAGATTTGCAGTTGCAGGAGGTCATTTAACAGATGAGAGACAGTGAATACACCATTTGCCCGCTGTTGTAACCTACCGCTCCTAATGGTAATTAATATAATCCACAGTGTCAGTAGTTCATTGTACTTTTAAAGCATTTGATTATTTTAGCAGTGAAAGATACGCGCACATGCCAACACACACATGCTGTATGCTTACGACAGACACTACAGGTTGTGACGCCAGAGCAGGGCCACCTGCGCTACTGTGACTCCTGGAGCACGGGCACCACGAGGCAGCCGTCAGCTTCGTGGTCACACACACGCTTGGGACTCTCTCTGTTCAGGGGTACGGATGGATGATTATTTAAGACACTCTTTTCCCCTCACTTTTCAACCTGTTAATTCCATTGCTTAAGAACTGTACTTTTTGATCCCTGTTGTGAAGGTATAACATCTTATTTGTAAGATTTCTGCAGAATTTTGTGACTTCACAAAAAAACTGATTATAACACTCTTGAGCGCTAGGGGAAAATTAACTTATTCTTATGTGAGCAGGAAAGATGTTACCTGGTGTAGGAGAAAGCAGTCAGCAGCCGTGCCCAGTTGTGCTGCTGTGACTGGTGCGTACTTCTCACAGCATGCAGAACACAACCTCACTCTTCTGCAGAGGTGAGCATCGATGGTGCTTCAGCAACACAACTCAGCAGTGACGCGAGACAGGCAATGGTATGTAAATTGTGATGCTCACCAAGTTTTACAAATGACAACGGATGCTACCCAAGGGACGTTTGATAAACAAATCATAGTAGTTATGCTGATTGCAGTTATTACTGTACAAAATAGCAAGGCACGCAAATAGCCTTTGTGAAGCATCTATGGGAATGTCACAGAATCAGTCACACCATTTAATTAAAAATTCTGTGCTTAGTAATTATATGAAAGGTGACACTGAAGGAAATGATGGGATTTTAGTTTCAGGAAATTTCCCTTTAAGCCTCGGTTGCTTTGCCAGCTGACAGTGCCAGGGCAGCTCAAGGAACACGCAGCCGAGCGCGCTGCCTACAGACAGCCGTGCCGGAGCCATGCCTGGCGCTGCGGCAGCAGCGCGGCCCCGGCACAGAGGTGCTCCCAGGTGCGCGAGGTCTGGGGGCACGCATGCAGCCCCACGGCATGGTATGCGTGCAGTAGCTCTGCAGTGGGAGCCCTTTGTAAGAAGCTCTTCCAGAGAGCACTACCTGCTTTACAGAGTCCCCTTTTCCTGAAATTGCACTGTGCAGTGCCATGATTTAAGAAGTCCAGAAATGAAGTGGGATCTTGACCTTAACTTAAAGGCATCTCCTTTTCTGACCTCACAGATTGCAATATTTAGAACAATTCCCATGTTAGAAGAAGGTCTTAGATTTTACAGAATCAACCTGAAATGCCCATCTCCTACAGACTCCTTGCTCATTTGCTAAGGCCTATGGCATACTGTGCACATTAACCTCTATATCCCCTACATTTATCCACTGTACAGAAATATGTAATGCACTTGCGGTTAAGACAATTCAATAGGCATTAAATGGACTGAAGTAGAATTAAAAGGTGATGAGGTAAGCATACTTTTTTTTCTTTGCAAATTGATTTTCAACTAAAAAAAAAAAAAAAGATGTTTGTTCTGCAGCTTGGAGGGCAGCTTTGTGTGTCTGACGGGAACCATTTTACTGGCTAGTTACAGCAGACCTGAGGTTGGATGGCTTTCATCAGTGAAAACAGTCGGTCTATTAAGTTAGCGTCCTTTGGAACATCTCACAACATTATATCTGGTAGATCACAAAAAAAACTGCCAGTTAACTTTGCGGATATATTTCAGTGTAATGGAAAAACAAAAATAGTTCCACAGAAACAGCAAGGACCCAGAGAATAGCATCACAATCCCTTCCGAGATATGAAAGTAAAGAAGATTAAAGTTTGGAAAGTAGCTCCCCAAATTACTTTTCTTTTACACACACGAATAACAATCATATCTCACTCTTTCTAAAGGTTGTCGGCTATCTGCTGGCCCTCACTAAGCAAGAGCTCGTATCAGCGCAGCGCTGAAACCCAGCGACAGCAGCAATATTTATCCTGTGGCGACAGCTCCGCAGTACAGCAGGGGATGCCATCAGACCCGCACCCACTGCCAGGCACCGCACCCCGCTATGCTGAGAGCGGGACGGAGTCCTGCAGAGCCGTGGAGAACACGGAAGCCCAGCAGAAAATCTTCTCCCGCAGGCTGGGACAAACATCTGCTTCTTTTTCTTCCAAGAAGTGTTATAAGCTTGCTTATATGCAACACCCTCGAAGATGTGAGGAAAATTAATTTTTGTCAGGGCAGTTTAAGACAACTTTCTTCCAAAAGGTTTATATGCCTTTGAAATTTTTTTTTTATTTTTTTTATTCTTCGCAAATAATAAATATCACTCTTCTCTTTGCTTTGTTTAATATATATTTTTTTAAATTTAATATGATCTGTGTATTTATCCTTAACTAAATAGAAATTTGGAGTTCCAACTAAACTATGAAAGTAATAAATAATAGATCACCACAAAGATGTCATGTGCCTGGGTGAATTTCTTTCATGGACTTAGCTGGAGACAATTACTGTTCCTACTATGAGAATGAGATGGGAGATGAGAAAAGATTCAAACTTGAAGAATCACCACCATTGAAGCAGAAAACAAAATATGTCATTAACTGCCTCAGGAAACAAGCCAAGCCTTGCACATTGCATGCGATGCAACATCAGCTCATCAGCTACATTTCCACAACTGTATCTCCAAAGGTGACCAAAGGCAAACTCGCTGTTAACAGTAAGTATCACATTTAATGACAATATTCACTTGTCCTGGACAAGTAAACACACAGGGGACTCAGTGTAAGAATTACTTCTGTAAACGTTGACTTCGAGGACTATAGATAATAATTCACTACTACCCAGTTCTGTCCTAGTTCTGCGATAGAGTAAAATTCAGTATTTGCCTGCTGCCATGGGATCAATAGAAGCAATATAATGCACACCTCCATCCACTTCAACAAGGCAGCACAACTTACTTTACTGAGGATAAGGCCCCTTTCTGACATGCACCGGTTTCAAATAATAATAAAATAATAATAATAATACCTGCAGAGAGGCAAAGATCTTTCTGTTTTACCTGGATAGCACTTAGAAACCACCCCAACAGAGCAGGGCTCCTGGCATGCTGTTTCTGCAGCTCACACACACAATTTTTTTCCACGCTTTCCTGAAGCACCAGCACAGCGGTGATGCTCTTCCAATTGTTACCAGTAAGCTATCAGCAATTGTTTGAAGTTGTATTGCCAGTATTTACACCAACAAACTGAGAACACCTAAAAGGCTGACCTGCCAACAGCACAGCCACACTCCTCAGGCCCTGCCACCCCTCCAGGCACTGCTGCCTCCCACCTCTCCTTCAGGCTTGCCAGGAACGGGGTGCACCTGGAGGTGTCAGCATCGCAGCTCCCAGCACACCTGCTAAGAGTTACCTTAATCGTTGGGTTGTGAAACGCCTGTCCTCACGCGGAGCACTCTGCTTGCATGCCCCCGGCACCTCGGCCCTGCACACCCCGGCCGGCCTCCACCGCTGCCCCCGCGCCAGCAGGTGCCGGTGCGAGAGAACAGGCCCAGCTCACAGCAACGAGCACAGCGGCTTCCCGGGTGCACACGAGAAGCACCACGGCCTCTTTCAGGATGCCACGCGCACTGCCAGCGGTGGAGGTGACCTGCAGAGCGATCACTGTGGCTTTAGACATGCGGGACTCTCCCGTGCCCAAAGAACCTGCTGATGGACAGCAAGCAAAGAGAGCTTTGATGTTGGACCTGATATTTCTGGCCACCTGACGACAGCCTGTGATCTTCTGAAGGGTTGCTCCAAGTCATGTTATGAAGTACGGAGGTTTGGGAGAAGAACGTGCCCAGAAATGCCCCTCGTCACAAAACATGCTTTTGCCTCCAGGTGGGATCTCATTCCCTCCTTCCGTCAGGGTAAGACATGACAGACACCGATGCACAGGTATCATGCTGGGGGAATGAGCGAGAGCAACAATGCTGATAATCCCCGAGCCGTGTCTGCGAACGCCGTCATGTTCGCTGCTCCTAGCTTGGCACCGACTAGCCCAGCAATGACAACGCTATATACCAGCGTTAGGCAGGTAGTGGGTGTGATGAATTATGTTTCAATATGTTTCTAGCAGCAGGAGGCTTAGCATAACAAAGGGAAAATTGGGGTCATATTCTGAAGGATTACCACCTGCAGAGGCCAAACGCAAAGGCAGACAGTACAGCAGTAAACAGCTCCAAAAGGACTAATTTCCGATTCCCTCTGCCTGTGCTATAAAACTGCTCTTTCTAATGTCACACTGCCAAAGCCAACTTAAATTTTCATGTCCTAAATCAGAGTACCCGACACATTTAGTTTTTCAGCTTGCATTTTGCAGGCGAACATGCAGAGTAAAGATGAAGTAAATGTATATATTTTCAATGTTTTAGCTACTTGAGCTAAATATTTTATACAGCTTGTTCTCTTATAATAGGAACTTCCTTATGCAAGAAATTTGCATATATCAGAAAAAGAAATATTTATGGATTATATCCCTAACGTGTATGATAATACAAAATACTAAATGATGAGGCACTTGCTCTGACGGGTATGATGCAGATGGAGGAGCAATTTTGTCTCTCCAGCCTTTGAGAGAAACTCTAGGAGCTTATCTAGAAGGAAATTAAATTATTCAGATAATTGGACAGAGCAACGATGGAAAAGCATGTTGCTGTTTTCAAAGGGCATCAAATGGCTAAAAGAGAAATTGAATCAGTATCAAAGACAATCCCACAAGTCAAATAGTTTATACAGACTATATACTGCAGGGATTCTGCATCTGCTGGAAGAAAGAACTGTTTTTACTCCTGTATCAGTTACAGAGACAATAAAGATGCCCATGAACTACTTAGAATCGTTTAGGAGTTGCTCAGCCAAGAAATAAACAGTGATGGCCCTGTCCTAAGTCAACAAAAGATTAAAGTGGTTTCGAATTTGTGACTCCCTGGAACTGACGGCATCCTCTGACTTTATGAGGATTTTGAATTTTGTTGTGTCTTTGAAGTGGTAATTTGGCACAGAAGGATGTGCTAGCGAAACAATCTTTTTGCAAGAATAGTACTGTCTGAAGCAAGGTCCTCCATTCATCTGCACCACTGAAATAAGATGAAAAACTGTCTCCTTTTGGATTCATCTGCTCTTGTGTTTTGCTCCTGGACGTACAGAACGGAGACGAAAGCTGTGTCCCACGGCAGATTGGAGGGCAGTGGGTGAGCAGCTGGAGACCGTGGCAAGGCTGCGACCCACGTCCAGGTTGCAGCAAGGACAGGCCCTCCTGCCCTACCTGTTAGCACAGGTAGTGGCTGTGGAGAGCCTGCGAGCTCCTGAAGGCACCTATTTTTCTTCTATGATATGTATGTGTCCGTAAGCTGATGGAAGATTTACAAAATGAATGGAGTTTTCCCACAGCGATCTCAGCTGTGGTGTGCCATTATCCAGCATGGATGTCTGTCCAGAAAAAGAGTGTCCTGAGACCCACCAAATCATTTCGTAGGGGTCAGTGAAGGGCCTTCAGGTGATAACAAATTTCAGTCACAGCTGAGTTCAGGTGTGTTTCAAGCACAGATGCAAATAGCTCAGACACCCATTATCAATCCTCGGAACTGCCTAATATCCCTCACTTGACATTCGTGTTTGTTATAATAGCTATAAAATAAGTTACACATCACTAAGAGACAAACACAAAGTGCAACAAAAGTAATACATATCCCTGACTTCTATTATTAAAATAATGGCTTTTCCCTCTCTCAGTGGCTGAGCACTTAGCTTTTTTGAGCTACAAATAATTCTTCATCTGTCATTTTTTCAGAGGATTACATCATCGGAGAAAGACTTTATTTCATTCTTCACCTTCACTGCTACACTACTAAATTGACTGACATACAATCTCGGCATTTTAGGGTATTCAGTGCCAGACTTCAGCTGCTGTTATAAATCATATTTCTCCACACTTAGTGCATTTTATTCATTTTATACATGACCAGAGATTAGAGTTCAAATGAAATAGATTTTGCTATCCTTCTTATATTCCAAACATCACTAGTCTAGAAATCTTTAATTTTACTCACTTCAACTACTGAATAATTCAACGAAAAAGGAAAAAAAAAAAAAAACCACCATCATCCAATACTCATTTTGAAATTTTGAGCAAAACAAAGTGAGGACTCTGACTGCAGCACGGTGCCTGTGCCCGATGTGCGCAGCTCCAGGTATCATCTTCGCAACACCGATATCTCAGGGCACGTGTGCAACCTGCGCCCGCACGAAGAAGCCACTGCAGGAGGGCTCCGGGCAGGAATAACCACAGACTGCTGCCAAGAGCTGGGTAAATTCACATCTCATGCCAAAGCTGGGTATGTGAGATGGTGTGATCATGAACTGATGCTTTTCAGGTAATCTAATTCCAAAATTACCAACTTACCAAAAGTTACCAAAATTACCAACTTCTACCAAGTTACCAAAGTTACCAAGTTACCAAATTACCAAAATTACCAACTTCTGCTTTCAGCTTTCAAGAGAATATTTGTGGAAGTGCTAAAAAGCACTCATCAAAGAAATGCTGGCAAGCCAGAGCAGCAGTAATGACCATTGTGAGACCTGTGAACTTCCCAGAAACATCTAGGGGAACCAATATTGCTCATAATGGTAGAGGCCAGACAGCCTTACCACAGGTACAATTTTTCTTCACCAAATAGATGCTAAATGAACATGAGGCAAAGCTATTTCACATTTTTTCTTAAATTATTAACATATTGTAGAACAGAAAATAAACTTAGGTCAAATGACTTCAAGCTAATTCCATTTCTATTATATGGAGTAGTGAATATCTAGTGAAAGGTATCGATTATAAAAATGAACAGTTGGCTTATGCGTGTATAAGTAAACATACAAATGGGCAAGTAGACCAGGAAACTAAAAATATTATGGCCCTCATAAATATTCATGCAAAATAAAACAATTTTAAAGAACACTTTCACCTGGACAAGCCACCTAGCTTTCTAGAACTTTACTTTGCAGTCATCCAGGATACACGGTGCTACTTTGTAGTTCAAGAAAAAGAAAAAAACATGTTCTTTCTTTAAAAACAATTTTAGATTCCTAGTCTCACACCAATAGTGTGTTAAGGCAAACATCTACAATCAGTAGTCTAAGGATTTAAATGTTCTTAGAACAGGTCTCTGTCAGACTAAGAGAAGTGCTGGCATTTATTTGTGCTGGCACAAATAAATGTGAAAAAGTAACTGAGTGACCTTCATTTATTTAGAAGCAGCTTTTCTCAGTTTGGAGCAAACTTTCTAGCAGCACAGAAGCATGCATTTATTCAGCAAAACTTCTATCAACCTTCTCTTCAGCCAAAGCGAATGCACAACTTCCAGTGTCAAAAAGGCGAGCAGTGCCCTTGCGGGTCTGTACGTTGGGGCACGCAGCTTAACCCCCCACGGGCCACCTGACCTGCAGAGCACAGCCTCAGCGCTTGCTGAGAACCACGGCCCTTCAAGGTGCTGCATGTGGGCGCCCAGGAGCGCGGAGGGGCTGCAGATCTCTGGGCTCACCAGGCTGTGCCCCGTCCCATGGAGCTAACGGGTTTAGGCTGAAAATACCTACCAAGTTAAATGCATTCTGACATCGTTGCAATAGCTTATCGGGATACAGGTGCCAGAAGGATCAAACATTTCTCTTCCACCCTCTGCATGCAAAGTTGCTACAAGGAGCCTTTTGGAAGCTGCATAGGAAAGACAAGGTATGGAGTGTCTCGATGCAACATGAAGAATTGGCCTCTGAGGAAAAGGGGGTGGAAGTCCAGAGTCGGAGGGAGGTTCGGAAACTCCCTTTAGTGCACAGGTTGGTTCCTCACACTTTGTATGCTTTTATCTGCATGGGCAATTGAGATACCCTGGCATGTATTAAGCAGGCAGGCTCTTTTGTCGAGCTGCAGGTCACAACCGATGACGGGCTTGACAATCGACAGCAGCTCACGTATTTGCACAAGGTTGTCATGGCAATGAAATGTCTGCGAGTGCAGCTGATAGCATACTGCTGCTTTGCCTCGGCAGTGCTGGAAAATACTGCCAAAATTATTCATAGCTTGGAAATAAGAGAGGCGCAAATGCCCTAATTGTTTTCCCCCTTACTATATACTGTTAACCATTTTGGGTTTTGCAATTTTCTTTATTTTTATTGGATGGTAAATCAGTCAGCCTTGCATTATGAAGGCAAGCAGCCCTTTAATTTCATTCATTCAGTTCTTCCAAAATAAAATTTATAATCCAAAATAAATATAGGCACTTTTATAGGTTTATAATCACACAGTCACCTAAGCTAACATTGTAAGCTAACATTGCAAAACCAAAGCAAAACAACAAAAAAAAGAAAGCCCCAAAGCCCCTTTACAAGAGGGCTAAGCACTGCCAGCCCTGCAGAGGAGCTCTCCCCACACAAGTGTTTTCTCTGGGTTTGCCTGGGGCTCGGATGGAGCTGGAAAGTACAACATGCACGTACAGCACCTGTGCCAGTCCTGCTCCTTGGGGGCTCTTCCCAAGCTGTCAATTCAGTCTTAACAAGGAAAAAAAAAAAAAATTTCAGCCCATGTTATGCTCCTAATGAAAAGCAGGACTCTGCGCAGAAGATTCATTTTACAGAGCAAGCTTCATTTTTTTTTTCCTGTCCTTTCACCTTCAATTTTGTCTTCCCCACTCCAGCTGTATGAATGTTTTATTTATACCCCATCACTTTCACCCAGTTGGAAGGCATTCTCTGAAATAAAATTGCTCTTTTTCTGAGACAGTCCAGTTAATAGATTCCCTTCACACCCACTCTCTTCAGCAACTGAACCTCCTTGATGCATCGACACACCAGGCTTACAAAAAATCCCAACAACCCCAAACCATTGCCCCTTCAAACAAAAATCCTCCAGCCCTTCCAGAAGAGCAGGGCTTATTCTCCTCCGGAGATGGAAGTAATATCTTTATACAATAGCTAGATATTTCCAAGCATACAACTTGGTGATACTCTTTGATTTCTCCAAGATATTTGTATGAAGTTACATGCAAATAAGATTAAAGTAACATCCTACCACTGGATACTTATTTCAACTTCTTCACCAGGCCTGGTAACATTTTCTGGAGAATATGATTTCTTGTAATTCTACTGCTTTCTTGCTCATTAAACTCCTTCCCTAGCGTACTCATCTCTGGGAGCATCTATTTAGTGTAAATGCCTGTTCCATCCCTACGTTACTTTTTATCTCAGAGCAAGCTCCACCTGACTGGCAATGTTTTCACCCAAGGCTTTCATGTGGGATGTTAAAGCAACCAAGAATTCTTCTACATGAGAGCAACTGGTGTGCAAAACCTCAGAAATACCTTGCTCATCTAACACATCGAAGAACTGAACTGTGCCAACAGCACTGCCATTTCCCACGCTAACTAAAGTCATCTTGGGCTTCCTCCATTACCGTGTTCATAAGCCCGAAAAAAGTCAATGGGAATCTTTCTCTCAATGTCAGTGACGTTTGACTGAGGCCTATATTGAGATATATTCCCTATACTTGCACATAAAGTAAGATCTAATTCTTCTTGGAGACTTTCAGGGGGGTTCAAAGTGCAAACTGGTGTCAGCAGAGTGCTGGGGCAGATAAAGGCTAATCTTACTCATCTCATGTTTCTTTAAAGACCTTCAAAGAGTAGAGCACTGGTTATTAAAAAGCACTGACAAATATATATATATATATATATATATGCAAAGCAAGCCAGCCTTTCACTGACTTTTTAAATTATAATGTAATTATTATTTAAAACAGATTATTTACATATTGCTTTTGCGACTTAGCACCAAATGTGCTATTGCTGGGAGTGTCCTAGTTGACATTATCACAGTGCTGCATACAGAGTACAAGTGACTATGCAGTTGGGCTCTGGTGCTTGTACTCAAGTACAAAGCATTCTATAATTCCAGCCAATCAGTTACTTTTACTGGGTTCAGATTTATTTATTAGCATGACAATTATTTTACTTTCTAAACGATAAATACAAAGAGTGTTTTAGAGCTGCATAAAAGAATGGTTGGAGTCAGGAGAGGATTAGCTATGGCAGCAAAGCCCTCATTCCTGACCAGCTCTCTTTAGGAATTTAAACCATGGCAAAATAAAGAAAAATAATTCTTCATGAAAAAAGTTTAAAATTTTCCTTTTCTGTTAGTTTCTTGAGGATACATCACTATTTTGATGGAGTCTAGTTTCTGAGAAGCACCCACAGGCAAAGAAAAACAGTGCAGGGTGAGACTGCTGCAGAAGGCAGCCTGAGCAGCTGCGATGGGGCCGTTCGCTCTGCGAGACTCACAAAACTAACGGGCTCCTCGATGTAACGTTTCCACAGCCCTCAAGGAGGAGTGTTCCTGCTCTTCTCAAGGATGCAAGTGCCCGTCCTGCAGGGTAGCCCGGCCAGCAGGCCTTGGGCAGAAAATCGCATGGGGAGCCTGATATGCTTGTGCTCTCATTCTAACATACCGGTCCCCAAAACCCAGTATTCCTCAATAGCTGCAGAATGGTCAAGGTTTTTTTTGTTTGCTTTAACAGTGCCAGGAGGACACTGAAACCTTCCCATCCTCCACAGCAACAAAATAAATAGAGCGATTTGCAGACCTGGGAGGTGGGCAGCAGACAAAGCCCCCGCAGGTTTCGCCCGCGCGCTGCTGCTGCCAACGGCTCGTGGCCCCCGTGCCCGCAGGAGCGATGAACCCAAGCAGCCTGCCACGGGGGCAGCTCTTAAACCTGCCAGCAAGCTTCGGCACCGTCCTCTCTGAGAGCCAGACCGTGCTTTCTGCGACCCCAGCACGTACTTCTGGTAATGCAGCAGGGCTTGTCAGCCGTCTCCACCGCGACTCCCCTTCTCACCACCGACACGTGCCGGCGGAGGAGCCGGCCGTCCCGCTCCCCAGCCAGCCCCGCGCGGTGCCCTGGCCCCGGCTTCGCCCACCGGCACCCTCGGGCCCCCCTCGGCGAGCGCTTTCCCGCGGGGTACCCAGCATTCCCACAGGGAAGCACGCAGGGCTGTGAAAGACTTGTCAAGGATACATAAACGCTTTGTAATTTTTTAAGACAAATTGTTCACATTTTACAGGTGTGTACCAGTAGGTGTTAATTTTATCTATTATTCCTTCAGAGCTGTCCAAGTTTGCATTCAATTAGCTAAATGACTTGAGCCATCCAATTCTTGTTGCTGCTAATGTATCACAATTAGAACAAACTGCTGCCATGGCAACTGCTAAATCTGTCATAACTCATAAACTGGAGTCAGCTTGCCTCGTGGCTTACGCAGTCCCTGAGTTGCCGTGACACGCAGATGGGCATTTATTGCTATGCTAAACTGGGAAGGGGTGATCCCAGAATGCATGATGATTTAGGTGCTCATTTATACGGGATTTAATTACAAGAAGTCAATCATTTCAGGACCTGCCGAATTCCAGTCATTCCACAATCCCCCACGCTGGCGTACAGGAGACATCCATGCCTGTGAACTCCAACCCAGAGCATCAGGAGAGAGCTTCCTCTCTTAATTATCAAATACTACATTTTTTTAATTATAGCAATAAACTGAATCTCTGTCTCATTTGATGTTGCAACGACAATTTACAGCAATAGCCAAACCATTTTCCAACACTATCTAACAAGGTGATACTGCATCCTGTATTACTGAACGATGGCTCACAATTCCTTGTTACCAGCTCCAAATTAACTCAGAAATTAACTCCGATGTGTCATACCTCAGAGGTAACATTACAAATCACTATGAATTATTTAGAGCTCCTTGTCAGCAGTTTCATTTGGGGTACTTACACAGAAGGCAATCTAGAATATTAAGCGGCAAGAAAAACATGAGTTTTGAGTCAAATCACTTCACATGTTTGACTAATCCATGACCTGACAAAAGTTAATGACCCACAGACCCTGTTCTGCACCTATACCTTATTAAATATATTTTTGACTGGATAGAAATAACCTATTTATTGCTGTATTCACAGCTGCACAGCATACCTGCCTTTATACTTAACTGAGATTTATTTACTGTCTTCTATCCGTTATTATGTGTTAAGAAATAAATGTTGAGTATCTAGTAGTTCCCTTATCTCTGCATGAGAAGCCACAAGGAAGCTTGTAAATACAAGGCTGAATTTGTGAAAAACTATACCTTCTGTCAACGAATGCAAGCCCGCGGCCTCAAGGGAGAAAAAGCATCAAAAGGAGGAATTTTTCTGTGTGTATGATTGCAATCAAATCAAGCCGGTCCGGCTCCCACAGGGAAGTTTACTTTAATAAAGGCTGCCTTCCACGTTTCACCTTCCTGAGCCCCGCGACACAGCACCCGTGCCCAGCAGGCGCCGACGGGGCGTGCGTCCAGAAGATGTGTTTATTTTTTCCCAGACAAGTTCTTGCTCCGCTCCAAGCCAGAGCCAACCTGCTGCTTGCAGGGCCCGCGAGGGCCGGGGCCCGACCCTGCGTGCAGGAGGCACCTGGCAGCGCCCAAGTGCACGGCAGCAATTAGAAACTGGGTATTTGGAGGGCCTGACCTTTCTTCCTTATCATGTCATTAACAGATTTCGTCCCCCAGTCAATAAAATAAGCTAAAGCTACGTTGGTTTGGAAGCTCTGAGAATCAAAACACTTGATCTTTCCACTTAAACTTGCCCAGTCCTCCAATTAAGGTACCAGAACAAATCTTAACTACTACCTAACATCAGCTTCGATGACGCCCTGTCCAGCTGTAATCATGTTTTAACCACTGACCACTTTGCCTATGCTAATTGATTTTTCTGTTACCATCACCTAATGTAGCCCAGTTTTAAGCTTTTAAATGCATTTTACTCTTCAGTTTACTGCTGAATTATTGTTGGCAGTTAAATTTGTTAGCAGGATCTGTTCCACTACTAAAAAGAGCTATCTTGCCTTCAGATTTTATTTGACTATCTCCATTAAAGATTACAGGTTGCTCTGATGTTGAAAATGTAAATCACAGAGAATAAGAGGAAGATGATAGCATATTGTTCATCTCGTATTTTGTCCTCCTACTCCCTCTACATTCTTTTAAATAAATCTCTCTCTCTCTCTAAGCATAACCCAATGAAGACCTTGTGAACACTTGAGATATTAAATTTACAATACATATATTATTTTTTTATTGCTATAAACACATTATCAGTGGGACTGTATGACTCAGGGGCATGGGCAGGGTGAAACTTTGGGTTTCCCTTCTCTGGCAGCAGGTAGTTAATGGCTGAATGGATCCCATTTAATGGGCAAGTAGCAGCAGAAGAAAGATGGTTAGGGCCAAGTGAGTAACATCTTCTTTGCAAGTGTGAGTTTCACCTTACTGCCCCACCCTGGGTTTTGTCACCACAGACACTTCAGCCATTTAAAGGCCAAATGCCAACACAGATTGAACAATTTTGTGGTAAAGTGCCTGACATCATTAACTGAAAAGTGCTAAAACTGGAAAACCCTTCATAAAACCTGGACAATTAAAGAGGTCACCAAGGCTCTTCCATGCTGCAGTAGCCAACCCTATCAACATAGATTTGGCTGGGAAATTTCTGCCAGAAAAGGGACCTTGTCTTATGAATAGTGTTTTATACCAGTAGAGCTTGCTGGGTAAGTTTCCAGGTGCTGACTACTCCTTTCCTACCTCCGCTATTCACTTTGGGAAGGAAAACATACGGATCATCTGTCACTGTTGCTGACAGGGTACAAAGACGGGCACAATAGCAGTAGCACAGAAAGTTTAAGGCAGAAACGATGTCAGAGCACCAAAAGGCAGATGGGAAGGGTCTTCCCTATTTCCTTCTCCCCACCCACGGGTGAGGCACAGCTGCAGCCCCGCTTCGTTACCGCAGCCCCCCCGCCGAAGGTTCTGCCAGGCATGTCGAGCAGAACGCTTCCCCAGCGAGACCCCTTCTTTAACAGGGAAAAAACAGCAGAGAAATACTTTTTCTCAGACCTCTTCCCCTAGGTTCTCTTTTCTCTTCCCATTTGTCTCCTAGCCCATGCATCAGAAGCAGCTCCTCTTGTGTACGCTTGCAGGCATCTCTCTTTTGGCAGTCGCAGCCTAACCTCCTTCTCTTTGAGAGGCTTTTCATTTGTCATCAGGTATCGACCCTCTGACGATGGTTCTCAGCCACTTTAATCTGTACAAACAGCACAACAGCTTCCTGAAGCTACCTGTGAAGTCGGCGCTGAGCGGGGGCCAGTGGCAGCTCGGAGCCAGGCACCGGAGGGGCTCAGGTGGTGCTTGCTGTCGGCCAGAGCCCGCCCGGTGCTGGGGCGGCCAACCCCGCCGCGCCCTGCCCGCGGCCCCGCTCCTGCCCCGCGCCTGGGTAGCGATGGGCTGGGCACCGGCCGCCTGCAGCGGGTCAGGAGGAGCCTCGCTGACTTTGTCTGCGATGAATGTGAACGCACAATTTTTTTTTTTAAAAAAGCCATTGTTTCAAAATGCAGGAGTATAAACATCCTCCAAATCACTTTTGACGGGGTACACTTGGGACACAAAATTTCTGCCTCAGTCTGCAAGGACTCCTTGTTGTTTCTTTTTAACCTTCTAAGTTTATGCCTCACAGACAAAATACAAGGCAATTGCTTTGACCGAGTACCATAATTTCTACTTTTATTATTATTACATGCCTGCTTGAACCATTCAAAACAACAAATAAATCCTTCAGGTCAATATTTTCGCAAGCATTTCTTACGTATAGTGAAACCTATTTTTTGCTTTGCATTAAAGTGGCCTTGCTAGACTGAAAATGCACTTTCAAGAACAGCTGTTTGCTTCCTCTCTGCAAACCCAGCTATATTTAGCTCACTGGTGTGCACAGAGGACCTGACATTTTAGTGTTAGAGGATTCTATGCAGAACAAAACTGCAAGAATCTTCACGATCAGCAGAGGTTTTGCTTGGCAATGGAGGTGCATCTCCTTACCAGTCCCCATGACTTGGGATTGAGCCAATTGTTACTGATTTAGCAGAAAAGTAAATTCAGTCTTACTCTCTTGGATAAAATACCAGCTGACCTCCTAGCTCCAAAGCCACGGGTTCCCTCTCCTCTCCCCGCTGGGTCGGGGCAGGTAGCGCAGCTTTGCTGCACGCAGGCGTGCTCGGAGTGCATCAACAGCAAACCCGCCTTGGCTGCCTCTGCGCCGGCTCCCTGCACGCCTGGCCTAGCCGGTGGGCTTTCTGCCTCCATTTTGTTTCTGTTTATTCCACAACGAACAGAAGAAGAATATAGCTCTGAATGTGTCACCCAAGCGAGGGCATTAAGCGACGCTCCTTCTGCGCCCAACTGACAAGGGTCCTTGATTGAGTACCCTTGCGCACACTGCTTTCATAACCCATTCACATGCAATGACAAAAGTACTTAAGGACCCATTCTTTCTGCTGAAATGGTTTGATCAAATGAAACCCTGACTCCTGCATACAAGTTCAGCAAGAAAATTGAGAAACATCTGCATAACTTACGTTGTATTGAATAAGCCCTTCATGGTTTTCTTTTTGTTCCTGGATGAGCTTGGAATCAGCAGCCATTATTTCTTACTCAAAATAACATTATTATGTTTCTACAATACCCGTGGGGTTCAGAAACTGGTTATGATCTGCTCTCACAAAGTGATACTTTAGTTCCTAGCATTTGGCTTAGAATGTCAGACATGATCTACAGGATTTTTCTGAAAAGATGATTAACTCTTGTTCAAACAAAGGAGCATTAATGGGAACTGAGGTTTGCTACAGCAAAAATCAAACTGCACTATACACAGCACAGATCTAGCAGAACGCATCATTCTCTGGCCAACTGGTGTGGAAAAATCCTACAGAGTTTAACAAGGGGAATGACCTTTCAGTACAGTCCAAAATCATCCCACCTGATACCGTGAAACAGGACTCTCCCCAAAAATGCATACAAGGAGAGAATTAGGATTGTAGGCATACACCAGTAACTCAGGGAAACAGCACCATCTTTGCGAAGTACTTTTCTCAAGCCTCACGTACACAGGAAATTCAAAATAAACATTTAAATATGTTAACACAAATTGAAACTATACGTAAAGACACTGAAGTAAACTTATCCTCCCCTGCTCTGACCAAATGAGATAGTTTCATCACTACTTCCTTGTAAACTAACTTTGAAGAGCTATTTTATAATTGTACAGGTACCCCTCAGTCATAAACGCAGCCACCTTGAGGTACGTGCCACTGTTCGTGCTATTCGTGACGCAGGGTTGGTCTATGGCAGTAGCACTGAGCTACAGCAAAGAATCTCCCACTGATGCCAAAGAGCAGTTGCGTGGTCGATGCAACAGCTCTGCAGGAGAGATTATGTTGTCAGTTCAAGTAAATTTGACATTGCAGAGATATCAAAACGCAAGCAAAGAGAAAAGTTTCGTCAACAAGGTAATTACTCTGCTGGACTCAATGGAGCTGCAATTATTCCGCACTGAGGTGTTGTCAGTTTGCACCACAGATAGAAACTGTTGTGTAACACAGATATGGGCATATGCAGAGATTGCTTTTCATATGTAAAGCTCTCCTGGCAGCTCTACATTTTCTAAAAAAAAAAAAAAAAAAAAGCACATGTCAACACTATGCATTAAACACCCACATGCTTTTTCCTTTCAAACTACGTTGCTTTTTAGCCAGAGGCAGTTAAATATGCACTAGAAATCACAGAGCAAAGAGACACCCTTCTTCTACACTTTCCCTTGGTGTTTTTTGAAATAAATGCAGTGCTCGCACACGCATGGCTCGGGCAATGCCTGCCCAGCGAGCGGCAGAGGTGGCAGCGCTGCAGGGCTGCGGGCAGCCCTGCGTGAGGGCCTGGGACTGGCGATACCTTACAGCTCTTGGTTAGTGGTGCAAAGTCAAAACAGAGGAGCCTGAGGAGCTGTAGGACCTGTTTTTGAATCCCCGCTTCACTAACCTAGTCAAGCATTTTGGCTGCTCCAGGCTACACCAGTGGTGTGGAAGAACGGTTCTCCCAAGTGCCAATGAAAAATTATTAATTTATGGTTTTGCCCCAGAACTTCCTCTTCCTCCCCTGCAAGAAGTACCTGCAGCAGCATGCCCTGCTGTGACCTGTTCCAATGGACCTGGAGCTTCCCTTCAAGGGGAGCGTGTATCTATCCATACGGTTTTGGACTCCTCCAGTGGTCCAAAGAGACCACCAAACACAGCAGCCCTGCAGCGTTGTGCCCCTCTGCCCAGGGTTTGGGTCAGGGAATTTTCTTCCCCTCTAAAACACATGATCCTTTCTGGCTTCCATTTATTTTTCCATCTTCCAAATCAGATTTTTCTTCTGTCCTCATCACAGAGGGGAATGGAAAAGGCTAGAATTATCACAGTGAAGAGATCCCTCGCTTTCTACATCAGACATCAAAGCAGCATGCTCGCAGGCTTCAAAGAGTCCCTTGGTGACTGCAGAACTACCGCAGGGCTGCTAATTCAAGTAATTTCTGCTTAAGTGAATACATCTCTGTTATGAGACAGCCACACACAAATTTAAATGTAGTATTATTACTCCATTATGAAGATACCTGTTTCAATAATTGAAAATTTCACAAAATGAATTGATTGTTAATTATCTTTTAGCATTCACCTATATATTCCTGTAAGGCTATTACGGTATAAGCATGAACACAATGACTGAACTGCTTATACCTGACTAACGGTTGGTGGCATCCCTTCATTGCAAATGTACACCCTCCTCCTTAGGTAATTATGTGGAACATGATTGTGGCCTTGGGCTCTGCCTGCTCAGTGTTTTCAATTAGATTTTACTACAAAAGTACATATTAACATTAAAGGAGCATTACAATGCAGCAAATGTGATAAAACAGATCAATGTTAGATGTACCTTATGCTTCTGTTGTTTCAAGAATCATAATTGCCATTAATTTATGGTCTTCTGAGGAGGATCTAATTGCTCTAATCATCTCTTATTTCACCCAGAGTATGCACTTTTTCTGTTACCTAGCTTTAAATACCTGCCTTGAAAACAAAGGCAGCAGACCTGCAGTTTTACCAGTCCTACAGCCTTTTACTGCCTTGGCTGAACTTCGGAGGTGCTAAACACGGTCAGATGCTTGGGTGGGAGATCTCCAAGGCAGAAGCAGGTGCTCGAGGTGTGGGCAGGAATCCCTCTTCTGGGAGACTGCTGACTTGGGAATATGACGCAGCAACGTGGGCACGTGCACTTCTGAATATATTTATCACCAAAATTTCTTCATCCTTCCAGTTATTAAAGATGCCTCTTTGAGGAGTACAGGTGTCAAGTCCCACATCTTGGCCAAATCCTAGGTGATTATTTTCTGCCCAGTGTGAATTCCCCAAGCTTTCTCACTCGATGATGCCACTATTAATGTGGGTAATACGACCCTGGAGGGCACTCAGCACACCCCTGCGATGAACACAGTTTGAGAACACATACAGAATTACGCACAACTGCCTGCCTTAAACGGTATTTCTGAGTGCTGTTGAAATTGCTGCATAACAGCTGATACAATGCTTCTAACTTGTAGTTTATAAATCCATCTGTTAAATGCTTAAGTTTTTTTTTCTCTGTGCAAGGAACTGTTATTACTGTTATTATTGTATTCTTTTATGAAACATTAAAATCTTTGCCTGGCTGAGCATTATACAAATTAGTGGTGGATAAAAATCCAGAATCATTATCAAGCTCCAGAAGGAAGTGAAAATTAAAGCTTTTAAAACACATTTAAATATACAGAGATATTTTCCCACCAGTCATTGTTTTCTAACCAATGTAGACATCCAGCTACAAGAAATTTCATGGCAACACGTATTAACATACCATTGCAGCCTCACTTCAGAGAGTGTCAAAGCTTCAGGAAATATTTAATACTTGACACAAGTGAGTCAAAGTGGGTTTGCAATACCAAGTGTCAAACCTGGTTTTAAAAAAATGCAGCTCCACCAGTGCAAATGACACGGCATTGGGGTGTCTCAGAGCCAGGTTCCGTTCCCTACACGATGACCCCTCTTTTTTTGCGTTGCTGTCTGCAAGGTCCCCAGCTGCCCAGCCTGATGCGGTCAGTGCCCTACGTGAGGCAGAGCTCATGCAGCCTGAGCAGGATACATGGCTGCTGCACCGGGGCTGGGCTCTCCCCTGCACCACGGCCCCAGCACGGCACCTCTGCCTAGGGGAGAGCTGCAAGCGGGCAGGGGTTTCAGGCTGGAAACGGGACAGGCTTTGCATCGGCCTCAGGACTGGAGGAAGCAGGATGGAAACGTAGCTTGCAGCCCCAGCAGGGTTGTGCTTGGTGCAGTGCAAAATTTCCATGTGCTTTGCAGGAAAGTGACCAGGAGCTTGCACAGGAGTTAGTGTCCATCTGTCCTCTGCAAGCTGACCCAGATGGAGCCAGGCAAAGCAGCTCCAGCAGCACTCGGCACCCCGCAGCGCAGGTGCTGACAGCCGGCGTGCGGCTCTGCCGCTGCCCAGGAGGGACCGGGGCAGCCCCCGTACTGCACGGGACACGGGACAGCACACTGGGGCACGGGCAATGCCACAAAGACAAAATCCAACCACGCTCTTCGCTTTACATGCGCAACTCTCCTGTGACAAGAGGAAAGGCACATTTAAAGCTTGAGAACAGCCAATAACGTTACAAAGCGGTCTGTCTCTTCTACAGATGTTGCCTCAGGCACATCCTGCCTAGCCACAAAGCAAAATAGCCTCACATTTTCTTAAGAATACAACCGCCACCCAGAGGTAAATCTGCGTGCCATCACGTCTCCCCTCGTGGACCTCGGAGCTGAGCAGCCTTCACCCACCCCTGCCAACGAGTGGCGCGCGTCCCGCACGGCGCAGGGAGGACAGCGCGTCGCTGCAGCCTGCCGCCACTGAACCCAGCGCCCCGTCACCCGCCGAGCCGGGGCACGCAGGGCAGCGCCGGCACCCATCTCCCATCCCTCTGACAGCAACCCGTCCAACAACTGAACCTATCTAAGCCTTAATTTGGCCTTCTCTTGGTGAGACCTAAGCCATTTCCTGTAATTTCAAACAGAAGTGACAAATGACCACAAATCTCTCCTCTCTACCAAAGTGTTAGGGTAACCTTTTTATTTTTATTTATTTTTTACAGCAACCTAACAAGCAGCATGAGGGGTGGGCAGGTATTCCTGATGAGGCTGAAGCAATTAGTAACACCGTGAAGCAATCCAGACAGTAATATTCTATTTTTCATGAGCTGTACTCTCCCATAGGAGTTCCTCATAGCAGCTGCTAAAAGCCAGGAGCCAGCTGCATGCAGCATGCGGTGGGCCCAGGAGTGCCTGCTTGTTTGGGGAAGGAACCCACCAGACCAGTAGTGAGATGACTCCAGAACTCAAAATTCCTGCAGCACTTACTACTTAAACACTTATTTTTTTGAGGGTTGAATCATTAGCAACAGTGGCACATTACAAGCCTTCTGTGCTATTTTTTGACTAGTAACGGTTTTCTTTTCCTGTTGGAAGAAAAAATGAATGCAAAAGGTAATAAGATGAATCTTATTCAGAACTTTACCAAAAAGTTGTATGTTTAAGAGTTTTGATTGGTTCTAGAAAATTCAACTTTTGAAACTCTGTAGTCACTTACAGGTAATCACAAGCTTTTTATTATATTTTTCCTGTAGTGGTCTTATTCCTGACAAAAATATAGGCCACCAGGATAATTTTATTAAAAGCTTTATCACCAAAAAAAACCCAATGAGTAATTATTTCATTTCTAGATTTCAAAGAACATTTAATTTTCTCTCAATTTAAATGAATCACTATGTACTCATTGCACATAGCCCAGTACTCCACAGGAGTGGACTTCATTGTACACTCTTCTCTTGGAGGATCTCCAGATCTCACAGCTCCAGGCTGGAGGGCCTCAACTGGAATTAAGTAAAGATACTGGTGGGGTCAGGCTTGGCTCAGGACAACTCCAAGTGTTAGATTATGACATTCCATGGTTTTCTCAGATACAATCTTGAGGCTGTATAAAATTAAGAACTTCAGTAAGTGAACATGCAGATCCCTAACAGCTACTGAAAACATAATATAGCAATAGGCGAACCAAATGTGGAACAGTGAGAGAGATTAATATTTGTGGTTAAAAAGTTTTAAGCAGCTACTATTACTAAAACTAGTCTTCATTTATGTTTTGAAGTGCCAGGGCATTATAAAGAGCAAATTGTTAGCATTATTTAAAGCTATTCATTTCAAAGGATTATAAATTACATTTCTTTAAAAGAAAGCTACAGCTAACAATTCTCCTACGTGCCCCAAAATATGGCAGATTCAAAGTCGCATTTTGCGTGAGCCTCAAACCTTGATTTTTTCAACCATCCAACAGTATAAAACTCCAGCAAATGTATTAAAATCCTCATAACTCCAAAATCCACATATGTATAGTTGCTATAGCAACTGTCATCTCAAGCCTTTCCAGGGGAGAAAATAAATGTGTGTCCTACCTGGTTAATCGGTATTTGTATTACAGAGAATTGGAGGGTAACTCAGTTTCACCAAAAAATAGAACAGGTACTGAAGTGCTACTGTGTTAATGTGATATTATTTAATCTGAATATGAATCCACTTTGTGTGTGCCTTGAAATTACAGTATTTAAGTAACATTCAACACAATAAGTAAAAATGTGGCTGCCAAATATATCTGACCTACCCTGCTTATTGATTTGAATAAAAGGAACATTAAAAAATAGAGAAACCTAAAGGAAGGTGGAAGAGTTGACGGGATTAAGGACTTCAGATTTCAAAGTGGCTGCATTACAGTTGAAAAAAAAAAAAAGCCAAAGGTTAATGCAATCTGGATACAAAAATAAGCTGATGGAAAGCAAAGAATGTATGGTCAATGTTTCCCCATTTCTCTTCATTTCAGGATGAATAAAACTCCCAAGGTGGAAGACCATACTGGCTGAGAAACCATCATTACTCATTCAGAGTCATGATTATAACTTTCTTTGCTTGAAAAAAAGTCCTCAAAATACTTCAAGAAAAAATCCCATTTGAAGCATATATTCAGGAACATGTTGACAGTTATTACTGGGCTGTAGACATATCCAGAAATTTATTATTTTAATCTTAGCAATTACTAAATAAAAGTAATCACAGCTACTAGGCAATAAAATCTCTGAGAGACATAAAAATATAATGATGACATATCCCTCATATTAGTTCAATGACATAATTTGAGAAAATAAGATCTTAGGGGAATATTCAACATACACAACTACATCTGCACGTAGTTAGAGTACGGATATGGACTTCAAACCTGTGGAAACAATGATTTCTTTTAATCTAACAGATACAGAGCTGGCAAGTTTCCAAATAGCATTCCTTCTTCAAAATATGAAGAGCACATTCAGAGGAAGCCGTATATCTGTACATATTAATAAGTTATGCAGTCATTCTGAGTAAAATGCCAAATGCAGTGTTGTAGTTTGGGCAAGCTAAGTACCCGTGTGGATTCTGGCATGTCTGCTACATAAAGCAGATTGATATTCAGGTTTGCCATTAAAGGGATCTAATTTTTCAGTATTACTTCCTAGGGATTCAGGAAATTTAATTTAAGCAACAGTATATAAACATGGCAATACTAAATTATCATAGGAGAAGAAAATAGCTTGTGATCTCATAGACATTCATAATCAGAGCTGAACACTGTGAGAAAAAAGGAGAACAAAGTGGCAAGAAAAAATCCCAAACCCTAACCAGGGCTATTTAACACAAAACCTGTCAGTTCCCGCTGCCCTATTAAACTCCTCACAGCACCAGCTACGTTACACCACAAAAGTAAAAAAGTAAGCACAAGTGTTGAAAAGTATTGTTTCCTTAACAATAAATTGACTTTTATGTACAGAAAAAGCAACACTGTATTTTAAGAACTCTACCTGTCGCATTGATTTAACTACAGATGCTTTTTCCCCTTCACTGTATTTTTCTTTGTTTTCGCCATGAAAGCATTGCCTCTGGTAATCCTCGCTGTGTACGTTTTAAAAATATTTACATTAAGAGAGAGTAGTAATAATAATAAAAAAGCAAACTATCACTGCCACCTGTGAATTGATGTTTCCAAGTTGCATTAGAGCGTATTGTGTGCTCTGTCATGCTGTCGCTATTTACGACACTATCTGTGAAAGATCTGAAAATAATCCAAAGAAATAAAGGGCAATGAAGAAACCGGGAGACCCCGTTGGTCTCAGCGGCGCCGCCCGTGGCACCGCCGGCACAGGCCGCACCAGGCCCCGCCAGGCCCCACCAGCCTCCCCACACGCAGCGGCGTGGCACGGCCTGCTGCCCGTGGCTCCCTGTGCCACCTGCAGGGACAGGACGAGGCCCCAGCCGCTGACCCTGCTAACGCAGCCACTGCAGTGCCTGCCTCTGGGAGCTGGAGGTACATCAGGAAGAGACAACTGAGGAAAAAGACGATGAAGACCCAACCCCAGGCTGCTGGGGCTAATTCAGTACCGGTGCAGCGCTGCGCAGGGCAGGGGGAGAAGCGCAGCTCTGCAGAGGGCTCACTCCACACCACTTGCATCCCTTCCCATCTTTTCACTTCTGTACTCTAAAATTTTGACTCAATTTGGCTTATTGATTCAGCTGTGCTTTGCCTGACCTTACAGAGCAATCTGTGCTCTTTTCAAGTGCCACTTTGTATTGACTCTGCCGTGGAGCTATGACTCTTGTAATTGGTTTAACAGCTCTTTGAGGCCACTTTGTTTCTGATAAGATACCCACACATCCACTGAGAATTTAAAACAGTTTTGTTGTCAAAAACAATTATGGCAGGAGTGCAAAAGAAGCATTTTAGCAGCACAGCCCCTCTCCAGAGGTACGGGGTAAGAAGGCGAGCCACGTGAGGCACACGGACAGATGACCACCATCCCCTGTCCTCAGCCTCAAAATCCCCTGGCCACCAGAGGTGATGCTTTTGGTCATTAGGAGCTGCTCAGAGTGCAATGGAAGGGACCCCTGTTCTCTGCAGGGACCGGCTGGCTCCACGTACAGTGGCTTTTACCAAATAGTCAAGGAAGGATCTTTCTGAGTACAGACGTGACATGATTCCTGCGTCCTGGTCCTCAAACAAAGGCTACAGCAGCATTTCAGAATATATACAAATAGCTATAGGAAAGCACACCAAAACCAACCCCACCCCAAAACCCAGACAGCAACAGATTCGCAGGTAGGAAGCGCTGGTACGAGGACACTGCATCACAGCCAAAGCAACGCGAAGTGCGGCAGCACTTCATAAGGACCACCATAAACTGCACCCACCGGGCACCAGCAGGCTGCATTACCAAACTAAGTCTGTAAATTATAACCGACCAGATGTTTTCTGAAGGTTTTAATAGCGGACAGAGAAATTGTCTTGAAGAAATGCAAGCTGGGAAGATGACAGGAATTTGCTTTTTCCATGTGCAGCTTCCCATACATCCCAAAGGTTTTACCTCCATCCCTCAGCACAGACTGATACCTGGCCTTCCTCAAGCCCATGCCACCTCCCTCCGTTCTGCTGCTAAAGCTGCTGCTGGAATTATTTGCCTTTGGTGAATTACTTCCAGCACACTTTAGTCCTTTTCTTTTTTTTGTTATTTTCTACACTGAACAAGGGAGGTATATTTAATATGCTTTCTACCAAACAACATTATGCTTGTATTTATTGATAAAATAAAATAAATCCATACAATGAAAATCACAGCATTATATATAACACCATTTCTCAGCTTAAAAGATTGCGTAGCATGAGATTTTCAGCAGGTGCAATTTCCATTTCAGACAAGACTTGTGTGGCTAAGCATATACACAATATTTTCCAGAGAAAATATCTGACAGGAAATCACTAGCAATCACAAAAAAGTACAATACNACCCCCCCCCCCCCCCCCCCCCCCCCCAAAAAAAAAAAGAAAACAAGAAAAAGGAAAGAAAGAAAAAGAGGGAGACAGACAGAAAAGAAAGCCAAGAAGCAAAGCTATTGTAGACTGCTCTCTGTGTAGGCACAAAGGTCTTTCTGGATGGGGAAAAGTTTCCAGCCAAAGGTACAGCACTGAGATGTGGCACATCTTAGGTCAGATGTGCTACAGCCAACGTCTGCCAATGCCTATGGGCTGGGGGACCCCCTCTCAGCGCAATACATAAGTGCCTTCATGCAAGTTGCACGGGTTTGCTCGCACTGAGAGGTTTGTTGGACAGAGCGCAGGGGCTGTCAGCAGAAGGATCTGCAGTAAGCCCCAGCCCTGCTGGAGGGGCTTGCACACATCTGGCTGCAGAGACACACGCTTGCTCTCCTGGATGCCCCCAGGTCTGCGTGGTGGCACAGGCGGCCCCTCGCTGCTCAATGCACACAGACCCTAAAGGCTGTTTGCTTAGCCTAGTATCATCTCCTGTGCTTGGTGTGAAATTGAGTTAATAGCTGTCTCTTTCGCTGTCCTACATGAATTTGTGCAAGAATCTCCTGTTTTCAAAGCAGTACAGGTTAATTCAGCTCTGTGAATACACGGAAAACTAAAGCTTTCGCTGCTAATGATTTTCAATTCTGGCAGCAGCCTTTGAAATTCTTTGGGTCCTTCTATCACCTGCTTAAATCTTTGCAGACAACAACTCAAAACACTTCATCTTGGTCACCTGCAGGCCTAACACATTCCCAGGCAAGCGGCACAAAAGCTGCTCTGTGCTCGCTGTGTCAGACCAAAGGTACACATGGACCCAGCTGGGTCTGAAGCCGCCTATGCTGTTTCTTATCTCCCCCTCGACAGGGAGAGCAGAGGTGTTTGAAACACTTGAGAGACTCAGCAGGTGAAATTACCTCCCTTTAAGGATGCAAAGGCTGCTTTTAAAGCCCTTTACTCATGAAAATCCCCGTAACCTCTGCTTCCCCCTGCTTCCTCCCATCTTCCAGAAGTAAAACCAGGCTGAAACAATTGCAGATCTCTGTACAACCAACCTCTTGAACTGCAAAAGACAAGGCTCTGGTGCAGGCACCTTCCTCTGGAAGAGATGTGGCAAAGGAAGGACCTGCCTGAGCAATACCACTGCCGCCTTCCTGCAATGCTACCTCAATAACCCCTGAGTTTAGCATTGGCGAACTTGGAAGTGATATCTCTTCTGCTGTGGCACCCAATGAGATGTGCTAGCTGGGGTCTGAAATTTGCTTGCTCATTTAAATTATGAAATAATTTTATCCCTAGAATTGAGCTTGCCCTAGTCTTGTGTGAAAGAACAGATGTAAAATGAAGACAGAGGGAAAAAAGGAGAAAAAGCCAAAGCTCTTTCCTGCACAGGGAAGTTCGGGTGCAGTAAGTGAGAATAACTGACGGTATACTACTAAATCCATGCAAAGCCTGTGGGAGAGTGTTTGAAGTGGGGTAAATCACCTTGCTTTTGTGCCCAGACGCAGGCGGCCTGCGCTGCATGCAAGGATTCGGGCTGTGCTCTCCTCCGGGCTGGGTGCCTGCAGCACTGCCCGGCCAGCAAATGCGTGGATTCAGCGGTGCCCTGCCTGGCCCAGGTCTCCGAGTGCTACAGTGTTCATGTGGAGAACCAGTAGAAAACATAGAGAGTGCCAAGCCCGTACCCCAGTTTGAACCATTGGCTGCATAGACACAACTCATTCCAGTGCCCTTTTAAGAAGTACATGTGGTCAGGGCTGGGGAGTCTGGCAGCCAGGCAGCACAGCCTAATGGCTTCACTTCTCCCTAAAGACTAGGGCAGCAGGTACTTGCCAAATCGCTCTGAAATCACACCCATCACCAAACGGGTTTCAGAGAGAAGTAAAACCAGACCCCTATCACCAAGTGTCAGCTGGAGCCATTTTGACAGCAACAGCAAAGTGCAGAAAGGGCCCGGGACGCAGGAAGTAACTGGGGTTGTGATGCTCAGTTACTTACAATTTGATTTAGCCCTACACATTGTAATGGTAGACTGATTTTTCATCTCTTGAATACCGTTTACTCAAAAGGCACAGAGCAACTAAGGTTATCCCTTTTTAAAGACTTAAAATGCAAAGCTGGAAAGACTTTTTCTTGCCAATAGATTATTCAGGAATGTTTTGGAAAATGAATAATATTGTCCTCTGGTTGCTTATTGCCTTCTTCCTCCAAGGCCACCATCCCTAATAATAAATATAATGGGAAAAAGGTAATGACTTTCTCCTTGTTGTATTGTTTAAGATAAAAGACAGACTGCTAATGTTGGTGCCTAAACCATTGCAGCATCAGCTGCAAAACACTGGGTTGGGATCCCAGCAGAGCTGATCTAGTACATGTACAAAGAGCACTTTAAACCTGATTTCTGTTGGCAACGAATCCCAAAGTTGACCATGCTTTGCATACCTTCACACACACGTCTTTGCTCTGACTGCTGGGGCATATTTCCCTAAGCTGCCCGGCTGCTCTCCTTAAGCTGCCAGCGTGCCCTAGAAGCTATGAGGACTGGCTGGACATTAAGTGCATGTGAGCTCCGTAACTGACAGGTACAACCCATAGGCTCCTGCTGTGACATCCAAAGCCTCTCCAAGCCAATGGGAATCTTCTAATGGAGTCTGGTGCTGTTTTGTAATAGTTCATTTTTATAAAAATCCAACTGATGTGTTAGATCCTGATGTTTGGATGCTTTTTCTTAAGTGGCATAATAATAAATGGGGCTTGAGCGGACCTCACAGATGAAAGAAAGCAACCTGACATTCACTCCAGGACTCTATTTATGTCCATGCCATGAGCTATAGGGCAAGTCTACCCAAGCTAGTTTAAAAATAACCAGTACAAGTAGCCTCAGTCTAGTCTCAGCAGCTGGAGCTCAGGACAGACTATTTACCCTGTGTAAATATGGCCTGAGGCTGCTATTTATGGAGCTGAGCACTCATCATACAACTATACACTGCACTCATTGCTGAACTCCAGAAGTGCTGGCATCTACTGAGACTTTTCTGACTTTTTTTTTCTTATATCTTGTATTCAAAATGATTTAGTTAAGAGATGCCTCTTTAAGAATGATATGAGAGTTAAATCCCACTTATTCCACAGAAAAGATACAATAGAAATGGATGCAACAATAAAACTAATGGCTAATATGATTGCTATTGATCATTTGCCAGTTTTTCAAATGAACAGCCCACCGGCTAACTGGAGAAGGAAAATAGTGCTATATATTGCTCTTGTCTCTGTAATGAGCTAACTGGATAGCTCATTTTAAAATCTATGTAAAGCTGAACATCAGTACATCATTTATAACTGTAATGAATCCTGATATATCAGATGCACATTTGTTCATTTTCACCTACCTTTTCAGCTGACTGGGCAGTGCCAAAAAATATTGGAATGAAGGCAAGCCATACTATACAGGTAGTGTACATAGTGAATCCAATGGGTTTAGCTTCATTAAAATTCTCTGGGACACCCCGAGTCTTGATGGCATACACAGTACATGTAACCATTAGAAGAATGCTATAACCCAAGGAGCAAATGATTTGTAGATCCGTAATGTCACATTTGAGAACTCCTCTGGCTTGATCTGGGTTCATAGTTTTCTGCTCATCATAATCTATGATGATGTTGGGTGGGTCAACTGCAAACCAAATAAAGACACCTAGAAGCTGAACAGATATTAAACTCGATGTGATGGCCAGCTGTGACGTGGGGCTTATCAGCCTAGGTGCTGTCACTGATTTTTTGCCCTGTTCAAATATGCGGTAGATGCGGTTTGTTTTAGTTAACAGGGCTGCATAGCTGATGCACATCCCCAAGCCCAAGAAGATACGCCGGAAGGAGCACACTGCAACATTTGGTTTGGCAATCATCAGAAACGTGATTATGTAGCACAGAAATATCCCTGTCAACAGGACGTAGCTGAGCTCCCTCCCCGAAGCCCGGACAATGGGAGTGTCGTTATATCTAATGAACGTTGCCATGACAAAAATGGTGGCAATAATTCCAAGCATAGCCAAGAAGACAGGGATCACAGCCCAGGGAGAGTGCCACTCCAGCTTGACAATGGGTATGGAGCGGCATCCTGTGCGGTTCTCGTTGGGCCGCTCGTTGTACGAGCAGAGCAAACAAGTCACCTCGTCAGCCTGGTACTGGTAGCCGTCGCAGAGCTCACAGTGCCAGCAGCATGGCATCCCCTTCACCATCTTCTTCCTCTCTCCTGGCTTGCAAGGCAGACTGCAGACTGAGGACGGGATTTCACGCACTCCTCTACCCCACTGCATTTCGTCGATCTATGAGACATTTGAAATAGAAAGAGGCTGGTTATGTAGATGTTACTGCCAGACAGTAGAAGGGTACCAAGGGGGAACCTACAAACAAATGGAAAAACTTTATATGTGGTAGACTTTGCTTTTCCAGGAACTGTGCACACCAATGTCTTCGTGTGGGACTCTAATCCATGACTGTATTTACGGCCATCATTTTTTCATTTTTATTAGTAGTAAATTCTGGTAGAATGACACAGAACATTGGATAAAACAGTAGAGTGTAAACCACCTTGCTGCATGAAAATTAGTAAGAACACTGAAATGGCTTATGGAAAGGCAGCAGTTACATTATGAAACTGTTTTTCATGCATCCAGAGTCTGGGCTTCTTACAGAGACCAGAACAAGAGTTCTTCGTTCCTGGCACTACTATTGACCAGGTTAATATTTTAAATGAGGTGGAAATGTGTCTTATATAGGGCATGGAATCAGTGAGAATGCAGTAAGATCTGCAGTGAGAGCCATGTAAGAAATACTAAGTACAAAGAAAATAGTCATCAATGAAAGATACAATAATTAGGTAATATTTCATTTTAAAGTCACTTTCAGCTTTTGAAATACCATACATGCTCCTGGGAATACAAATTATAAATAATTATATTAAGGAAATGGAAAGTCTCATTTGTTCTGTAGTCTTAAGAATCCTAAACTCCAAAGTATGTGCACAAAGGTTCCCAAGTACTGCACAAAATTAGAGTCACAAATCATTTCAAAATATTCCAGACTAAGGCCACTAACTAGTCTCTAAGAACCAGGAAGGTTTAGCATTGGAGCTCCCCTGAAATAATCCAGACTGGAACTACTGGGAAGGTCCTGACATTCCCAGTGCCAGTTCATGGCACCAAATTCCAACTCGGCCGCACAAGAAAATTTCAGTGACTCCACTACCCGCTGCACGTGTGTGTGTATGTATGGCTTTTACAGATATAATACCTGATCTGCTGGGATAGATGTGAATAAATATAATTAAAAACAACATTTCAGCTAATAATTTAGGTTATTAAATGCTTACAAGCTCCACTACTTTCTACAACTAAGAAATTCTAAGATGAGTTGCTTGAATCAGCCATCTGCGATTATTAATGTGCACAGAAAGACTGGTGTTTGCATGTCTTAAATTGAAGGATTAAGGTGCACCTTCCTAATTTAATTCAAAATAGATCCTGTATCAACTTCATTTCATATATTTGAAAAAACACTGAAGCCACAGACAGCTCAAATACTATACTACCAAGCCTCTGCTGTGAATGTTATAAAAATAATCCCTCAATAACAGATATTTGAGAGGTCTGCCACTGCTTGAGAAAGTTCATTAACCTTCAATATTCACTACTTATTCTGAAAGAAAAAAAGGTCCATGAACACTTCTCTCATACAGTGCTGAGCTGAAGGTTCGCAGCTTACAGAAGAGGAAGGAATACTGATGATGTTAGAGGAGAATGCAGCACTCATTGAATTGGTGAAGGGTAGTTTGGGATGAGCATGCACCAGGAGCCAAGAAATCCATTTCTAAGCCCGACTCCATTCCTGGTCCAACCAGAAAAGCCAGGAAGCCCTTCAGAAACACGGAGCTGAATTCCTAGGTTGTGTGTGACTCTCAAGAGAGCTGCAGTGGGCTGGCCTGTGTGTGTGTAACTTGCTGTAGGGGACGACGAAGGAGTTCTGCAGGAAACAGAACCAAAAGGATGGTGAGCAAAGTGAAGCAGGGCCAACATTTCTAACAGAAACAAGCACAGACTCAGGGCCCCATTAAAACAGAGCGTGAAAATGTCATGACAACTCCTTAAGCAGCCAACTGACTGACCGTTTGCCTCTTATTTTATTCTTCCTAATCACTGATTTATATCTTGCCCTTTTGAAAAGAAGTAGCCTGAGAAAGGGCAACTCCCCCTTACCTGCATTTATACAGCTAGAAAGTGGGACATCAATCCAGTCTGGAGCCTCCGATTGCTATTACAACTACCAAACACAGAAAGTACTTGTAATTTTTACAGCATTGATATGAAATGAGAAAAGCATCTTAAATGTATGGATTTTGACCCAGTCTGCAGTGATGAAAGGATTCTCACCAACTTTCTGCATGCTAATATCTCACAGAACCACAGATTTATTAATGCTTTATCATATGCCCTCCACCCCCTGGCATTATACCTATAAAAGGGTGAATTTCCATATTCTCAAAAGTATCCCATGGCATTGCTAGATAGTGGGGACAGCCTAAAGGTATCTTACTCTGCGCAATACTGTGTGAGGTAAATAGAAGATTGGGCAAAATTATGGAAAGTCTTTTTTGTGGTCTTCTGGGACCACACCATGATAACTCTGTATCGCTGGCCTCAGAAAGACTCGCGGTGTTCTGTTGCTTCTGGCTAGAACATTAATAATGAAAGCTGCCTGCAAGATAAGCCACCTGTCACTGAGGCCTGGCGCTGGGAGATGAGAGTCTGACTCAAACTAGAGACACTTTCCCCACAAAGGAAAGAATATTTTTGAAACATTTTTTGTCTTTGAAATAAATTGTTTCATAACTGCTTTCAGAAATGCAAACAAAAGCAATAAAATGTTCAGCTGTGTATTTGGCTGCCTTAGGAGCTAATAATTGTGCCTGATGTATACTTTTCTGTCACCCTTCTCCCATCTTTTACTGCAATTTCCTTGAAATAAGCTTTTGAAAACCTGAATCTAGAAAAGACTTCTATTGTGGCAAAAAAAAAAAAAAAAAAAAAAAAAAAAAAGTTATATTCAGTCACTTCTTCCATTTACTTAAATGTAAGCCTGCTTCTATTTAATGACATTTTCCCAATAATTTTGTAACTATGAGTTGTAAACTGTTTACTTCAAGATTTTGCTGAGTTCAGAGCTTCAGGATTGGGACCATAAAATCCTGATGAAATAGCAAGGATAATTTTTGTTCACAAAACTGTAAGAGGACCTTCAACAAAAAACAAAATAGCAGATCATTTAATTCAACACAATCTAATCGTAGCAAATCATGGGATTCACTGCTGTTAGGTTCAGACAAAAGTTAGTATTTTAAAGCAGTTCATGTGAAAGCAAAAATTCTGGCTTTTGCTTCTGCTTCCGATCTCAGCCACCTCGGCGTAATGCTGTGTCCTGCCCAGCGGCTGCTGAGAGCAAACCGGCAGCAGGAAAGTTTGCAATACAGAACACCGAGAGCAGAGCACCAGATTGCCGTGGCAAGTACAAACTTTATGCATGATATATCCTATTTTTAAAGGAGAGAGGTGACAGAAATAAAAAAACTGTTTTGAGGCTGATGATTTCCAAGATTGTTATTTCAACATGCATCCAGCCTTGCCCACCAAGGTTGGTACCCAAACTACATCTATTCAAAATCTAGATGGCAGATGACCAGCATACCTTGAGAAATAGGAATACCTAGAAACAGCAGCTCCAGGACTCTGTAGGGTCAGGCTCCTGTGCTGATTTTGCTCCCAGACCAGTTTGAGTAGCCTGGGCAAGGCACTTCATCATGTCCTTACTCCATTTTTCTTTCATTTCCCCATCTATAAGCTGGGGGTATTCTCAATTATGTTTATAACAAAGACCTACAAATTTTCCAAGATTCATGGAAGGAGAGTGCTAAGTACTTATAGAAATATAAGATTTATAAGTAAATATAACAAACACTTATCCCATAACCAAAAAGTAATTATCTGAAAATGCTAATCTTATCATTTAGAAAGCAGTAGGTAAACAATTTAATAAATCATGAGAAAGTACTCTTGCAATGAATACAAATGTTGCTTTTTTATGTACAAACTTCCATTTCAGTAATACATAAAAATGGCACACAGAGGATTAAGGGATTTACTTTTTCCAGACTAACACCACTTACAGATGTAGCTGGACATGCTGTGCTCACAGCTATCCAACAGTTTTGCATCTTGAACTTAGCACTTGACCAAATCAGTACTGTGGGACACAACAAACTCCTCCATTAGAATTCTGCCAAGTTTGGGAAGGCCTCAAAACCTAGACTACATTAGGGGCTGTAGATACACGTACGTCTAATTTCTTGAAAAAAAATCACATATCCACCCATTATCCACTTATCATCATGTTAAGTGGCACATCTCCAACAGTATAATGTGCAGGCTGATGCTATTATAGTTCATCCACTGATGAAGTGATCTGATAAATGGAAAAAAAAATATCGCTCATTGCAGGACATTCAAAAGAACTTCACAGTTGTCACCCCTCCATGATACTTGGATCCACGAGATCCACTACGTGATGGATTACACTGCGTTTTGCCCTGCCACCAGCCCTCCCTCCAGGGCTGGCCCTGTCCTGCTGCGACATTGGATGTGCATCCAGCACCACTCTGCCCAGCGCGGGGATGCACTGCCAATTAATGCTTCCTGAAGGCTGCACTCTGCACTTACTTCATTTTCTGGGTTCATTTCTAGATGCTAATTTCCACAAATAAGGCTGTAAATTGCTCTGGGCCCTTGCAGTGTGAGCAGCTGCCCCTTGGCTCCCGGCAGCGCCGCAGCGAGAATCAGAGCAGGCAGCAGGCGCACGGGGCTGAGCCTCCTGCACAGCGCCCTGTCCGTAAACACCTCGAGCTGCAGGGGTGGGATGCATTCCCAATATTAATTCTCATCAAGCTCACTACAGAATAAACATTAACAAGAAATGCTTAGTCTGTCTCATAAGGCCTAACATAATTGTTCATTTTAATGAATAAAGTAACTCGATGTCTGTGTACAATTTAAACATCGTTGCTTCTTTTCTCACCACCACAAACATTTCTGTAATAAGCTATTTGTTCTGAACCAAATTGTTTCATGCAATGTTAGATTAAAATAAAAATCAGTACAAAAATAATTACATTACTGATAATTAACCTACTCAGGAAGAAGATAGCCTCTTTCCCTGACAGGACATTTGTTACAACTGTGCCATTAATTTCAGAGGCATATCAGAAAACAATTGTGGAGTATTGTGCTCAGATTTATTGCTACCTCACAGACTGCTTTCAGGCTCCAGTCACTAAGTCAGCAGTTCAAACAGTTTTTGTATATTCCACTTCCCAGACAGCAATATTTGCATGACTTAGCTCTTAGGGCTTAGCTATTAATGTCTTGTAATTAGCTTTTCAATCCAGAGCTTTAACGTGATAACAGTTTTAAGCTAAGAATATGTCAATAACATATAGTCAACAAAGCCTCCTGCAAAATATCAACTAAAATCCCTTAAACAGATAACAGCAGCGATAAGCCAAACGACCAGAGAAAGACATGAACCTACTCCAGTGACTTGCCCAGACATGGCAAATACGGTGTTTTACCCAATACTGCTACTTTTCGCTTTAATTCCACTGCCTGCCCGGGGCTGACAGAACAGCCTCATGACACGGGGAGCACGGCTTCAGGCCCAGGTGGGGGACCTTGTTTCCTCCAGCCCCAGCCCCGTGGGCAGGGGGCTCTGCCCTGCCCGGAGGCCCCTCAGGGCTGCCCGCCCCCGGGAGATGCACGCTGTGCCAGCGAGAGCTGCTGGGTTCCCAAAGGGCAACTTCAGAGGAACAGCAACAGCACCCAAGTTCTCCCATTCCGCTGAAATACTTATCTTAAATCCCTCCAATCTATTCTCTTCTCAACCAGACGTTAAAAGTCCTTGCGTATTTTTCTGCTCCGGTCTCTCCTACCGCTGCCCTCTGTTCCAGTGACTGCTGCAGGAAAAGACACGGCCACATCCAGAAGGAAACACACGACGAGCAAATCACAGCTTTCAAATAGAAGATAATGGAAACTCATTGCTGCTCACAGTCTTGCAGCCAAAAACCTGGCAATTTTGTGTTGTCAGCACAAGTCAGAGACGGCCCTTCAGCACGCGGGCTGACGTGTGGGCTGGCCCCTGCAAAAGGGCATCTGGTATTTGGGTGCAATATAAAAATCTGCATAGCACCTGCGCCACATTTTATTTAACACATTCAATCACTTTTGATTTAAATTTCAGCTAGAACTCATAGAACATCACCTTTGTTTCTACACTGCAGCACCTTTTTGCTGACCTCATAATAAACAGATCTCAACCTACATAGCTTGATTTATTTTCCTCTTTTCTTTTCTGCTCTTACTGTTTGTTTAGTTTGGTGTTTGTCATCATTTTCCACCAATCTCACCTACTTGAGAGCACTGGATACAAGTTACACTGAGTGCTTGTAATAACCTCTTTAACGAGATCCAAAGTCTATTTGTTCTACATTAAACCAAGGACATTTTTAGCACAACACTGATTCAGAGAAAAATGCTTAATCTACAGTTTTTGCAATAATGCTTATTATCATACATTCCTGTTGACACACAATAAAACTGAAAATTAATTATTTTAATGGTCTTATATCTGACTGCAGCTTTGTGTTGTCTTCTCAGTAATGGAAGGGGATAGACCATGAATCTTCAGTATTCATCCTGCAGTCCCTGCATAATTTTTTTTCATTAAAAAAGAACGTATACTTCCAAATGTACATTTATAATACACGGTTCTTATCTTTTTCAGTTGATAGCTTAGAGCAAATCTATCTTCTGAAAGTAGAAGTAATCTAAGAGAATTTTTCATCCTGAAGTGGCTTACAAATAGTTTCTGTAATCAGCCCCAAGCCCAGGGCTCGGAATGACAGGACATTTTGGGGGGATCCATGTTGATGCCCTTTGTGTTATACCTAATGTTTCATCCCCTGTATGTTTCATTGTCAAATTTGACAAAACAGAATCAAATCTAATAGTCTTCTTCCATATTTCATGAAATAGGCTAAGCTCACCAGTGCCTTTAATATTTAACATGCAGAAAATAACAGCTCCCACGTGGGGAGCAACACTGCCATTCTTATGTGCTAGGCTTCATCTCAGAATCTAATGTATTCATTTGAAAATTAATAAAACCAGCCCTTGATTTCTAACACTCTTCATTCTGCTGCAGTCACTTCCCCCTCCCCCCCCCAACCAATATCAGAATTTTTAGGGGAAAACTTGGTCTCTAAGTGCTTTCCTTCAACTCCTGCTAAAACCTAGCATAGTGCAAACCTGTGTAACAAATTATCTGATTTTTCTGAAGGGCTGTAAAGGCATCCGTTTGGGGGGAAAAAAAAAAGAAAAGAGAGAAAACCTATTGCATGGCATTATAGGGATATTTACACATCACATTTCAGCTTCATACAGGGAAAATGACAGCTCACTGTGGGACCAGCCCCAAATGCCTTAATCAAGTGATGCTCCCACTGATTTCAATTGGAGCTTTGCTTCAGTGAGGAGTGATGGATCAGTGTTTAATTACACTATAGATCACCTTGAAATCACCAGCAGGTTACCCGCATGTTGACCAAGGGAACAGGCACAGTTTACCCTAAGAAGTGCTAATACTTTTAAAACTTTTAGCGAGGGGTGGGGGAGAAGATTTAACTAACATGGTGTAGGGATAACGAAAAACGATAACCTCTTTTTAGTTCAGCTACTGATTCATACGGTATGGACCACGGACAAAGAAGTTGCCAATGCTGAGTCTGCCTGTTACTGAAACTTGAACAGTATTCAACCAAATATTATGCATCTTGAGAGCATCAGTGAGACTTACGTAGCAATATACACTAATACTCTAAATATGTTAAATATTCTAGGAGAGGATCACCCTCCTTTATCAAAGGCAGAATTGTGCTTTCAATCTGTGTGTTCCCTAGTACAAACGTGGCACATGAATATGCTTCACTAAAGCTGAAAAGCTAAGAAGTGAAAACACGAGTCGATCTCAGTTTATCTCCAGCAGATGCATTCTGACGGTGTTAATTACATGCTCATTAACTATTATTTTTCCTACAAAATACATATCTCCTTAATGCATAAAGCAATTTAAATATCCAGCACCTTTCCAGGAATTTACTCTGCAGCTTCTATCCCCTTTTAGGAAGAGTGTGCACGCGCATAACTTCCTTGGATTTAAAACATAACTGGTAACTGTGACGTGATGCAGACCCACACTCCCAGGGATGAGATGTGGAAGATGCAGAGGTATTTGCAGACCCTGGCAGAATGGTATGGGCTCTGGAACTGTGCAAGCACTGATCGTTCTCATCTTCATTCCTTAAATTTTCTTGCCCCAGTGTCCAAAGGGGAAAATCCTATTTGTCAGGTGCCTTACCCTACTCCCAGGATGCTTCAGCTCTTTCCTGGCTCAATTCCCGCATTCCTGGCAGCCCCCTGAGCCAGGACCCTGCTCACTGGGATGCTCGGGAGGCTTGCTGAAAGGAACTCGGCACTGAGTGCGTGGAAAGCGTGATTGTTCAAAGTCCTGCAGCTTGGCCTGATGAAGAGATTTTAATGGCCATAACCAAAGGCAGCTCCTTGCTGTGAGGGGTCTGCTCACATCCTTGATTCAGAACACCACTTTAGCAGCATTTTTTTTTTATCATTGCTCAGAAAATCAGTGTAATTATTTTCCTACATTCAATCTCTGAAACAGGTAGGTATTTTTGGCATCTTTTTTTTTTTTTTTTGCAAATGTTTCAAAATAGTAATAGTAATAATAATAATAAAATTTCTCAGAGATATCTGTAGATAGGAAGGATCAATGTCTGAAGATTGGCAGTGACAGAACTGAAAGCATCAGGCATTTCTTACCAGCAGGCGATACCATAGCCTGCACTCACAGCAGTGTCTGACCGCTGACCATACAAGCCAGGTGACAAGCACCATGTCTCCACAGCCACAAGGCACAAAGGACACGCGGCGCTCAAAGCTATGCAGAAATGCCTTTTGCACATACTGCTTTGGTTCACCTTTACAAACAAACTCGCTAAGGCAGATCTCCTCCTTCCATTCAATCTACAGGGCTAAATATTCTAGGACACGGTCACCCTCCTTCATCACTTGATATTTATATTAGTTTAACTATGTCATTTAATGAACAGGCCAAACGAGAACCACAAGAAGAAAGCCAAAATGAAGTTAACCGTGTTGTATGGAGAACAAGATGTGTGTGTGCTGTACTCAGGAGGACACAAAAACCTGCAGTCTCAAGGCTCAGAAAACTCCTGCGATTCCTTCATGATACATCTTTTTTTAAATCCAAAGAACACCCAACAATGGTAGATCCAGTGCTCGCTCCAACCCTTAGCATCTGCATCTTCAGAAAATCCATCAGGAGAATCAGAAGCAGCAAACTGCCATCAACCATTTAATTTGTAGTTATAGCAAAAAATAGAAATGATAGCAGAGAATCTGAAAGGAAAAGTAGCAGTCTCCCACCTCTAAGTTGAAGTGCTGAGGAAGAAGCATGCATTTCTTCAGCTGGTACTAATAGCTCCAGAGGTGCTAGAATTATCTGCCGAACTCCAGAGGCAGAGAATCAAAGCATAAACTGAACTCTGTGTGTGCTTGTTAAGAACTGCCTTCAAGCTCTGGGAATTATAATTTGTTAAAAATTCTGGGAGAGAAACCACACACACCTAAACTTGGTGGCAACAAGTTACTTACAGCGCGGGTATGGGGTTACTCATCCTTGGCTGCCCCAGCCCATGTCAGCAAGTTAAGAATGGCCTTGCTGGTGGGCGGGTGGGTGGATGGAGCTAACATGCCATTGATGCACATTTCCCAGCTCACACCCCATCACCCTGTCCTCACTGTAAGCCATACACCAAGAAACGTCAATCCTTTGCTCTAGAGCAGAGCGACACACTGCAGAACACTGAGGTTCAGGGAGCAACACGTTTCTAGGTGTGAATCCAGCCCCAGTGGCTGAACAGAGCTCAGTAAATTCACCAAACAGATTTGAACTTCATTACCGTCAGCCTCATCACAGGGCGGCATTGAACAGGGCACATCAGCCCTGCAGGGCAGCTCGTGTTGTGCAGCATGCGCGGGAGGAGGGAGAGGCAAGCCATGCCCACTGCACACTCATGGCAAGAGTTCATTTTATTTCTTAAATTGATTGGTATGCCAGCAAGAGATTTCTTAGAAAAACTAATTGTAGGATGTGGATCAAAAATACTAAAGTCTTTACATAGATTATATTCCTGAAAAGAAGTGGGTACATTTCTGTCTGATTAATGCCAGCAAAAACTCTGAATAGGAATTAAGATTTTGAAGTATTTCAGGCAAACATACCTACATAAATTCATAGGAATTCAGGTAAAACAGTCCATTAAGGAAAATCGAGCCTACTTATAAGGTTGTGCACGTTTTTTAGTAAGTGGGACCGGGAGCAGGGCGGTCAAGGCACCTGGCAAAGCTCAGAGCAGGTCTCACTGGCAGAACTCATGAACCACAGATTTCAACCTGAAAAAATGCCCAGTTGTCCCACTGCTCACAACCTGCACTTTTGCCAACTCCCGATGTTTCTGTGGCTATATATAAGGAGATAAAATGTTGCTTAATTAAAAGAGCAATTTACAGCTTGTCTATCTCCTAACTGGGACAATGAAAGCAGGTTATGAGCATAGTAGCTTAGACTATTTTAAGAATTTTATGCCTTTAGGCATAAGCTAGCTTGTCCTTCAGTGTCATGGCCCTAGATGAAACACAGCTGAAAAGAAACCTGGTGCCTGTGGCGAAGGAGAGCACAGACAGCAGCGAGCGCTCCCGCACCGTGACGTCCCCCAGCAGCCGGCTCTGCCCGGCCCCAGCGGCTGCTGGCGGGCAGCAGGTGCGAGACCGCGCTGGCCACGGCTGTCCCGCATGCACTGTACGGAATGGGGCGTGAGCGGCCGGATTGCAGCGTCTGTACACACTGTGGTGCAAAACAGAAAAGGGAAAGATGCAAGATTTCATTTCAAAGTGAGGTGGCCCAGTTACATACTCATGTAAGGGGAACTGTTCAATATTTCACAATTCTAGGGGAAAGTGCCTTAGCAAAGTTCCCTTCAATCACAGATTTTTGCTTTCTTCTGCTCGTTAGGATGGTTGGACATGTTCGCACATATCTAACTTCAAATATACCCACGCTGCAGATAGAATAAAAATAAGAAACTTAAAAGTCATGAGGTATGCAATAAATAATTAGATAAGGCTACCTTACGCATGACTCTTGACAAAGACGGCTAAAATGGTCCATCCAACTCCCACGCTGTTTTCCATCCAAAGACCTCAAAGTGGTACACGAATGCAGCAGTACATGCTAAATAGGACAAAGGAAGTTCTGTATCTGTATAATGAAGCCATGGCAAAGTGAGATGAAAGCCAAGGCAGCAGCACACGCAGTTTTCAGTACGTGCCCAAGGACTCTAACAGATCTTCCGTGCTTATTTGAAGTTTTGTACTTGCTCCACGCCTGTCCTAGAAATCAAGACTAAAGGGATTCATTGAGCAGGATTACAAGAACCCCTCAATCAAAACTACCAAAACACCTAAAAAATAGCTTGATGTTGGGTCAAAGTAATTGCTCACATATTGAAGTGAACAGCTGAAATCAAATGCTCATTTCTAAAACATTCACAATACTCAGCAATTTGCAAGTTTAAGTCCCAAATAACAAGACTGGATGACAGTGGCATCTAGAAACAAATCCAGGAATTCTGATTTTCTCCCCAAAACTCCTTTTCTGAGTTATTTTTCATGGTACAGCCACAAGTTGCCTTACCCAGGTTTTGAGAAAAGGATTATCCCTTGAAGTTTATTTATCTCTGCTTATGAGCTAATAACTTCTTTTTCTGTTATTTACTGTTCTGAAAAAGGAATACATCTGCCAAATCTGATATATTACCTTCAAAATGGAAAGGGTAATAACTAGAGATGTACCAAATGGCATGTGTGTAATTTGGATAGCATTTATCTTGAAGTGCCTGCCAACTCAAAATGCTTTAGTTTATTTATCCTACTAATTCCCAAGCTGATTCAAAGACCAGACCAAATTATTTGGTCTTGGTCTTCCCTTTTTAAAGAATCAGCATCAATGGTACAGTAATTTTCTCATCATGGCTAGTGTGCTTGGCATAATGACACACAGGCTGGGGAAGCAAGATGAAAGAAATACAAAATTCTGAGTGAAACTCAGCACCTTTAGGCCCTAATTGGATTGCTGCAGCATTATTAATACTATTAAACTATCTTGCTCAGGGTATATTCGGTCAATCAGTCCCAACCACTGTAGTTGGTACGCAGAAAATTAGGGCTGGCTGATGGGACTTTAATTAAGCTTTGCTTGGGGCCACTCTTCATCAAGGCTGCAGTCACCACTCGCTGAAACAGGGCTGGGGAAGGAAGCAGAAAATGAGGTGGCTGGTGACAGGCAGTCACTGCGTGGGCGGTGGGTGAATGCTGGCACTTGACGTGCTACTGCTTTGAAAGCTACGCGGGGTGCTGGTTTGGTCGGGGTGTGAAGGGTGGACAGAACTGGAACGACACATGAGACAGGCTAAGACAGCATGCAAAAAAAACAGAAACAGAGGTTGAAAATGAAGATCACTCCATAGATTTAATATCTAAATAAAGAAGAATAAAAATACAGGCCCTCCAATCACATCAATAATGGTACTGTCTTCCTGAAGTTCCACTAAAGTTCTGCCAAAAAATTCAGAGCTTCATTTCCTACATTAACCATGCCAAGCTAAGGAATTTTGTGCCTTGACACATTTTAGCATACTAAATCAGCCATAACCCAGCACCTTGCNAAAAAAAAAAAAGAAAAAGAGCATGGAATGGATTACACAGAGGCATCCCAAATCTAGGAGAACAGCCTGTATTTTCCAGCTATATTTCTGAAAGAAAAAGGGACCCAAGCTCTGCTTTCGCCAAGGGAGGTGGAAGTCCATACTACGTATTTTGCTTCACCAGCCTGTCTAAATGACAGGCATTGCAAGAATGGAACAAAATATCTAATTATAGGCACAATTTCTAGCTACCACTGGGAGCTGGATGCTCGGATGATACATTTAATGGTCAAGTACACATCCTCCATGCCATTAAAGGTGCAATTAACAAGTAAACAAGGTTGTTTCATGGGAATCATTTAATGCAGCATTTTCATATTAGAAGTACATTTTCAGATCAGTGGAAGAAGAAAAACAAACAAACAGTGAAAACAAAGAAAATAAAATTTGAGGGAAAGCCATTTTTAAGTGCAGGCTAAAGACTCTTCGCAACTCTTTATTTGGGGCCATTACTGCCTACCACGCGAACAATTAGCCCGAGACACATTAAAATGCACACTATATATCCAGTCTTACAGTCTTGCCACAAACCACATCAATTTTCTATGCAAGTCAGTATTCAGGGACATTTTAAAAATGATTATTTTTTGACCCACTCAATGCATGGACTCCTTTGGGAACCTTTATAATTTGCTTAATTGTTGGAAACTCTAAGGACCGTTCACATGGTCCTGGTGTGGGCAGAGCTTTCTAAAAACCCTTTACGGAATTTCTTACTCCCCTCTAAAGAAAACAAGAGCGATATTATGCAATCATCATAATTACATTCTGCTATCCTTGGCACTTGCATCTGTATGGTTTCAAAATTTCATTTTACAGAACACAGCTAGATTGTGTTTTAAGGCTACACAATAGCATTAAGCCAATAGTTCCCATATCTGTTAATACAATACCCTAAAACGTTTTACATGCAAATTCAATAAATAAAAAAGGAGACAAAACAGCCAGCTTCCAGGATGTCACTGGAGGATGCCAGTCCTCACCTGCTGAGGATCTGCCAAACCTACAAAGTCAAAGCTGAGTCCAAATGCCTGTAAGCCTGCTCACTACTCCTACTCCCATGCTCTGCATATGAAGAGCATGCCTTCTCTGTGACCAAGCCAAACAGCAAAACCTCATTGCTCTTTGCATTAGGATGCACCATTGATCTGCGCCTCTCTGGGTGATTTCTCCCGCTGAGCTGAGCGAGCAGCCCTCCATGTGCTGTGCAGCACCACGTGGGCGACAGCCGCGCTGTCCCCACGGGCCACCCACTGCATCCCGACCTTTGGCCGGGGGACAGCCGGCACCCACGACTCACAGAGACGGAGATGCTAAACACACACCTCCCACCATACTGGGCAAACTCCACGAGGAAACACGATGTAAATAAGAAAGATGCCAAACAAACAAGCGTAACAAATGTCTGCTCCCTTAGCTGTACCAAACCCATTCAAAACTAAAGCATCTTACCGGAGGAGCCGAGGACTCAGGGATGCGTAGGGCAGGGCAGGAGGGCACGCCATGGGTGGCAGTGAGAAGACACCAGCCGTACCGCTACCGCCTGCACCACTCTGTGCCAAAAGACCACAGCGCTCACCGGTGCCTCCCAAACCAAGTGTCAGAGAAGTTCCCGGCAGGGAGGGTGAACCCACGCCCGCCAGCTGGCACAGCACCATCCCAGCGCGCGGCGTGGCCTCTCCTCCACCCACCGCCCCTGCGTACCACAACCTCCATCAGGTTATCACGGCCACCTGCCAGGGCTGCCCGGTGCCAACGACATCTAATAATTACCTCTGCCAGATGCAGCAAATGGATTTGTGGTGAAGGCGAGGAGTGAGAGCAACCATCATGGGTAGTGGATTTAATTGTACTTAAGCCTCCGAGCGGCTCTCGGACACCATCTCAAGAACCTTCAACCAGACACAGCTTCTGTGAGCCCGGTGCCAAGTGCCGAGCTGCTGTGCAAAAACCATCTTTCACCTTTTACTGCTGAAGGGGCTCCCTGCAGCTGCAGCTTCTGATGCCAATCCCCGTGCCAGAGCCTGTAGGTATTATTCACAAAGAAAACTGCAGGGGAAAAAAATAAAGAATAAAAATAAAACTGTGAATGTGTTTTTCCTGCTGTGTCATTTCCCCTACTGTACTGGGAGGTTTCATGTTCCAGAAGCTATCGCTTTCTTCTTAGTCAATGCCATGAAGGAATAATAAAAAACAAATAACGACAGCAGGAAAAAAAAAAAAAAAAACAAAAACCAACAACCCCACAAACAAAAAAAACCCAAACCCAACAAAATCTTAACTGTTAAAGAAAAATACATAAGAAAAAAAATATATGTTGACAGAATTTTGTGCATTCATTGCCTCTTTGCTAGTACCAAATCATTGGGATAGGCCTCCCCAAAACTGCGTGCTGGTGTCCCTCAGCTGCCTCACAGAGTTTTCTCAGATATGAACTTTCCCACTGCCTCCATGACCTCCGGGACAAAAAAAAATGATACTTATTTTACAAAGGAAAAGGCAAATCTCAGAGTTGTTTGTTCTAGAAGCAGAAACTCCAATCCCTATTTTGCTGACACCCCTTAGCCTCTGCCCCTTCTCCAGGTGCATCACCTTTACAAAGCCTTGGCTGGCTGTTGCCTGCTGTGCTCATCGCCACTGGAGCAGCCTCCGTGAGCCTCTGCCTGCCCTCCGAGGACTTAAAGCTGGTATTTTCTGCCAAACTTCCACGGCCGGGGCAAGAATGAGACATAATCATAAAGCTGCCACAGCATCCCTGTGTTGTTAGAGGTTCCCCATGCCCTGCCGGGCTGAGATGGGGTGAGGAGGAAGGGAAAGGCTGGCACGTTTAATACCTGTGGCAAAGCACAGCCAAAGCTGGTGCAGCCAAAGCACTACCTGCAGGCTCCCTCCCGAGCCCAGCACTCCCTGCATGGCAGCTGTTGCCAGCTTTAGAAGTGTGCTTAGCTAAAATGCAATGAAGCCAAAGCAAGGCTCACCCAGTGCAAGTCCCACAAGGTCACAATGGGTCTAACAAGAAAACTGAGTTTTCTACTTGATTACCAGGCAGGTATTTGCAAAATACTGAATGCTCACTGGCCGTTGGACGGCGGGTTTTTCTCTGTGCGACTGGATGAAGTTCTCTGAATGCAACAAAACACATCTGTCACTGAAAGCACCTTTCCATTTTCAGGTATTAAAAAAGAATATTAGGCCCTTAATAACACACCAACTGACATCATTACTACTGCCAAAACCAAACAAACCTCTTAATTATCCATAGAAATCCCAGCAAAGTATTTGCTCTTGAATATATTTGCTGATATAAATACAGAAGACTTGCAAAAAAGGATTTAAGAAGTGATATGTAGGAGCAAAAACATCACCTATGTTAAAAATGCAAGTTATTTTTCACCTTCTATTTCTTACCTTACTCAGAGCACATCTGACTGCCTACAGGCTCCTGGACATTTAAGAGAACAACACGAGATGAGGCAAATTCTGAAGTCAAGAAGTTGTCTGATACATAATTTTTTTTTCCATTATAGCTTTTATGAGCTCCTTATTGTTATTATTATTTTCCCCTTATCTTTGAAAAGATATGCGCTGTATCTTAGATATTCTCCCAGCCTCGTTTCTCTTAGCATTTATATCCTTATAAACATTTTACCTTGTGACATTCTTAGACCTGGGGGAAAATTATACTGATGCTCAGTGTTGCCAAAAGCTGATACAGCTTAATTCACTTTGCTTTGCCTAAGGTAGTGCAGCTCATGCGGTATACATTACCGTCTAGGCAAAATGGGTCAATAACAAAGAAGAAATGACATTTCACACCTTTAATTCCAAGTCTGAGTTAGTTTTCAGAGTGAAGTGTAAGATTTAACTATTGCCTTCCTATTTTTATATAGCAAAAATCCAAACACAAAGCTAAAATCACTGAATAACCTTTTGTTTAAAATACATTTCTTGTGATTTTCAAGTATGTCAAGTAACAGCCAGGAAAGGGTCCTCACTGGTCCGAGCCTCCTCTCCGTGTGGGCTATTCTCTAATCCTGCAGATGGAGGTGACCAGAAGGCACAGGTTATTTGTTCCATTACACTATTCATGCCAGCCTTATCAAAGCCTCCTGAAGTCTGAATTCTCTCTATTTTCTCTGTACTGAAAAATGACGCCCTGGCAGGGTTTCTGATTCACTTCACACGAGCACTCGCTGCAGGACAGCTGCACAGGGCTGCCAGGCAGCAGCTGCAGCGGCACGCATTCAGGCCGCTTGCTGGTGTGACTGGGACCCAAGCTTTGGCTTTCTACCACGTACGAGTGGATGTTAATGTGGTCAGCATCACGCCGCTCCCCAGATTTTCTGGTTTACTTTGGCATTATGTGCCAAATGTTTGGCACAAACATATTGGGGAAATTTGGGGACACACTTGTGAGATTCTCTGGATTACAATATGCACTGCCTGTGACTTTTTTCAAAGAATGCACAGGTACAAATGTGATTATCTGCACTCACTGACGATTTGTAACAAATTGTTTAGCTCTCTTTTGTGATACAGAATAAGCGCTACTTGATTCACATGGTTACTAGCACATATTTTGGGGTTTTGCCCTCATCTGAATAAAAGTTATTTACAGCAGCAGTTTCTAAGCCTAACCCATCAAAACCGTCTGTGGCACCGCAGCCCACCTCGGTTCTGTCCCGAGGGAACGCACCAAGGCGGGCTGCAGCCACAGCTGCACAGCAGCACTGGCAGGACTCGGGTCCCGCTGCCGGTTGCTGCACGTTTCAGACACCTGATCGAGGACTGAGGAATAACCATATGGCCATTCAGCGGGCCAGTGGCTTGAAAAATTCCCTTCCAGTTGGCTGAGAGAAAATTAATTCCGCAAGTTAAGGTAATTAAAGGTGTTCATGCCGGTCATGGTTGACATGAGCAATGAAAGATCACAAAATCTAATGATACAACAAAATAAACAACATTTATTATTACTGTGTACATTATAGCTATTGACATGTTGGGCATGGTGACTCGCTTGCCAAAACATGTAATTAGGATGTATTTTAGTAACACACCGATGTAGTTACTCACCTTTGCATTTCTGACCGGATCACACACAATTTGGCTGAAGGCACAACGAAGGCTGAGCTCACAAATACCCAGCTACAGCGAGGAACTTTGAAAACAGGCTTTGAAAACAGACCTTTCTGGAAGGGCTCTGCATTTAGCAGTGTTTACTCTGTGAAATAATTCCCATAAAGCCAGGCACCTGTGGCCCCACGAGCGAGGCTACTGCCAGGTTTTGCTCACTGGCTATGTGATGCAACACTGAAAAGCAGGGGGGAGAAACAGGACCAGGGTCAGGAAAGCAGAATAAAAATGCCACTGGGAAGAAGAGCTTCAGGTAGGTTTACCTCATCTAAATAAGGTGTAAATGGCTGAAGAAGCTATCCTTTTTTTTTCATTTATTTATTTTAAATGTACCATAAAACTAGGGTTTTTTGGACACAGTATTTCCAAAGTATGCCTTGAGAAAATACAGAATGTCTTGCATTTAGGTGTTATGGAACACAGCGACAGTTTAGGATCAGAGTTAAAGGCAGTTTCAATTCACCAGGAATGGCACAGAATGAGTAACACTTCCACCAGAAAGAACAACCCAGATGAAGTTACTTCTGGAAATGTAATGAGGCATCGGTCACTAAAATAATTCATATTTTTTCAGCTATCAGAAAGATGGTTACAATCGGATAGATAGATGGTTCTGGATACAATCACATCTCCATGTATGTCAATACACTACAATGCACATTTAATTAAATCTAAGGATTTAGCCAATTTTACTAAAAATGTAAATTGTGGTAATTTTCAACAAGCGGCCGCCTCAGCTGGAAGCCTAAGGTTCTGCAGTGACATATGAAAACAAAACATACCAATCATACTTAATACTTAAAAACTTAATTTTTGATAACATCCTGACCTCATTTGCTGAATTTGTTTAATGAGACTGTCTGACACCTGAATAACGCATCCCTCCTGTCAACCCATCATCTCACAAGATTTCAGTCTCCAGGCTGAAATATAGATGTATCATCTTTGTACCAGCTACTCATTACAGCCTGTAACAGGAATAGGAAATGACACTACAAGGGCTGGTTTATGTGACAATAGCTGAAATGAGAAAGGAAATTGATACCAATTTTTATCCATCTTGTTGTAATCTTTAAACCATGATTTTAAGCTCACTCAGATGTTGCAAACCAACAGAAATCTTAGGGATTCTATATGAGAAAGGTCTGTGCACGTATATCCATCCATCCATATATACACACATAAAAGCATATACACACTTTTTATATATGTTTGAAAATAGGTTTTGCAATTATGCATTACATGCATGCAGGAGCTAGTACAGACAATACTATCACAACTGTGCTTTCAGTTGCACACAACTTTACTGAGGTGAAATTGTTTAAGCTCAAAATTTTCTAGGTTGCGGGAGGTCATATTTCTGTCTTTAAATTTCAGATAAACTACTTAAAAATACTAGGTCAAATACATTCTTTTAAAAATGTCTGAAAATCCTCACAACTAACCTAAGATCACTTGTGGTGGAACTCTCATCCCTTGCTATTTGAAGCAAAAACTTCTAACTGGCCAGATATGTGCCCTTTCGCTCCCCCCTTCTACCATAAACTGGTGAAATTCCAGGCTTCCAAAAAACTGAAATTTGCATATGCTCCAAAAAGACATATCTTTTGCTGTAAAATATTCTGCAAAATACATCTGCTCTGAACATGCTCCACCACAAGCAACAACAAAAAAACAGAAAACAATGAACAGAAATTTGAACACATTATTTTAGAAAAATGCCATCTGTTGGCAGAATATTGCTGAGCATCAAACTTCACTGAATAGCTGCTTGGAGCCAATTGCCGTTCTGGATATTTTACCAGAAATGTCAGGTACGTATAGGTCTCTCACCAGAAGGTTAGATGTTTAATTACTCTTTTCATTAGCTTGCTATTCATAACATTTATTTTCAAATTCTGTAACAGAGACATTTTCAGATTAGTCTGAGCACAAGTAGCTCAATAGGTGGTGAAGTGTGTAGGATCTGCATAAATTGCACGGATGATTACAAAGTTACTTAATATATTTCTATTTGCGGGGAAAAAAGAATTGCAGTGTGGAAATTGCATCATCTTTCCCAGTCACTTGCTTTGCAATCCTCCCGTCAGGCTAGAGACGGCTCCCTGTTCCTTCCCCGGCTGTTCCCTCTGCAGGGTGAAAGCTGACCATCGAGTTCGGAGCACTCCGGCAGCTCTAAGACCAGACACAGTGAGGTACAAGAATGTGACTTTCTTTAAAACAAGACTGTTTTTTCCCCATCTTCCTGTTTCTCTAAAATACTGGCCTGAGCCTACAGTGAAGAAAATAACATATCACAGCTATTTCCCCAAGGAGGAGGGAGTTTATTAATAAGCACGGAGTGATTTCCTTTGCACTATATAACATGAGCCAGGATTTATAAGGAGTTAGATCTGTGTAATGTACATGTTTATGGAACCATATTGATAATTATCAATACTATTAATCTTCTAAGCACTTGTTTAGAAAGATTGCAGTAATGTATCACTTATTGCTGGAGGAAATTATACAAAGAGCAAGGAATTGCCAAGCAGCCAGCCTTCCTGACTCTGCACACAAAAGGCTCCATTTAAGTGGCAGTCACGTTTCAAGCTGTACACTGCTTAATGTTACTAAACAATTTACAATTCAGGGGCACATCTCTAAAACAATACAGATTTTTTTTGTTCAGCTCTGCACACAGTCTATTTAGGCATCTTTAGTATGTTTTTGTTTCTGTTTACAAACAAATTAGAGACATTTTAATTTCATCTGGAGCTAACAATTAACCCTGTCTGATGCTCTGCAAGAGAAACACATTTCAGGTTAAAGCTACTTAAAACCCTCTACACAGTAATAGTGGGCAGGACAATGTTTTCCACCATTGCTCTTTATCAGCTGAGGATGCACCTTCCTCAGTCATCCTGGAAAAGTGCTGCAGCCTCTGATCAGTACCCAAGCAGCACCTTTATGAGCCATAACACTGAGCTGGAAGAGTGCACTTGACAAGCTGGAGATGCCGATGCAATTAAAGCAACATGATGCAACCTATGCAGACACTAATAGGCTAGAAGTACAGCGTTAATTAGAAAAAACTCAAAAAAAACGTTAGCAGCTCTAGGAAGACATCCCTCTCTAATGACAGATAAATAGGTTTCCTGTAGCCATTTCACTGCTCACCAAGACGACTGCAAAGGTGAAACAGAGCCTCCTGTCCACCACTGTGCCCCAAGACACGGAGGAACAGTACAAGATTAGCAGCACAGCCCAGCTGGGTACCCGCCACATGACAGAGCCGAGAGCACTTCCCGTGTGGAGAACTTCCAGCCAAGACCTTCAGTCCATCGTGCAGGACCTCGATGCCCCAGCAACTCACTTGTTCCCTGATCACGGAGTCAGATGGCATTCCTATGCAAGAGCCCAAACTCTACCGGATGGGTCTCTCCAGCCTGCTCACGGAGCAGCCTTGATGGTGGCACAGCCACACCAAGGCTAAGCCAAAAGGGACTAAGCCACTCAACAAACTGAACACTTCAAGCCATCTTGGCCTTTAATGATCCCCAAAAGCTTTTCAGTATGGAATAGGAAAGCAGGGTAGAGATGGAATAAAAGGGCCCAAACTGGCTTTTCTGTTAAATGGAAGTCTGCCCCTCACTTCAAAGCAAGAGACTGAACCAGCATGCCCGCTTGTCGAAATCCAATAGCAGTCTACTTACTGGACAATACCTTTATGTAAACCACATTCTTAGCAGTAATTATTAACAGCAAGATTAATTTTACTTAAATTTTCTTTCTGCACAACTGTTGGGAATTCCTGAATTTTGCTATAATTTCCAGACAAAATTTGAAGGAAGTGGAACACATGCACATACTGTCTGCCCACCCGACTGTGCTAACTTCCTTTCTAATAACTTTTGAACTTGCAGAACTTGCTGGTCAATTTGAAGCGCATTTGGTACAAGCAGAGGTTTCTGAAGGACGTGTCTGCAGTGGATTGTTAGAAGATCCACCAGCACTGAACATCTCTCACCCATTTGGTTTGGCCTGCCAGCCGACCAGTTGACATATGTATCATTCAAAGACAGCCACAATACAGGCTGTTGCTTGCACAGCAAATGATATAGCAGCGTGGGAAGGAGTTCAGGCACTGCAGGGAAACTGTGGAGACAAGTATGGGAAGGAGTCACAGGGAACATGATAGAGAACGCTGCTGTGATTGGGTATGCAGAAGACAAATCCTTGGAAAAACAAGATTCAACAGTTTCACAGCAATTTTTTCCCTCTATTTTTGTGTTTTGACAGTTCAGGGATAGTTGCAGAGGTTTAGATTTGAAAACATAATAAACCTGGGACCTGCTGAGTTAACTCTGTATAGAAAAAGAGAAGCAATACCACCAAATTTCCCATGAGAACACTCAGTTCCTCTAGGAGTGATCCATTTCTGTCTCCTTCAGGCACATCAGTTCTTCCAAGAGAGATGTGTTTGTCTTTTTCAGGTACCTCAAAGCACTGGAAGTTGCATTCATAGAAGTCAGCCAGGTAACCACAGCTGGTCAGCCAACTCCTTGCATTTCTATAGTGCCTTCAACTGAGCAACCTCTAAGTGCCTTACAGAGTAACAAACAAAGGCATACATGTCAGGAAGGTACCCATTATAGGATCTATGGGGTAAAACAGAGCATGAAGAGTTCATTACCTTTCTAAAATTCAAAGTGAAAATTAAGAGATGAAAGCAGAACACCTGTGCCTCCTGGCCACTCTGCCTTCATGCTTAACCCACAGTCATTCTCACTATTTCCTACTCCATGAACAGCAAAGCACAAACGTTAGTTTGTTACTAAAGTTACTAAAACAAAGATAAACAACAAAAACAACCCCTCCTCCCCCCAAGAGCTACTCAGTTGAAAAGCAAAACAAACAAAACTCAGCTGGTATGTGACACACTTTTTCCACGTGGTAAATTTCTTCCTTTTCACCAATAGCACTTTTTGCTTCTGGAACATTTCATTAAAGCCAAATACACTCAAAATAGTTCTCCTTGTAATGATGCAACTGCCTTATAATACACGAGCATACCCTTAACACTGGCGTTGGGCAGGCTTTGGGGTTCATGAGGCTGGATTTCAGTGGGGATGCAGCTGGACAAATTTCCAATCCTAAAATTCAGGGAAAGCATTTCAAACTGCAGAAGTACACAAACTATAAATATTGTTTACTAAGGCTGTGTGCAAGTGGCTGCAAAGGGGCAGACAGAACTTGACATAACCTTCAAAAAGGAGAGAGGGCAGGACACGCTCTCCCATGACCTCTTGTGGAAGATAGGTGGGCATCTTGTAATCCACTGCAGGGAGAATAGATCACTGCAACAGTTTTTCAGTGGAATACTGGCCAAACCATTTAAAATTAGACATCTGCTCATTTTATCCTTGCATAGATATCTGTGAAATAGAGCCAAAATTTTTACTAAATCATGCCTTGAGTACTAGGCAAAGTTGTATTAGGTTGCTTGAGATCAAGTGAGTACAAGAAAATTTAGTGATTATATTGGCTTTATGTAAAAACTACATTATGACCCAAGTTTCCTGCAGTGAAAAGCGATAAAATATTTTCTTGGTAATCGACCAAATTCTCACCTCAGATACAGAAATGTAAACCCAGGGTAAGTCAACTGCACTCAGAGGGGACACCTCACATATGAACTTGCTAAAAGCAAATCAGAGTCCAGCTCTCGTGTGTGCAGGGAGCAGACATCTGCCTATACCGAACATTTCTGCCAGACAAAAAAAGGAAAGGTGATACAAAGATGTGGAGAAGCAGTTGGGATTGAGACAAATACACAGACAGCCTCAGACATTTCATAAAACCAGGTTTATAAACTGATGACAAAGTGAAAATAAACTGACATGGCATATTTTAAGACTTGTAAATATATGTTGCTAAAGATCTCTTCAGTCTATCTATTGTCTTATGCAACAGAAAAAGAAATGTAAAAAGAAGTTATACTGAAATTTTACATGAGAGAATATGGTACAGCTAATCAAGATTAATCAGCCCTGTGAGCCCATACTTCTGCCTCTCACTCCAAAATAGTAAGAATGGGAAGACAACATATACCATGGTAAGGTTGGGCTGACTGCAGACCGAACAGTTGCACTACTGTGGAAACAAAATGGCAAAACATTCTTGCTTCTTCTTTGAATGAGGACAATGATAAAGAAGAAGACATTACTCACCTATGACAGTCTTTGGCACTTATTTACCTATTGCCTCTGAGATCTGGAGTGCCCTTACCATTAATGCCTGCATAATTGGGCAGAACTTTTCTCTTTTGTAACTGAGGCATTCAGCCACACAGAACTGAACCAGTCTGCCCAAGATGACAAGTCTCTTGGAAAATGAAGCATCACTTCTGCATTTTCTAAATTAAAATTAGCACTCTCACCAAACTTCCTTTGTTTTCCCTCTTACGTTGGCATTAAAGAAATAAGAACTGGGAAAATATCCTGAAGTGTTAGCTTCACAATAATTAGTGAAAGCAAATTGAGGCCTTTGGCAGTTTTTCCTGGGATGTATTTAATAGTAGCTATTATTTTGTTTGGTTATTTTAGGGAATCCTTGACTTCTCTATACTCCACAATTTTCTTTATTATTGTTAAAAAAATACATACAGGGACTGTCATAGCAATGATAATCCCTTGTGGATTCTGGTGAGAAACTAGTAAAAAAAAAAAAAAAACCGTAAGAGATTAGAAGGGAAGTTACAGAGACAGTCTCAACTACTGACATTACACTGTAGCCATGAGGATATGAGTGTGAGGAAAGTGTACATTTTATGGAAACATTTAGCACAACAGGAATACAAATCAAGCTCCATTAATTTAGTTTTAAATTTTAATGAATCAGGATATGTAGTTTATATAAAGATTTACTTAATAAAATATTAATATTTTTGCTAAAAGATTTGTAAATTACCAGTAAATATAGAAGTTTTTCTTAAATTGAGCATCAAAATTTGAAAACTTTTGAAATAGCATGCACCAAATCAAAGTGAGTCAGAATTCAAGAACAGGAAAATATCGTGGTTAGTCTCAAATGCTAGACCCTTGGTAATCCATGTTAATTACTTTAACAAACTTTAATTAAACAAAAGACGTGAAAACATTAAAAGTAGAAAGAGAAAGTGTCCTTCAGTCGGTTACACTCCAAATTAGTGTTTTGACCAGCTCCGTAGCCCCCAGCTGCACATCTGGGTTGGCAGCTCAGACCTCCCAGCGATTACTGGGTTTCACCCAGTGGGTGCAGTGGGTGTTGTGCTGTGTTCACGCACAAGACCTGAAGCCCACGCCACAGCTGCTGTGCCCACACACTGCACACCAGGTAGATCCTGGCCAACTCTTGACTGCATGTCAGGAGCAGACCACACTCACACAGCCTTCCCTTTCCCTGCACCCCCTCTTCAAAGGAAACCCAGCTGCAGAGGCAGGCAAGGAGCCATAACGCACCCAGGATGGACTCTGCCAGACCAGTGCTGGAGAAGGAACTGGTATAACCCCAGGTGGGAGCTTGGACCAAAATAGGAAAACCCTTTGGTAGCAATCGGCATTTCTTCAGCAATTGGCTGAAGAACAGCCAAATTGAATTGAAAGTATTGTCTTTGTGCTTTAGTGAGAATATACAAGGAGTCAAAGAGCTATATGGTTAAACTGGCATATCTTCTCCATATATCTGAGGCTCAAGCAACTTGCACAAAGTCAGGCAGGAAGCCCGAACCCATATCTCCAGAGACCCAGGCCACAGGCCTGTCACAGAGCATCCTTGTGTGGATGGAGCTGACGAGAGTTTCCAACTTTCTCAGCCAACAGTCATATTTGTTTCTTCATCTGGGCAACATCAAAGTATCTAGGGAATCTTTGATCACCTATTCTTACATCCTTGCTTTTATTTTTTTTTTATATATATATACTCATCATTACAAAAGGTACTTCTCATTCATATGTCTATCTTTTGCTTGAAAGTAACACAGGAAAAGTGAGTCACTCAAAAAATACTTAGTTTCAGCTTTCCTAAAACTAGAAAAACTGAAGAGCATCTACAAATGAAAGCCCATTGGTTTCAAACAACAAGGCATTTCTGGTTCATTTTCCAAGCTGGCAACTAGGGACTTCAGGCACGCAAAAGTAATAAAATTTGCATGACTGCCTAATGTCTCTATTCATCTGAGGAGCTTTGGTATTCACAGTACAGAGAAGAGGTGGCAGAACAAAATAAAAGATGACGCTATGCAAAAAATAACGCACTACGTAGCTGCAAAGAAACAGTAAAGATTGTTAATTTTTGCACGGTGGAAAAAAAAAAATAAAACAAAACCATTTAGTGACTGTACCTGAAAGAAAAAAAAAAAAAAAAAAGGCAAGCAAAGAATAGCATGAACTCACGTTGAGCTGGAGGTCATCTGTCCACTGGCCGATGAGGCGGTAGCCTGGGGTGCTGGTGTTGGTGGTGTGGTACTGGAAGATGTCGTAGCGCCCTGGCGCATCACCATTTTTGTTAAACATCACTGGAGTGCCAGCACTGCCTGGGGGAAGGAAACAAGACAAAATCCAACCAAAAAAAAAATAAAATATAGCCAAAGCTTTACAATAGCTATTTTATTTAGTCAAGGTTGAGAATTTTCAGACTGGCGATGTATTTCAGGCAAAGGTTATCTATCACCCCAGCCATCTAAAACTGATACTTTTGGACATGGTGGAATAATCCTAGCTCTCTTCTAGTGATTAATTATTGCTGCCCAAACCCACTGACTGAAAATAAAACAAGGGAAAACTAGATCAGCCTTACTTCACTCAAGCTTTGCACACAGCAAGAAATATCAGAAGGCTTTTCTTCCTGCCCTCCAGCCTCCCTCCCCATTTCTCTTTCCTTAGGGAGTTCTTCAGTGAAAATCATGCCTGTGAATGGAGCCTCTAAATGACTTTTTTTTCCCCCCAGAAAATGTTCCATCTGCTTCTGAGAGATACTGCTGTCAGAAGTCAGCCCAGGTCTAGTGAATCTTGACTGGCATCCAGAAATAGCTTCCTCCTCCACAATATGTTCTTATTCCTGTAATCAGCATGCAGTGGGGATGGAAAAGAACAGACTAAACTATAGGAAGACCATTCCTTGTGCGCTCCCTTATTTAGGCTCTGTGACACTGACACAGGCTGAAAGGTATCTCGGTCGGGAGCCGTTCAGGATCAGGATGCTGAATTAACTTTATCTACCATATACCAAGGTAACTAACATGGGTGATGAAATGCAGGGCAAGCAGCAAGGCAAGGATCCCCCCCACGAGCCTTCCTCCACGCCTGGTGCTGAGCAGAGCCAGCCCCAGCTGTGGTCACTCAGTGTTGGTGCAAACCATTCCTGGTCCTTAGAAAGGCAAATGCTCACCAGAGCACCCACATTTTAATTACTGGGGCATTAGATGCAAATCTTTTCCTAAATGAGAATTCGAAGCAATGCTGCATTTCCTCAGCCCTCTAGGTGAAAACATCAAGGGTGACATTTATTTCAAGATACATTAAAATAGGTTTCAGGGTGGTAGAGTAATATTGTGTCAAGATTGAAGATTATGACAATGCTCCAGTATCTCTATATTCAAAGCTTCCTCCTTCTATGTAACTTTTTTTCCCCCCAAAGCAATGAAAAATCTCTCCGGTAGTAGCACTGAACTTTAAGATTATGGTTTTCTTCATGATTCCCATTCTTCATTGAATTCCAGTGAGCAAAAGAAGATTTGAAGGAGTAAATTAGCATAGTTTTCATTCCAGCCCTGCTAAATTGTTTCCTGTCTATCCTGCAAGCCTCTGAGATCAGATACAGATTCAGCTGAAAGACTAGTACAGAAAATCTTCCACTGAAATCTCTCCTCACCAATTCCTTATGAGCACAAGGCTGATATTTAATTGTCATTACAGATTAATGTAGCCAGAATACATTTTACAGTGAAAACACTTAGAGTGAATAAGGAGGAACGGCTGTAATTCTTGGCTTCTTCTGAAAGTCAGCACAAATGGTAAATGGGATTTAGCTAATCACGGCTTTTAAAAGGTTGTATATTATTAGTTAAGCTTTTTTTTTTTTTTTTTTCTTCAGAACTAACAAAAAAAAGGTACAATTTAAAGTCTAGGAGCTCAAGTGATGCTCCCACAATGCAACATAGACATTTTTGGATACCCCCCTGCCAGCATTCTGACAAAAACACAGCATGGACATGAAGAATTGATCACAACTGCACATCACGGCCACGACCAAGTCAACAGAGCTGGGGTAAACTCTCCTGCCCCACAGTCTTTGGTAGGCTGAAGGGAAGCAGCTGAGTGCCCACCTGCAGTCACCTTCATGGGCCATCTGGAAGGTCACCCAGAAGCCTCCTGGCCACCCCACCATGGCAGCAGGGCTCACGTCAAGCCTCTCCCTCCCACGGTGGCACCCGGCACCCCCCTGGAGAGGCGTGCAGTGGACAAAGGGGTCAATAAGCAGAAGGCCAGTGTGGAGAACAGGTGCTGTCATGGAGTGTGCTCTACACAGAGAAGGCCTGAAGAGAGAACTTAACTGGAGCTACCGCTCACAACTGCGCTGTCACTGCATTTTGTGGGAGCAATAAAACTTTCTGTAGGTTACTGCTGGTTGTTGCTTTGTGCAGCTGCATGCGGACAGCCTTTAAGGATTATTTTAAATGTCAGTGTTTAAGAGCAGTGATGTGCTTGGATGCTACAGGCCTGCATACTCAGCACAGTACAGCATTAGGTGCTGGGTCACCTCCACGGGCCAACACAGCACAGTTCCTTGGGACATTGACATTATGCACAGATATGGATACTTGATTGTCAGTAGTAAACACCTGTTGCTGTTTTCAGGTCCATCACTATTTATGCTTTAAAATTATATAGAAAAAAAAGCTGTGAAAAGTCTGGGATCTGCAGGGAAGACGACTAGCTACAGAAACACGAAGAACTGTGATAATCTCAGATCAGAAGTCAAGCAGAAGTTTCCCATTTTCCAGCTTTGAAGTTGGAGTAATTGGACTCCCAGCCAAAGATCTACTTCGTAAGTGTCAACCTTCTTTAACCTTTCTGTGGGCTCTAGTGCATGTTTTGGTGCTCTTTCTACACCATCTGTCTGCAGGGACCCTACCATTTTTGCGCTATTTTAAATTGCTACAGCATTTCAGCCTCTCCTTGCAGTTCTAGTCTCTCCTTGCAGTTCCAGTTCCTTTGTGCACTCAGGAAAATAATATGTATGAAAACCTCATTACAGAGAAGAAAGGATTTTCAAAAATGATCCTATTTATTATTTGACTTCTTGATCTTATAATTATTGAAATATATGGTTGATGAGTTGTTTTTTGTTTTTGATAACTTAGGATTTATTTTCCTTCTGCTAAGATTTGTAAGAATTTTGCTACAGCTCCAGCAAGCACTTCAGAAACTGAGTGGTAGCCTGCAGGCTGCAGCTTCTTGCTCATTCAGAGGCTGTGACAATTTAATTCATCTTCAGTTCCCAACAAATAAGCTGTCCTCTCGCTACAGAGATGGAGACTACATGACACCCATTCACCTGCAGGATGCATTTGAAAAAGAGACACAATCTGCCTGAATTTGTAGGATTTCAATCTCTTAATCACCACAAGATGACAAATGAATTAATAGGAGGAGGACAGGGTGCTAGGCAGGTGTGACTAGCTAAGGTGTTTCTTATTATTCAGTTCACATTGACTGCAGTTTGAGGACCTGAAGGGCTCACATGAACAAAGCCTTTAGCTTTTTCACTGGGGAAAAATACAACCACCATTTCGCCCTGTTAGATTTTCAGAATCTCACCGCATGAGCATTTCGGGCTTTAGTTTTCCATATTTTGGGGCTTTTTGTTCTCAAGATAATGTGACACTATCAAAATTCATACTGAGCTCCTAGTACAAATCCAGTCTCTCTTCATTAAAACATTGCTTGAGCTCTTTCTGCATGAATGTCATTACCTTTGTAAGGAAGAAAAGACTCCAGAAGCAGGTATAGGCAGGATGGCTTCAGCTGCATAGTTACAAAGAAATCTATTACAGGGTAAAGAGGATCTCAAGCTCATGGGCTCAGGATGCTTGAAATGGGCTCCATTTTTTCTCTTTGGCTCACAGTTTGGACAAAACACTCCCACCGCTCTACTCTGTTTTTACTACAAATTTAGGTAGAAGACTGGCAGAACAGGATTTTAAGCAGAGACTAAATGATGTTTTCCAAGCCCTGCCCCTGATGAGAGGAATCGCGTGGCTGCACCAGTGACCCAGAGAGGGGCAGGGTAAGGGCAAGGCTACAATGAAGACAGCCGAAGCAAGCCCAGCTGCAGCGTGACAGCCAAGGAACTGATGTGGGCACCAGCATCAGTGTCCCCAGAGCTCCCAGGCTTCATCACAACACTACACCACCCAGACCTGCAAAAACCTCATTGCTTCTTCCATTCCCGAATCCCTCTGCATTTTTCAGGCTGGCTGTCTGGCGAGTTATATGATGGTTGTTTATCCTGTGCCACCGGGATGGCTGAATGGATCCACAGCAATTCTGGGAATTTACTTTTATATGACATGGAAAAGAAGCAGGATCCACAAAACCTCTCTCCATAGCCACAGGAACCAGCCCCAGGAGGCTCGCAGCTGAACACTGATTGCGGGTGTGCAAACCCATGAGCAATTATGCACTCTGAATGTGACAAAAAAAGCTAAACTCCACCCCCGGATAACAAACCTTAAAAGGAAGTAGTTCTTTTCCCACTGGAAATGTCTAAGGCTAGATGGCCATGAGAGATTTAAAAGTTTTAAAACTGTCTTCACTTTGTCACCATTCCCCTTCCCCCTGATAAAAAAAGCAAACAACTATTTCAAATCCCTATGCTGGATGTGATTTACGTGTATACAAGCAAAGAAAAACACCATATGGCTATGTAAATCAATCACAAATGGAGAAAAAAAAGTAATCTTTTAAAATTCTGACCAAGAAAACACAAATAAGGAAACCAAACTCAGCATAAACCAATTCTTGGAGCTAGACAATAGGCAAAATTAGCTGGGCACCCAGTTTCTCAAATTATTTCTCAGCACTGTTAAAATGACTAGATGACCATTCATCATCTGTATATGCAGGAACTCTCTAAACATGACGTATGACCTGTTCTCCAGTACTGAAATGGCCACAGCATGGTGCTTTACATAAATGCTGCAATTCTCCTACATGAGCTTTGTCCTTTATAACTTTTAAGCCTTCCAAAATGAGGAAGGTAGAACTCTTCAGGCCTTCTCAGATTATTCATGTCAAAATTTGCTCCTGGCAATAGTTAACATCACTGCTTCAAGGGAGGAAATTAAATTGAAATTAAATCTAATATTCACCTTGCTCTTCATAAGAAAATTTATACAGGAGTGAAAAAATGTCCTTGGCACAAGTGACCAAACTTGACCATGAAATACCATCTGTGTTCATACCTTTAAGTCTCTCAGGTCCTGTTGGTTGTGTGTGAGCTTTAAGTTCGTTAATAAAAATGTTTATTAGTAGATTATGGCAAGAAACCCCTCCCCGTGCTGTCCAATGAGGATGTGAAGCTTACACAAATTTTTCTTCCAAGGCAGCGACACCCCTGGCTAACTCTCATGTTTCAAAAAGATATTTTTTCAATACTTTCCTAGATCTGTTTACATACATATTTGGAGGTGTAACTTTGGGATCCTGGCTGTCTCAGATCCTGCCTTTTACAGAGAGAGGGCAGAGCAGTCAGACCTCCTGGTGCGTACATTAGCAAGGTTTATGAAGAGGAAATAACATTGGGTTGCTGTATTCTACCTCTGTAAGCAATCTACTCTGGTGCCGCTAGTTGCAGGCATTTGCTAATGACACTAAGCTTTTTACAGTAAAACATAGATGCAGATAAACAAAGATGCAGATAAATTTTGCTAATATTTAGGCCTAGTTCATACAATGCAATGCAGAGAAAAATAAATGAAAGCTCACTGTGCTGTATGAAACTTAGGGCTGGTATTGCAACCATCACTCCCCACTTGGGAAGGGTTGGTAGATAAACGATAAGCTAAGATAAAGTTGCCCCATCCTCATTCCTGGGATGTTTCAACTCCTCTAAATACTTACTAGAGGAATGAAGGCTGGAGTAACTATTCTGTCTACATAATAGTTCTGATTCTGCAAAAGGACCTGCCCTTTAGCTGTCCTCTGCCTTCTCTCGAGCACGGAGCTAAGCTGGGTTCAGGGTACCAGAATTTCATCCAGTTAGTTTTCTCCAAGTACAGGAAACAATATAAAGAGAAACAGCCATATTTAGACAAAGACAAACTTAGGCATTTACTTAGCTATTTCTCCCACAGGAAATCATAGGCATTGGGAAGGTATCCTAGAACGGCAGCAGCAATTTCTGTCTTTGCACAGTAGTAGCCTATTTGCCTTGGCTAAAACATGTTTTCAAACAGATACTAAATAAACATGGTCTTCTGCCATAAAATCTAGCAAAGTTATAAAAAAAAAGTATTAATCTCAACTGAATGAATAAATATATTAAGTGAAATTAAATGGAAAAAAAAAAAAGACACATGGGTCAATATGCTACTGCTGAAGCAGTGTCTCAGCTCACCGTTGAAGTTAACGCTGCGTATGTACTTGAGGAGCTTTTTGCCGCCCGCGTGCTCCATCTCGGGGCAGACCCCTGGGTAGTCGGCACAGAGGTCCTTGTTCATGTGGTGGAGAGCGTGCGCCATGGCGTACACGGCATCGATCACGAACTGCACCTTCCCCTCCTGCTCATAGTGGGAGTCTTTGCCAATTCGCTCCTGTCCTGCACATTAAAGACACACACGTACACACAGAAGGACAGTAAGGAGCAGTATTTTCCTGATATCAAATACAAATGCATCCTCTGGGAGCCCAATTAAAGAAATGTGTTTTTGGCAATACAATACAAAATTTTGAGTTATGATTTCACTAATTAAAACAAACAAAAAAAAGACACCTTTCTTTCTTGATAGTAGAATCATCAACACTTCTTCTTGCAAGTTATTTTACCATAATCCAGAGAAACAAATCCTACCGTAATCACAAACTTGAAACTTGTAACCTACAGGGACCATCTTGGAGAGACAGAGAAAACACCAGACTCTGTATGCTCCCAAAGTATGTCTTTGAAAGAAGAAAGCATTTAAAATAAAGCACAGCTGGCATTTTAAAGTCTAATGTTTTGTTCTGTTTCAAATCCCAGTCTCTAATTGAAAGACATAGCCAGATTGAGGGAAGAAAGAAATCACTTCAGATGCAACCAAAGGGGTGCTCAAGAGAATTGAACGAGCATGCCTGCTATTAACGTAACCTCAGGAAGCTCAGTATGTTTGTGTTAACTATTCACCCCCCCTTCCTCATACCTGCAGAGACTGAAATGTCCTTTAGAATCCACTGATTGCCTTTAAAATATTTTAGCAGCTGAGAACTTAAGGAATCCAAACCCTTAATGTCATCTGAACTGCAACTGGGGAAAGCAACACTTTGAAAGTCATTTCTTTATCACCGCAGCACCCAGCATCATAGAAAGTACAAACCCTCAGCCTCAGCGATCTTCTCATCCAACGGGCCAATGCATAAAAAGCCTGAGAGAAGGGAAGAATTTTGCAGATGGAAAATGGGAACACAGAAATTAAACCACAGAGACCCAAAAGAACTCAACAGCAGTGACAAAGGTGAATGTAATATTTTAAGTAGTATGCTTGCGCCCTAAACACTCACTCTCAGACTTGAGGTGAAAGTGTCACCGGATAAAGCCAGGCAGTAGGGTGGTTTTCTTGTTTTTATTGTTGTAGGAGCAGATAACTGGGTGCCTCTGCAATTAACTAGCAAACCAAACAGTATTTTCAGAGTGTAAAACAATGCACAACAGGTTAAGAATTGGGACTCTGATTTTTTTTTTTTTTTCCCCCCTGAAATTGTCCACTACCACCTTCTCTTACCTTGGCCAAGTAACACCTGCATAGATCAGTCTGTCCAGCTGCCAAACATGTGATTATACTTACCTATCTCACCAGGGTTTTGTGAAACATAATTACTGCTCATTAAGCGCTCCGAGCTGCATCGATGAAAGCAGCAGAAGTGCAATCTATTATTTTCCACGTGGGCACTGCAGCCCACTAGTTCCACCTGCAGCATGACACTTTCCAACCTCACATCAGTCCCGATCGCCTTCCTGCAGCACCTGCAGGTCTGGGCACTGCCAGGAGCACTAAGAAACAGCCTCAATCATCTTGCAAATATTTCAGGGACTTTCAAAGTAAATACTCACGTGGGGGATACAAATGGGAAAGATGCCATTGTAACATCCTTAATTAGAAATAGGGACCAGTGAATTTAAATTAGCTGATTGATACCAATAAGAAAAGGAAATCAAGTTGTTAATGACTGAGAACTAATGATTTTAGCAGAGCCAAGAAGCCCATTTTCCTGTTGCTGCTCGAATAGTATGTTTGCATCTCTCCCTCCTGTGCTACTGAACTACAGCTTTACTGGAGCAGAGCCTTGCGTCCCGAGCACCTCCCTGCACAGCAGTGCTGTGCTCTCACACAGCCATCACCAGGCAGCAGCTCACATCCTCTCCAACAAGGCTTCCTGTACTGGATTCACTGAAAGATTAGACACCCAAAAAAGAATTGACCTACATCGCCAAAAACCCATTAGTCCCAAACGATCCTTTTTTCCTTCTTTGTGTGGAGTGGTGGTGGACCAGAATTACGAATGAGCATGGAGAGATCACCACCTTCTCACAGAAATACTACAAGCACAAGAAGCGTCTAAACCTGTCCACAAGAGTGATGTGCTTGAAAATAAGCAAAAATATAATCCCCTATATGAACATCTTTATCTACTCTTTTTCCCTTTCATAGGTTCCCTCCCTAATTACCATACTGCACCACTGAAGTCTCATCCACTCAACCTACTAATTTGGGATGAGATTCCCTCTACCGAAGCTCCTCAATTTTAAATTTCAACTACAATGTTGGAAACATCGAAATCCTGCAAGTAATTCAGCAGGGTGAGAGCTTCCAGGCTCTGAAGATTCACATACTGTCCTTTTCATTATTTGACTCCCCTCTCATTGATTACAGGCCTTATTACATTTCCAGGCCCTGACAAGCAAAATGCTTTTAAGTGGTTTCAGCTCAGCTACATAACCAAATTAGCAATGCAACAGAAATGCATGCCAAGGGAAGAGAATCTAGGATTTAAATTCTGCACACAAACAATACTGATTAGGCATATTAAGTCCCAGAAGCACAGCTGAATGAACAGCAGAAAGAAAACCTTTAGTAGTGAAGGTATCTGTGCAAGAAACCTGAGCAAAACCCACTTAAAAAAAAACAAGAGCTACATTAACAGCATCAAAGTATGAAAATCATAGAAATGAACTAGATTTGAATATCTTAATTGATTTTCCAGTTACAAGAATAGTCTCCACTGAAAATAGCCATTTCATTGAGTATTAAACATCCAGAATTTGTGTACAGTACAGATACGGAGTCAAATGTAACTACCCACCCAGAAAGGCATGCATAAGCTTATTTACACAATTAGAGAACTTACATGAACAAGAGTATACTATCGTTCATACAAGCATAGATTGAGTTAATTTTTTAAAAAAAGGACTTTACTGCAATCAGAAGTTTAGCCTAAATTTGATCTAGCAAAAAAAAGAACCTTCAAAACAATAGGCATGTTTTACAGTGAAGTAGCCTTCAGACTTTATTACCAAAAAAAATTCCAAATTAATGGGCTGTCTAGTGTTCCCCCTAGTTCCCACCAAACTAACAGTAAGACACAGTAAGACAGGGAGCAGCGAATCAGGCCCAAGGTCCACTCTCAGACAGGACTGGCACAACTTTAACTCCAACTTCAGCATTATTTTGGCAAGTATTTTGCTGTCTTGGGTTTACCTGAAGAAGCCAAGCAGAAAGTTATACCATGTGCTTTAGGAATAGCTCCTACATATATGGCTGTATACAAATAAAATTAATTATTCTTGGAAGAGAAGGAAATCCACAGAAGTCATTAGCTTCTTGCAGATAAAAGCAGCAATACCAGTAGCTTCAGCACTGGGCTGTGTGCATCCCCTGGCAAAGGGGCTGGCTTGAACCCACAGACAGACAGTGGCAAGACATCACGGGGGGATCTCATGGGAGAGAAGCTGGGTGCAAGAGAAGGAACCAGCAGATGAACTCAGGTGTTGGGTGCAGCAAGAAACTGAGCAATGACTCGTGATCAGAAGACACCAAGAAGCACAGAAAGGAAACAAACCCCATTTGCACTGTGATATCAAAATCTTCTGTTCTTATGTGCCCCTGTTCCTTAATGGATGCTTTAAAAAAAAACAAAAAAAACGAACTTTGTGATCTTCAGGAGCCATGCAATAACGGTATTTTCTTCAACAATGAAGTAGCTGACACCTGAGACACACGCACACAAAGTGATTTCAAGAGAATGCACTTTTGTACCACGGATTTGAAATGAAGTACCTTGGGATGTCAGGAGAAGGAAGAAACACAAAAGCAATTTATTGACATGAGCATTTTTTGCTTCCAAAAGATCTGTTTGAAGGTGATGACAAATAATTTAACCTCACTTCCTACTGGAGTCTCAAGTGCTCATCATCGTGATTCCTAAGAGACTGAGCAGCTATGTCTCTTGCTTCAGACAAATCTTCACAAGAGAAAAATACTGCAACAAAGGGGAGGGGTGGAGGGAAGAACAACAGAGCAGCAAGAATACAGAGATGGAGAAGTCCTCTCATACGATCTCCTTCAGATGATAGAAATGAAATGCAGGTTTAAGAACTCCTGGTCGTGCTTTTTGCTTCACCATAAAGGCAATGCTGGAAGTGAACTGACAACTTGTTTTGTTCACATTTTCCTCAGTATTTCTCCTTCGTTGAATTTTCTGGACTCATCACTCATAGTCACATAATGCAGGAGATGCGATGTGAAGTGTAAACAACATCGCAAGGACAATTTTTATGGCATATAATTCATACAATGGACAGACATCAAAATCCCAATTCATCGCTGCTTGTATCAGATGAATGCAGACATTGGTTCAGTTTCTGGAGGATTAAACACATTTTCAAAAGGAACTTACATAATAATACTTCTGAGAACCCGGTGATAGTCATCATTAACAAGAGATGTAATCTAAAGATTGCAGAACGCTCGCAATATTGAACAAGCAGCCATTATTTGCACAAGTCAAGAATTCAGCAGCTGGCTAAGTGCTGACAAAAACACGCACTCTTCACACGTCTACAGCGTATTTAGCAGCCTTAGAAACCTGATGCCTCTGAGCGAAGAGACGTCCACGATGCAGCACCCACAATTACCAGTCTGTAACTGTGTAAGTGTCCATCCATGCTATTCCATAATGCTACTGAAGCTTCCTCCGCTACACCCAGTGCAGAGAGCTCAGCCGGCGCAGCTGCTACTGCTGTACTTGTGCCTCTCCAGAAACATGCACAACAGCACAGAACGAGCGGATCCGTCTGTAACAGACAAGTATGTACACCCAGGGCTCTCCAAAACAAGATCACAGCTATTACTCCTCCGATACTCGCAGATGGTACCGGCACTGCTGTACACACAGGAGCTGTAAAATCTGAAGGCTTCTCCAAATAAGATCTTTATTTGAGAGTAGCTGAATACTAGAGCTTGAGAAAAGCTAACAATATGCTAGAGTAAATATTGTAATTTCAACATGAGGAATATGACAATCAGGCCTCTTTGCAATATAATCCATGTATTGTCTTTTTACAAAGAAATACAAGATCCAATAATACTGCTACGTAGTTACAGTCATCTATCGAGACCATCCTAATTCAGAAGATCTCATTATAGACAAAAGCCTTTATCTCAACACCATCAATTCAATCCCCATGGATTTTGCTGGGGGAAGCAGATGAACTTTCAAGTTTCTACTGCTAACTGAACATCTTTCTGTGCTAGGAGAAAATGTCAGCCTAAACATCATCTCCTGCAGGCTACGGTGAGCTGGCAGAAGCCCGAGTCAGGGCAGCACAGCCCAGGACGCGCAGAGCACACCTCCCCTGTGCTGGTGCACCCCATTTGTGCCTCATTGCCACTCCTCTAGCTTCTCCTTAACCTCCTCCGTAACCTTCCACGTCAACATAGCTCTACAGCCTCATGCAGCTCTGATAGAGTGAGGTAACAAATGCGGAAATCAGACCGATTGTTCTATACCAATAACAAGCAGGGATAACTTTTATAACTAGCATGGGTGTTTTTTTTTTCTTCTCTGTTATGTTGGTACACATTTGACCTACTGTCAGACATCGACAAGAGATACAACTGTACTTAGTGACTTTAAGTCACCAAAACCCATGAAAAGCATATGTAGGAACACTTAACTATGCCTACTCAGCTAACATACTCTAATCAAAATGAGGAAACCAGGCTCTCTCAATGTCTTACAACATATGCCTTGTCTAGGATAACAAAAAAAATTCCTGTACCGTACCTGGACTTCACTCATAAGTAAAAAACAAAAAGAGCGTAGCACAGCAGAAACACCTCCTGAAACTTGGCTATTCCAACATCAGAAATAACATTATTACATAATAAGGAGCATAATAGTAATTCATAACATAGGGATTACTGAAATTCTCAATTTTATGTGTTCGAAGCAATGCTCATCCCTCAATATCATGAAAATCTTGGAATTGGCTGCAGGTCTGCAAGCAGGCGAACCTCAGCAGCAGTGGGGGGTACCACTGGGATCGCTGGAGCCACGGGGGCCAGTGCTAGGAGACCTGCTCCTCTGCCAAGCCCTGCTCTGCAGCAGTTTGCAAAAAGCCTTGATGCGATGAGTTTTGTGAAGCTACATCCACTTCCATCTGTCAGATCATGATTTTTTCTCAATTACACTGATTCAACCCACTGTAACAGTTTCTGTTCTCAGATGTGTATGTGTCCAAGAGAATAGATTTTTAGATTAGAAAACTGACCTTTCTTACTCAAGATGTTTTCTGTGCATTCAGCATTCCTGTTAAAACATCTGCAGTAGGTGAGGTTTATACTCAATGCTGAAGTACCACAGCCATAAAAAATCAGCACCAGGCTAGCCAACAGTGATGTAAGTCACAGACACTTTACAGCTTTAACTTGCTAACGTGCAAATGAAGAAATCTTCCTGTAGCAATAATTGTCGGTGAAGTCAGTGATCAAGTTAATATATAGAAGAAGCACTTCTTAAATAGGAGAAGGCCTAAATTGGAGCTATCTTTACATTTAAGCACCTGGGTAAAAATACAGATTGCAAATAGAGGAATATATGTAAAAAGCACAGATAGAGTCATTGAATCACAGGGCTTTGTTGTCAAATCACCTTGAAAATCTAGAAATAAGCATTGCTCAGAAATATATTTCAGAAAGATAATAGAGTTTAGAAAACCATAAAACTGGTTTACCTTAGGAATAAACTCTTCAAGGTTGGTTTAATGTTGGTTGAAGCAATTATTGAAGGGTTCTTTAAGGAATTTCAGATATACATATTTTGAGGTACTATGATGCTAAATGAGATTAACTTTTTGAATTGAAAGTTTATAGGACATTAAGCTATAATGCATACTTGGATGATCTAATACTGTTTGGAAAAATATTTTGTTTAGAAACAGTTGCAAATAGCCAGTCAACTTGCACACTAGTGCATAACATGGTTCATTTGCTCCTGAACTTGTACACATCACATTTTTCAGAAAAAGCTTGACTTTTTTTTCTCATAGGTATTAGTGTTGATATGTATAGGCAGACTGAAGACTGCTGAAGTATTTACAAAATAAGATGCAATGCAATCCGGTAAGAGAACAAAGAACTGAAATCCTGGGTTTCAAACTGAAGTCAAACTTTCCTCGATCATGCAACCTCATGTAAATCTTAGTTTCTCTGAGCTACAGCTAAAGTTGTAATGGCCCAGAGAATTCAAAGGAGTCACCCAAAGATGAACTGGACTTGATAAGAAGGAGTTTACTGGAGAACATATTGTTTCATTCATGAGATGCATCTTGGATTTTTGCCCCCCTTGAACGCTACAGTTTAAGAGGGAACTTATAGCCAATATCATGTATAACATGAAAGACAATCAGCATCAGAAAGAAAAGAAAAAAAGACAGCAGAAGTTGTTAATGGAAACATGTTGCAAAAAATACAAATCAGCCACTCAACAGCAAGCAAATACTATGTAGGCATCCTGAGAAAGGAGAGAAAGAGGAGGCCATACTAACAAAGCAGAAAAACAACTACGTAGAGCATTTATTTACCTGCATCAGAGCACAGGATGTAATTGAGAAGAAAAATTTCCCATCCTGGTCTGCCCTTTAACCTTATTCATAGCTTGCAGGGCAAGCAAAAGATAAATTTTAGTCTTTATGTTTTCTGCACTGAAATATTATATACCTTGCACACACATGCATTAACACACATTTCATACCTTGGAGCTGGGAGGAGAAAATGCACAGAGCCACGTCTCTAACAAGTGCTAACCAAAAGCTTTCTTGCTCTTGCTCACGTCATCAATCACACACCACAAAAACCTGGGCCAAAATTCTGCTGTGTCCTGGGGCAAGTGGGAAAGGGTATCCAAGCGGAGTATTTGACCTATTGGCAATTGTTTTGTGATTTGAATGCAGGATTCACAACCACCAGCCTTACAGAAATACTTAAAGTATGTCAGCGCCTTGGCTGACTGCTGCTTAGAACTAGACTACAGTCTAGGACTATAAGAAATCCCCTCTAGGCAGTAAAAGATGGGCATTCAGAAAATGACCTGGACAGGCAGAAAAGAGTCTACTATCACTGGCCAATATTTGGAACTTATTCTATAGAAAAAAAAAAAATAGCATGGAGGGATAGCAACAGAGCCTGAACCTATAGTCTTAGTTACTCAACCACAGCGCTTACAGGTAAGTCAATTTGTCCATTATGTCCATTACAAACAGAGATAAGGTTCCTCCCACCTTTATGAAACACAGCTACAGGAAAAAAAAAAATCTTGATGTGCAGAAAATTGATAACTGAACTTACTGAACCACTCAGTCCCGTGTACCCTTGGAGATGTCTTTCAAGGTAGGCTTATGTCAAGCACACCCCCAAGAGGCAGAAGGTTTTACAAACTGGAGATTTTTGGACAGAAGAAAAACGTGTTGCAGTTGGTTTGGAGCCTCCCAAACCTGCTTGAGGAGGTCTTGATATTTGATGTGGGACCCAGACATGGAGATATCCATTTATCACCACCAGCCTTACCACTGATGGGAAGGTGGTGCTGAGAAGAGCCCTGCTGCGGATGCCTGCAGCACCGGGCAGCTTTCTGACAGGGCTCCGGTTTCGCCCTTGCATCCCAGAGACAGCAAATACTCATTTGTATAAAGCTGTCGCCCCAAACCTTGCGAAGCACCTTCTGCTCTCACAGCCCTCCACACCATCAGTGGAAATCAGTCTAAATTTAGCCCCTCTTCCTGACACGATTTATATGGCACTCCGAACTGTGCAGGTCTTCTGCCACCCTGAAGTCCAATAGATATTCATCCTAATGAATACCACAATGCTGTTCTCATAAAAAGTGAATCATGCACACCATGGCTCCTGGCATTTGTTTAAAAAAATGCTTTAGATATTGGCCATATGCCATTAAGTTGCTTGAAACATTTCAGAGAATTTATTTTTTCCTGAGATGGGGAATTTTGATAGCGTTTTGAAAAAGTATTTTTCTTTCCATAGCAAATTGCACTTTGCTAATCTTACTGTAGTCAAATTATAAATAATATTCTGATATCCTCATCCTCTGCTATTTGCCATATCCTTTGTTTCTCATTATTTTCTTTCCCTAACATATCGCTTCATAGTACAAGCCATCTTGACTGGTGGTGAAAAAAGAGACAGGATATTGCCATAAGTTTACTTATCCTCAACAACAACAAAATAAATAACAACAACAACAACAAAAAAAAATCCCAGCTACTGGTACCAGTTTAAACCAAATCACGGATAACTGAATGGTTTGCCAAAGCTATCCGGGTGTTCTTCCCCCCTCCACTCCATTTCTGTTGTCACGAAACCGTGCAGGGCCACATTGGGGGTGACATGCCAAATCCTGACTATCCAGACTCAGGCTTCCAGCATTATGGATACATGATGCATTTCTCAGAAGGATCGGGCTCAGAAGTTCAGGACTACCATGTATTTTGCGACCATCCAGATCAAGCACAGCCCTCAGCACTCTGTTGCATTTTTCCACTCAAAGGAAAAGTCCCTTCACAAAAAATAGTTGCATGACATTCTGACAGAAGCATGGCACACACTGCACAACTTTATTGTAAAATATAAACATGTAAGACAACTATTCCTTTGCTACTTTTTCTTTTACTAAGTGGAAATCTGACTTTTCTTCCCTCTCTAAACAATGGCTGTAGCCTAGGCACACTGAGATGCAAGGCAGGACAGTCACCAAACCTGCATTACATCTCCGATGCACATCGGACCACTAGGTATTCTCTCCACTGCTTTAGAAGGAAGTGTGTATATGTACACATATGCACACTTTTGTTTTTTTTGTTGTTTTTTTGTTTTTTTTCTAAATATCAAGACTCCTCTGTCTTTTACTGACTTTCATCTTACCTTATAACATTTTTGGATCGGGGGTGATGCCGGGCTCTGAGCTGCATGGGTGCTGACATACAGACAGAGAGCCTTGCTGGAGAGGCCAAATAGCACATTACAAGTAAGTCAGCACCCACCGCTCACCTAATTGCTGGTGCCTGGAAAGTACCCGTCCAATTTAAAGCAAGCATTACACACTACGTAGCCAAAGGAGAACAAGATAGATACTTCTTTTAAGGTAATTTGGACCGCTTGGCTATGGTTTGAAGTGAGACAAACCCAGTCTTTAGGACAGTTTTTCCCAGTTGTTGCTTCTTACATCATAAAGTGGCATGTCCGAGCTGCCAAGTCTTTGCCCAGTAAAGACCTGCTGATAGGATCTGTCCCCTCCCAGCGCCTCACACTGGGCCCCCTCCTCCTCAAACCTTCTGCAGGAGCCCAGCCCTGCCACAGCCCAGGGATGTCCTGGGATGGGTGTACATAGGAGGTCACACCCCACTTAGCACAGCACATGGATTTGCTCCCCCAAGGCCCTCATACTCAAGGTATGAGATGCTGCTCATCAGTGCGGGATGCACAGAAAGCACGCAGGGGTCCTGAAACAGCTCCTGTCCAAACCCCTGCAGAGCTGGGTCCCTTTGAGGCATGCTTTCTTGTTTCAATTCAAATTCTAAAGCACAACTGTCCCTCTTTTACAAACCCTTTTGCTAAATTTCTGTCGCTTCGGCTTGCAGGGAGCTTTCTCCCTGCATTTTCTTTATAGCAAGTCATTGTTTGAACCATCATCTGGGCTGTGCCTTCAGACTGATTACACTTCCAGATAATTAGAAAAGCTCTCTGAGCAATCTACATTCTGATAGATGATATCCAAGGTGACATCACCCTTATATCACTTCATTAAGTCTCCTTGAGTGTAAAGCCATCTGAATTAAAAGCTATGTTTAATAAGTGAAAACAGTCAAGTGTTGCAATTTCCTGTTCTGTTAGTAGTATATGCCAAGGAGGCAGTGTGTTAAAAATGCAGGGTCTCTTCGTATAGCTGATGCCTCCGGGTATTCAAAGTACTCACGTTTCTTTTGCATACACCTCTTTCTGCCATACATGGGCACAGGTGCTTCCTCTGGAGCAGGAAATATTCCACACCACATGACGTGCAGGTGTTGCTGCTGCCAAAGGGAGCACCCAAGGGGTGACTACACCGACACTCGCTGATAGCACGGAACCTGCAGGCACTGTGCCGTAGTCTGCACAGAGGGGCATGGTGTGATAGCATTAAACATGCTGCACTGCATATTTGATTTCAATAACCACTTTGCAACTTATGTACAACATGGTTCATTACAATATATACACAAAAAATGTCTTAATGTCTTTATTCTGACTTCCTAAATCTCAGGGCACTGATAGTATTAGCACAACTTGGATTTGTACAGTGAAATAGCTTCAAACTCAACCAAAGCACACACCCCACCCCTACACATGTGCAAGCAGAGCATTCTGCGTGGTCTCTTCACAGACTCACAGCTATGTACTACAGTATTGTTCTCCTCTACAAAGTCAGTTGCTTTTTTCTGTTAGATCTTTCCTACAAAAAAGATTCTTGCCATAATGCATGATGTTACAAACTATTTTTTTTTCCAAAATATTTATACATTAACTTGATGTGGCCTGTATTGAGTGAAGTGAATCCCTAGTATTATTGAAGCAGCAAGAAGTAAAACAATAAATTGTTTAAAACAATACTTCGTACTATTGTGCTGTTTCAAGTGATTGCATTAGATTCCCATATAGTTGGGTGACGCATCCTTGAAAGCAAACCACAGAGTACCTCAAGTGCAGAGGCAACAACTCCAGGGCCTGGACAACCCCAGAAGGCAGCACCTAGCTAAAGCTGCACTATTTGTTGCATACAGAATTGATCCCCCTTCTCTGGGGAAAGAGACTGGGCTTGGCTGTTTGTTGTACACATCCATGCTGCTTTGAAATGGCCCACATCTCAGCAGAAGTTATCTACACAACAATACAGGTGTCCTTGCCAGCAGCACGACTTAGCAGTGCTGGATCACACCCTGAAGAACCACATCAAAATAAGTCAGTTGCTAGAAATAGTGTTAATTACAGCAACATGTTGCATTTAATCTTGTCTAGAAATAAGGTACAGTGTGCTAAGTGTGTTTTCATTTTCTCATCCTACATCTATCCATTCCAACCAGGGCAAATATTTCATGCCTGATAGAAATGTTAGAAGTTCTGCTTTTAGAAATATTTCAGAAAGTTGCAACATTAAGAGGTAAGCTGCCCACAAGGTGTGTTCTTGGATGATGAAGAAAAGCCTCTCCAAGTGCGTACCCATGAGCTGCTCCCCTGCCATGTGCAAGTGCTTGGATGAGGAGCAGGAGCCTCCCACCAGTGCTCAGCAGCACGAGCGCTGTCAGAAAGCAATGGCACGTAGCCTAGTACCTTGCTGCATTACAAATTACCAATCAAATTTTAAAATGATGATCATTCATAATATCACATCAGTGGGACATTAAGATTCTCATACTAGCAATATAATTCAAAGCTAATGCTTTTTCTGATGCACAATTTACTTCAGTTTGTAGAAGAGGGAAGGCAGATGTCAGGTCAGGGCATGTCACTGGTGCAATATCCAGCTATAATGTGGTATTTCAGTGCAATAGGGTAAGTTATCCATTGAAAATAAATGTTTCTGCTAAATCTAAGCTGAGGGAAGGCAGAACACCATTTTATGTTCACATCAGAAAGCACACGCTGCGAGTAACTTGCCTTCTTTTGTTTCAAAAAAAAAAAAAAAAAAGAGAGACAAACAATAAGGGCAATATAAGCTTTTAGAGATTATCCTGAAGATCTTAGTGATTTTTAGTCAAATTCCAGCCTTTGAAGGGAGATTCTAAATGCTAAATTTAAAGGCAATGTATTCCCAGCGGTAACTGCAGTGCTTCTATGCACAACACTCCTACTCCCATCCATGAATTGAAACCAGAAGCGGATGATATGAAATATGGAAAGTCTTCAATCAAAGTAAAACATATCCTCCTATGAACTAATTTTCTTTGATCAAAATTCAACACAATTATTCAGTACAGCGTTGGTGGATAAGGGAAAAGCAACCCATGTCATCTACCTGGACTTGTGCAAAGCATCTCTCACTGTCCCTCATGATATCCTTGTCCCTAAATTGGAGAGCCATGGATTTGACAGATGGACCGCTCAGTGGGTAAGGAATTGTCTGGATGGCTGCACTCAAAGAGTTGTGGTCAAGTGGAGATCAGTGACGAGTGGCATTCCTCAGGGGTCAGTGGGACTGGCACCGTTTAATATCTTTGTCAGCAACATGGACAGTGGAATCAAGTGCACCCTCAGCAGGTTTGCCGATGACACCACGCTGTGTGGTGCAGTCGACACGCTGGAGGGAAGGGATGCCAGGTCCAGAGGGACCTGGACAGGATTGAGAGGTGGGCCTGTGTGAACCTCATGAAATTTAACAAGGCCAAGTGCAAGGTCTTTGCACCTGGGTCGGGGCAATCCCAAGCACAAATAAAGGCTGGGTGGAGAATGGATGGACAGCAGCCCTGAGGAGGACTTGTGGGTGACTGTTGATGAGAAACTCAACATGAGCCAGCAACGTGCGCTTGCAGCCCAGAAAGACTGGGCAGCATTAAAAGCAGCATGGCCAGCAGGTCAAGGGAGGCGATCTTCCCCCTCTATCCTGCTCTCATGAGACCCCACCTGGAATACTGTGTTCAGCTCTGCAGCCCCCAATATAAGAAGTACATGGACCTGTTGGAGTGAGTCCAAAGGAGGGCCACAGGGATGATCAGAGGGCTGGAGCTCCTCTCCTGCAAAGGAAAGCTGAGAGAGTTGTGGTTATTCAGACCTTATAGCAGCTTTCCAGTACCTAAACGGGGACTACAAGAAAGCTGAAGAGGGACTTTTTACAAGGGCATGTAGTGATAGGACAAGAGGTAATGGCTTTAAACTGAAAGAGGGTAGATTTAGATTAGATATAAGGAAGAAATTCTTCACTATGAGGGTGGTGAGGCACCAGAACAGGCTGCCCGGAGAAGCTGTGGATGCCCCATCCCTGGCAGTGTTGAAGGCCAGGCTGGATGGGGCTTTGAGCAACCTCGTTTACTGGAAGGTGTCCCTGCCCATGGCAGGGTGTTGGAACTGCCTGATCTTTAAGGTACCTTCCAACCCAACCCATTCCGACTCTATGAACACTAACTGCTGCTATGAAAAATTGGAAATAGGGGGAAAGGGATGCAAAGGCCCAGTGTCACATGACATTACTGGCTTTAGTCATCTCCTTGTGATATAGATAGTAATGTGATTGATAAGCCCATGCTTATTTATCAAACGGCATGTAGCAGTAAAGAAAACCTTTTGTGAGAAGTTTGTAATACTGTTGACTGTATTACATTAAATGCTGTGGCTGGCCTGACCCAAATCACAGGGACAGGAAACCACTTGCCAATTTGTAAGGAATGCAATTACAGAGCCTGGTGAGCCCTTGGGAGATGTTGGAGTGCTTTTGAAAAGATGTTCCTTGAGCTGAGCCCCCTCGTCCTGCCGTGCTCACTCTTGTTAGCACAATGAACTGCCGCTTCTGTTCCCAGAAATGCAGTTTTAAAGCACATCAAATAATTGGCAAAAATGTGGCTAAACATACCTTCTGGCTGAAGCCTATCCACTGCATTTTAAGCTCCGAGCAAATATTCCAACCCCACACTACAGACATTCATGCTACAAACACACGTGCATTGGGAACTAGCAGTCTGAGGACAAACTCCCTAAGTTGGAGTTTTAGAAATATTTTTCTAGACAAGATCCCCTCAATCTAATATCTCAACTCTGGACAAGATAATTAAACTGGTAATGCTGCTGCTGTCCCTAATGATTGTCAGGCTGCAAGTGGTCAGGCTCACATCTGAGGAGCTCCAAGAACACATGTCCTTCCCATCAGGTCCTTCCAAAACAAACACTTTAACCCAACAAGCTGTATCCCCTGCATCATAAAGATGCTTGCGCTGAGAAGTTCATAGCACACTTAAAAACTGAAGTTGCTACAGTCCTATTTACTCAAAAAGACTCTTTAGACCCAGTTGCTTCAATCAAGAAATTTCAGTTGGCCACATAGCTGGGGCACTGCTGGGTGCATTCCTATTTTCTCCAGGTAATTGGCAGACTCTGCAACATCTGCAGATGGATCAGGGAACACTTCCTAGTACACTTCCAGGGTATAACAGAAAACAGTTATCCAGACTCAGCATCCCCCATCAGGTTAATAAGCGTGTTGTCCTGAGCAGGCAAACTGTACCACATTACAAAAAAAATCACTCCTGCAGTTACCTTTGCAACCACAAAAATAACTTCCTGAATTTGTACATTATCAGAAACAGAAATTCCTGGAAAATATATTTCAAATAGTGAGTGGTACCTCAAAAGGAAAAAAAGTAAATCTGTCAGCCATCAGAAAATAACTGAGGTCAAACAAGACACTACAAAAGGTGGTGAACTTGAGTCACAAATGCAGACAGTACACCTTCTCTGTTACTGAGTTGAGGCTGAAAAAAAAAATTTAATTCCCTTTTTTCCCCCCCCAGTAACACTGAGAACAAAAATCTGATCAACAATTTTATGCTACCTAAAATGAAAATATTTTGTCCTTGCTAATGCATTCCTACAAGCGTATTTCTCCCGAAAGCTTAAAACCAAAGGCACATGGGTAGTACGTGACCATTCCTGTGACTCGTGAGCACGAGGTGCTTTGACATATTTGGTGGCCACTCTGATTTGCAGACACATGACAAGGCACAAGCTGTGGAAATATCCTCCATCTAACGCAAACTAACAAGAACCCCCCAAACCACCCCGCACTCAAACAAAAACCCTTCTGGGTCCCATGGAAAATATTTATATCCCTGCTGGATGGACAGACAGAAAAAGGAAGAAAGAATGAAGTTTTGTCTCTCTCCACCTACTCTTGTCCTGCATGGCTGGTGCTGCTGTTCCATTTTCTCTACAACCTATAAACATTCAATTGATTTTTTCAGTCTGTCTGCAGCCAAGCTTCCTTGCATCTGCCATGCAGCCACTCCAACACAGCCCACACACAGCAGCACGAGGAGGGAGAAGTGCCTGAAGTTACCTGTGCATTTACGGTCTGTGTCTTCCTTCTTTGACCCACTGATGGTTAACTTGCAGTTGAAGTTCTCCTCCCAGTACTCGGCAAACCACACGTTCCTTCGGTTGTTCTCCAGGGTGCGGGAGGTAAAGTAGGCATCAAACCCTGGAGAAGGAGACAGACAAAGCTCAAGCCTGGCTCTTGCTTCACTGCAAGTACCGCACCCTGAGAAACAAAGCCTCTGCTCATATCTCCTGCAATATCCAGCACGCATTCACATCTCTATCCACATGAGATGGCCATGGAAAGAAAGGAAATCACTCGCATGTTTTATCTCATCAACTGCACCTTGCAAGGAAATTACTCTGCTACTAACTGAGTTACAAAACTAGATAAAATACACGTAGAAGAGATTAATATTAAAAAGAAAGTTATAAGCAAAAAGCATATTAGATATATACAGATAAGGAGTGAAGATAAATGATATGGTGCAGCTGATACTTGACTGAGCTCAATACAACTGTAATTTTATAATTAACCTCTCCAGACCTCCCAAGAATGCAGCTTCATCTCACTCAATTGGCCATTATCAGTACAACTTACTGTTTTTGTATCACTTATTTTTCTTACTCTTAATTTCCTCTCCAAAGGTATAAACTCAGAGCAGGAAACTAAGAGGTGACTGTAAAGCATCGCCATTTACCAGATGCTTGGATTAGACATCCTGAATTGGGGTGAGGGGGAAGAGGTTTCCTTGCTTAGACCTGTCAGATTCAGTTCATTACCGAAGCAATGTAGCCACAAACAGAACCCCTGAGGGTTTTGGTGGTGGTGTTTTTTTTTTGTTTTGTTTTTTTGTTGTTGTTGTTTTTTGTTTTTGTTTTTGAAGTGCTTAGTGCTCTGTATTCTCTGAAAGAAAATACTGTATAGCTCTGTAGCATCAACTAGTGCATAATTTTCATGTGGCTCTTACCTATATTCTGTCTCTTTAGCACCTCAATTACTTGCCAGAAAAAAAAAAAAAAAGTATTTTGGTATGGATTTTTTTTTTTGTAGAAATATATAAGTGTATATATACACACACACACACAAACTATACAGATAAGAATACACACATTTTCTTTAATGAATGCCCAAAGGCTTACAAGCCAGGAGGGCAAAAGAGTAGAACTGTAAGATAAAGTTATACAGTTCATTAAATACTGGTAACTAATTTGACCTGCCATAGTGAAGGAATTCTCTCTGTCAAGTTTTCAAATTCTATAGTTTCAAACTAGCCAAATATTCTTTAACTGTACAGACAATACCTTCAAAGACCATGCTCATTTTAATGGATTTTTCCTCACAATACAGAACTTCAAGACAAATATTTACTTTCCCAATAAGCAATGGTAATTTAGACTAAAAGGAACAACACTACTTATTACGCAGGGCACTGCTGCTTCACTGTTGTATTTAAGCACTCTATCAGCTGTTCCCTTTCAAAGCTAACTCCTTAGAGCCTGAAGGTATCCTTGTGCATGCAAATACTTGCAAATCAATGACAGATATCCTAAGTACCAGTATGATTCCAGAAATCTGCCCTTTGTACTGCAAGGAGCAGAGCTCCCATGAGCACGTTGTGAGAGCAGAGGCTGCAGCAGCAGTGCTGGCTGCTCACGGGCACGAGCGGACATCACGGCCCGCAGCAGCTCATGTGCTACAGGACCCGGAGTCTCCAGCAAGCTAACCAGCGCAGCGTGCCTCAGGCTCACAGCTGCCTGGCCTCTGACCAAAATCTTGCTTCAATCCCCATTTTTGTTTCTATTTATTTTACTATCACAGTATACTTTCAGTTTTGCTTATCTGTTTGGCAAAGAAAATATTTACATGGTGGCAGATATAGTAGTGCATGTGCACACACTTGTACACAATCTTTTTTTTTTCCTTTTTGAAGCCAACAGAAGTTATATTCTGTAGCCTATTCAGAAAGAAGAGTACATGGTGTGATAGAGAAAATTGCTGTTCCACCCCATAGCCAGTGTACAGACTCCTTGCAGCTGAAATCCCCGTGTAATGTTCCATGCTAAGCAAGATAATAGTGCCTCAACACTTACAGGAGAGGAGTCCAAGAACGTAGTGGGAGACGAGGACAAGTAATGGGATGGTGCTCACACAAGGACATTCTTCACTTTCAATAAATATTAAAACACCAGCACTACAGCATTTTACAAGGGGGAAAACACAAGTGAAGATGATGTCTTTCATGTACAGGTACAACATCCTATAGTCACATTAGTTCTATGCTACAGCAGGGATATTTAGCTCAAAATTCTTATTAAGCAATGCAGTCTCCAGTCTTCACAGCATAACTTATTTTCCTATGTGCTCCCAAGGTATTTCTTTGTGCTACTGCAGAGCATTTTCCTTTTTATTTAGAATTTCAACACTAGGTTACATACATTATATGCGTGTAGGTACCCTGTAGACATGTAGCACATAGTACAAACATCATACACACATACGACTTGCTGTACTGATGTGTCCATTGAAGTTTTGTCCATATTAAGGCAAATCCTTTTATTACTTATTCCTGGTCAACAGTACTACTCTAGCTATACCAGCAAAGAAATTTAAGGCATGATCAAGACAAATTTCCTGCCTAAAGTTTCATGGATCAGTTGAAAAGTATGCAACAGCATCCAGACCTTCCAGCCAGCTCAGCACATAGCTTGGTTCCTTAGCCTAGAGGTACTGTTGGGTAAAAGCAGATATATTCATACATTATTGTTAGTGGTCATTATACTAATTTCCCAGATCTGACAGTCTTGTGCAGTAAGGAAGCTGTGCCCAGTCTCTTCAGAGAGTTAAGTCACTCTTGTACCAAGTATATTTGAATAGCAGGAACGGAGTGGAACGGAGTTTTCCTACACCTTTCAAGTTATCTTTAGTCTGCAGTGAACAACATCACAGCTTTGGCTTATGGAGACAGTCTAGATGCAGTACTTTGAATGTAGCCTTCCAAAACCGTAATCAGATTTCAAGTTCAGATTACAAGACAGTTTTGCCTTTTATTATGAAGGTTGTCATAGTTTGAATGCTTCAGCAATCTGAAGCTCAGAGAAAGAAGATCACTAATGAAGAGGGTTTGAAAAACACTGGTTGCACACAGATGCTCAGGGGTAAGTTACGTGACATCCTAAAAAGAGCAAATCCACTAAAGAGGCAAATTGCAGAATTTCCATTTTGTCCCTTTACCTAGCTTTGCAGTTTGCACTAGCATTGCAGAAGAGGGTGGAAACACAGAAAAAGCAAGCTCTTATAGGTACTAAACCATCTCCGTTCCTTTTGATTTTGCAGTTAGAAGTTAAAGTAAATACCTATTCCATTGAAAGAGAAAAAAGTTCCTCACACCATAGCCAACAATTTCTCTCTCTGAAATAGGTGGGTACATTGGCTCAGTCTGGCACCTCACACAACGAATAGAGTCAGGAAAAACATATGGCCTCATTAAATTAGCATAGTAACCCATCCACCATGGAATAAAAATAGACAGCATGTAAATGAATGATTTCAAACAAGAAAGAAGATTAGGCGTGGGGTCAATCTGTCTCCTTGTGTTAGTTTTGTGTACTAGTGACCCAACCATAATATTTTTCTGAGTCTACTCCAAAAAAAAATCCTAGAAAAATAAAAAACAAATACTGGGGTCTTCTAGAAACAGGCTGAAAGCAGTTTGAATTTTACCTGCAGCCACACTAGAAAATACGTCCCTTTTGCAACAAATACATCAGGATGCTTCAGAATGATTACAAGCCCCAAGCAACACACCACACCAGCTTAATGCTGTGCTGGCTGGCAACCAGCACCTGAAGCACTGCAACCAAATCATGGACACCTGCAAGCAAAACACCAAAATGGGATAGGAGAAAACCTCAGTATTGTATTTAAGCACTACTGCAAAATCTCCCTGGATGCGTGTGTCATCTCCATACACTCAGCATGGCTGCCTAGCCCTTAACGTTGTTTTTGCAGCTTGAAATGAAAGCTTTCCAGAGTAAGACTGGAAGAAGCTGCAGGAAAAGAGCCAAGCTGTGATGGCAGAGACCTCAGACCCTCTCTGCCTGTGTATGTACTCTGAGGCAGGTGCCCAACCTGGGACTCCCACCTTTCAGGGAAATCATGCAGCAACTCTCCTGCCACAGCTGTTCCACTGAGTTAATTACAAACTATTGACACTTATAAATGTTTCTGTGCACTGCCTCCAGGAAGGACAGCACAATTTCTGCACTTCTGAGCTGAAGCATCCTAAAGAAAACATTCATGTGGATGAGTCAAATCTACAAGTATTTCCTAAATTTTCTTTTTGGTACCTACAAGCTAAACCTGTTTTCCTGTAAACCTATGTGTATTAGTTTTACTCCTAATTAAATGAGCATTTTGAAGGGGATATTCAGTCATAAGACCTGCAATATATATAGCTCAGAAAGAGAAACAATATACTTTACCAATGTGCCAAAGTAAGTGACCTCTGGGAAAAGTGCTCTACAGCTTAATAAGATAAAAATCAATATGTCTTGATAAAACTGTAATAGAATTCCATAAGAATTACTCTAAAGCTTTACAGATTTAATAACAAATAATAACATTCTCATAGATTTTTTTTTTTTTAATGATCCCTCCCCATTCTCAAGAAGGAACATAGATCCCTATTAAAGAGTGAACATTTTTTATCATTATTTTCTATTGATCAAGAGAATCAGCCAAGTGACTGACAGAGGGATGGAGTTAAGTAGCAGGCCAAACTTCTAGTAATTCCTTACTGGGTAGAAACACTGGGCACCCATTTGCTGTTCCTGACACAGCTGGCTGCATTGCAGATCATAGCACTGCTGCCACACAACCTGGAGAAGACCTCCAGAAGGCATCACCCACATAGTCATCCTCCTTCCAACCAAGGAAAGTCCCAGATAACTGGGGCTGAGCAAGTGGAAAGAGTCCCAGATTTCTCCACGGGAGCACATCCAGGAGCATGCTCACAGGCACCATTTCATTTGATAAACATTTGCAGCTTTTACACAAAGTGCAGGCACACGCGCGCAGCTGGATGCAACACACCAGAGGATAAAACTAGGGTGTTTCATATCATCTGGTGCAAGCCTGTGCGTCGCCACTGAAATAATTGAACTCTGCCAGTTTACAGTAGATGAGATTTTCTCTGATTCATGTACAGGTTGGTACATAATGCTCAGTGGAATCCCACTGCTCCCAGAATGTGTTTTTTTTTTTTTTTTAAATCCCTGTATCATTCACAAGAATGCTGTCAAAGAAGTTATTACCACTGTCTGAAATACCCTGTCTGAACCGCATACACACCACACTCGTTACACTGTGACTTAAGACAGCAATCACTGCCATTTCATTTTTTCCCCACTGTTATTTTTGGAAGGGTAACTGTGCTAGATATACTTTAAAGCAATTTTTAAGAAGAAACCTAGAAGAAAAATAAACATGTCGATTAAGAGGAAATAATCAATTTGAAAATCTTACTATTTATAAACTTTCCATTAGACGCATGGCTAATAAGTAAACAAAACCCAAATATTCAGTTCTCAGAAGCCTTTGCTGATCATAAAGTATACAAATACATTGTCTTAAATCCCTTAGTCAGCACTACTTCTACACCTCCCACATACTAAGCAGCTGTACTATAAACACAAACAATCCCATCAGAGCCAGGGGTTTTGAATCAGAGAGACATCTTAAATGCATACCTAATTCTAGGTACTTTTTTGAATTAGTATGATTCAGAAACCATGAAGATTGAAATATGGGCAAACGTTCTTTATAATTACAGACTTTAAGCATGTGCTTAAGCTTAGTCTTTTTGAACTGAAGTCAATAGGACAACTTAAATGCATAATGCTGAATACAAAGTAAGAGTTTGGGTTCAGGGGCTCAGAGAATTAGATGACCCAACCAAAAAAAGCTGCATGCTTAAATGTAAAAGTATGAATAATCACTTCTTACTCTTGTACACTGCCAAGTATTACACTTGTGTCACAAGATTTAGTGATTTCCCAATGTTGCCCATATATCATACTTAAGAAAATTACTTTTTCAGCAAATACCTCTAAGAGATATGGATAGTTATTTTAAGAGATTTTACAAATGAAACTAAGTCTTATTACTTTAAATCCCTGTGACTTGATTAAATCATTACTCTTGTACAGAGAAAAATGATACTAGCTAATGGGTTTATTTTCTACCCTGGGGGACTAATACATACATTAATTACACGGTGAAGAAGCCATTTTTAAACGAGTTAGGCCAGGGGGAAAGGAACAAGGTCCCCAGCATGAGGGATGGCTGGGGGCATCCAGTTGAGGGGAGAGAGCTGGAGCCTTGCTGGGCTCCAGTGCCCACCACATCCACGCGTTCCCCTGCTTAGTGCAGCAGGGTACTCTCACTGCCACCCTTAGCACATATCTGACCAGGACAGGAATCAGCAGCAGCATGTCAGTGACCAAAATCAGAAGTTACCAGAGGAAGATAGGAGTCTCACCCCACAGTCAACTGGAACTAGGCTCTGCATGGCAAGTTTTACCTGGGTGTTTTATTCTGTGCTGTTTATGGTCAGTCATCCAACACAAAAACACCAGCACAGCACGCAGCCCTTCTGAGGAAATGCTCACAACGATCCAACGTTCCCATCAATTCTCAGAAATACTTCCTAGGTCCTCCAGGACCAGGGCACTGCTAAGGAAGAAAGACACCACAGCGCTGAGGAGCCAGCAATGCTGAGAGCAGCAGCTTGTTCTCGACTGGAAAATGAGGTTTGCCAACTTGTGGCTGCTTTTTACACCAAGAAACCCCAAATGATTTATTTCTAACATTAATCTCCCATCTCTCCTTCAATCTGATGTTACGTGCTGCCCATTTTCTGCCTGAAAGCATAATGCTCAGCTTCCCTGGCAGAGATGGCCAAGGGAATTATACGTGCTTTGGAGGCTAAACCAGGCTCCAGGACGAATGATGTGGTTTTCCATNTCATGGGGAATGCACCAGGCACACATTGATAGGAAAAGTGCGGGCAGCAGGCGGAGATGCCCCCCATCCACAGCAACCCTGCTCACTCGCACCTTGCAGGTGGCCTCAGTGTGAAGGGGGTGGCACGGACAAAATCAAACAGCTCTCTAGGAAGAGATGAAAATGGGGGATCCAACACTGGACTGGCACCAGTGAAACTAGTAGTGGCCAAACTAAGTTTCCAATATCCCAGAAGGGGAACACTGGGTAGGCAGGTTCGGGAAGATCCACAATGGCAATGCATGATTGGCGTGAATGAAGCAGATATTCTGAAATAAGCCTTTGATGCCACTTCTTGTTTACCACATCACTGGTATATGCTGTGAAGCAGTGCTTTCATGCATCAGCATGAAATTTGAGGGTAGCTGGGTCATTGATGGTTGTTATTTAATAAGGAAAATAACAAAACCAGAGTGTTTGACCCACCACATTTCTCTTTTGCCCGAAGTCTTTTCATTCTCTGCCCATGTGATCTATAAGCAAATACAACATATTGACCTAATTTCATGAGCAGTTTTCATTAGTTTATTATATTTTTATTCTCCTCTGTTCTATCCAAAGCATGTCCACACTAATGATGGCCAGCTATACAAATTTTATTTACCCAGCTAGTAAATCATCACTTACTATGGTTACTGATGCCAAGTGATTTGAAAGCAGCTACTGAATTTTCTGATTTCTTTAGCCTTCGAGCCAAAATAGTTTAATTTACCAACATTAAATCTGGGATAAAAGCATTAGATATGGAATGATAAGATCAATTTTGAAGGCAGCCAGTCTTTTTTCAGATTTTATTACATTGCCCAAGCCATACACTATGTACTATTATGGAACTGTTAAGATAGGTTACAGATATTTTCTTGACCTCCTCAATAAAAGGAAGTAACATGGAGTGATTTTATTAACTTCCTTCATGACATAAAAATGCTTTGCATTTGCTTTCTTTTTTTAATAGTTGCTGACAGGAACAGTGAAAAGGGGTATTTTAGTTAATGTCATGTTTGACATGTTTTTGGTATACACTACATACATCACGGACAAAGGAAATTCAGCTTGCCATCCTTAGGGCAAAACTGGGAGTTTAAGATGTAAAGCTTCTATTATGGAAATAGATATCTATTGGCTAAGTATCATGGCTATCACTTTTATAAAATTATACAGCTGCCGTGACAATGAGATCATGACCCAGGTGGTGTCTAGACAGCACTGTAGTAGGAAGGTTAATACACAAGTATATTATTATTCATTATTCTACGCTTTATGGCCTCCAGGCACTTCTTACTGTCACAGAGCTCCCATTTATATCAATATAAAGAGTTAGTAGAAAATGCTAAACTTATTTCTTCTATTGTTATTTTCATTGCCATATCAGCAGAGAATGAGATTTTTCCTGTTGCAGCAGGCACCAGACACACACAATAAAGAGCCAATCCCCATACCTTGTTGCCATGGTCCTCAGGATGGCATCAGGCACATCCCCTTACCAGAGCAGGAGATTGATGTTTTAACCCAAAAGGAACTACTGGTTTTTTTTAGACAAAGATTAAATCCATGCCTCAGAGCATTAGGAGAGTTGTTGCAGGGCAGAAGATGAAGAAGGCTTGTGCTCTCTTCCCCCTAACAACCGCAGGCTTCATAATGCACAAGATTTTTGCATTTTAAGCCACAGAGGGACTTTCTAAGTTGACACCAGTATAAGTCACCCAGGCTGCTTTATGTACACTGTGCTCTCCTTTCAGCTGAATACTCCACTTCTTATTCAAATTACTCCTGCTGCTGAAATGAATAATTCTTTTATGAAGTGCAATGTGCAGATTCACATAAGCCCACTCTTGCTAGTGAGGACCTGTATCTGCTGTAAAGACTATCATCAGACTCAGGCCAAATCTAGCAGCTTTAAGAGTATATCCAGAAGCAGAATGCCTCCCAGTAATTCACTGTATCCTGCTGCCTACTTATTGGAAATGGTCTATTTGTCTTGCAAGGACCTTATCCAGGAACTATTCTTTTCCTCACACCTGAAGACGAGTTAAAATGCCTTAATTTTTTTTTTTTTTAAATATATCACAAGGCAATGAGTTAATAGCCTTCTTCACCTCTCACTTTCATACCCAGTCTTCTTGAAATTATCTGTTGCTTTCTGCTGCTGGAAGCTAGATCAGCTTTTGCATCAATCTCCTCTGGCAGCAGCAAAACTCCATCGGAGCGAAACAGGGGCTCAGCCAGGGCATGGAGCAAAGCAGTGGCAAGTCTGTCCATGGGGCAGAAAGCAGATCGCTCTTTCCTATTAGTAATAGTTACCCCAAAAGTCTGAGCTGTTATTTCAATTTTTCATTTGCAATTAAGTGTCTAACAAAACCCCCTTATATGCATTGATGCGTTCTGCCCAGCACTTTTCTGGGTTCCTCCCTCCCATCCGTTCCCCCCAGATGGAAGAAGCTGCTCCACAGACGGCCTGTTTTGTTTTAATAATGTAGAGCAGTAAAATCAGAGACACAGAAGGTCCAAATGCAGAACATGCAAGAGTGGTTTTCCCCCCTTTGACAGCAGCAGCAGACAAAATGCACATTGTGTATCCTTAAAAACATTTAAACTCAAGTCACCTACTTGCATAATTTAAAACATGGATAAAAATACAGGCATCCTTCTACATGGTGATACAGCAACCAGAGTAACCCTTAACCATGATCAGCAGGTTAGAATTAATGACAACAAGACACAAAAGTCAGCCTGCACACAGCAGGCACTGGGCCTGGTTGGGCAGGGGAGGTGGGAACAGGACCGGCAGCAATGCTACACGAGGGCCATTTTCCACCATTGTGTGGCACGCAACCTAAACCTGGAGTCCGAAAGCCACAGGTAGCCCTGTGGTGGTAAAGGCAGATGCCTCCTGTGTGCCATTCTGGCGTACACAAAAATCAACTCCCAGAGCCCAGATCAACGCTCAGTGGCATTGCAGTACCTTCCCAGCAAGCAAAGCATGAGACTAAACAAAAGCTTGTCCTCTTCTGCCTGTGGCAAGGCAGGGCATGAGCCGCATCAACAGGGCCAAGGCACCCTCACTGCTGCTGGCATGGCCGGGCCTACCCTCACACAGGGCCTTGCCCCAGCACCTACGGGTTGTCAGACGTCACTCCTCGTGCGCTGTGTTCCGTTCCTTTGATATACAGAGCCCATTCTCTGAACTTATGTGTCTGCATAGCTGGTGTTACCATATCAACAGGAATAATCGCCCCACGTGTAAACATTTGTGTATCCTCAAACACATGCATGCACACAGGCCTGTACTTGTACACACACACCAGACATTGAGGGCTGCAGCCTTTTTTTTTTTTTAAAAAAAACTGTTGACATGGTAACACTGGCTGGATGAAAGTAACAACGTTCCTTCAGATTGCTGTTTAACATGATACCTTTTTTCCGGCAGAAACACCATTTACACAGTATGTGTGGCAGCACTTCCAAGCCTGAGCTGGCGCAGCAGAGCTCACCCGTGGAATGCAGCCAGGAGACTGGGTATAATTGGCTGCGCACAGCCATCGAGTCTCATTTTAAACTACTACATACACTAGCAATCTTATTTTCAAGTTCCCCTTGAGATAATATCCCTAAGAAAATATTACTTGAGATCTCCACTGCATTCTTCCTTTTTTTTTAAAAAAGTCTTTAATAAGAAAAAAAGATTTGCTTCCTTTATTTTTGACAACTGACTTTTTAATTGTAAGAAGGTTTTAATACTGCCATCCAGCTAGAGCATGCTAAGATGGGAGACAGCACAGTATAACAACTATTCCCTCCCTTTCTACAGCCTCCTCAGCTGATACTGCTAACACAAAGTTCCAGTGTTCACTCCAGCTGTGCGCATTAGTCATGTCAAACTACAAGGTGCTATCAAAAACAAGTGCTCAGACTGACATGTGAAAAGACAAACAAAAATAACTTGGATTTCTGAAGCCAGGGTATATGGTGCGATCATGCAGACCAGCCTCAACACCCTCGAGACCATGCAGTCCCCCACAAGAATCCTTGCATCGCCCCCAGTCACTTGTAATTGAAACACAGAGCATATTTTATGGAAAAGAGGAAAAGTTTCCACTTTGATTTAAATATTCCAGGAGCAGAATGTCCTCTAGGCACCCTTTCCTCATCCTTTGATCACCTCTGCTGTCATTCCTCCTCCCCACTGCCTTTCATAGGGCTATGCCACCTCTAGATTCAACAGCCAGGTTTGGGTCCTGGCTACACCTGCTTGTGTAGCAGTAAAAGCTACCTGGCAAGTGCCCTCCACCAGGTCTTAGCTGTGGTCTTCTCATTTAACTAGTAAGAAACCAGCAAGTGACACTCTGAAACCCCAGCCTTGTCTCTAAGGAGCCACACACAGATCGTCTGAAAAGATTCACATCCAACAGCAACTCCTCTGGCTGACACAGGGGCACCACACAGCCCTTGTCCCTCATTGACCCAATGAGGTGTGTCGGTGAGAGCACAGCTGCTAGACACAGGGCAACGGGGCCATGGCCAGGGTGGGACCTTGCAGAGTGGACGGACTGCAGGACCTCTCCCCGCAGAAATGCCTTTGCAGAGATGAATAAGGCAGTCTGAACATAAGGAAACTTTTAAATGGCTCTCGAGTTGCAAGATAATTTGTATTCCCCTCTCTTCATACCAACACATTAACCAAATACATTATTTCCATAATGAGGAGATGAACATCTGTGTGGCTTCCCAAAATTTCAAGTGGCAATACTTGAGACAAGTATTCTCTCCATGGGGATTGACACATCAGCATTTGTAAGTCATTGCCAAAGCTAAAAACATCATTTAAATTCCAAGGAGATATTAAAGAATGAGTTCAGGTGTGATTTAGATTTTTTTTTTTTTTATTTTTAAGAAGCACACCAATTTAATTCTGCAAATTAAAGTTGTAGTATTAGACTTTCTACTTGGCCCCATGTAAGTAAACTGCCTAATTCAAACTTGATCAGAGTATGAGATAGAACATAAATACCTGAAATACAGTAACCTCCAGAAAGCTAACACTAAGGCGGAGCTCCCTCTCTGGGGCACCTTGGTTCACATTTTCTGCTCCAAGCAGCTACACTGCAGTCAGCTCTGGGACTTTGTTCCCTTTACGCTGATGCCTCTAATGTGCATTACTACTGATAGCAACATGACAAAAAAAAATTTCAACATCTTTCTTTCCACTATACACCAATCATTTTCCTATTCTCCTTGCCTCTTGCTCACAGCAGTGGGCTGTAACCATTGCAGATCTGTTAGCACCACAAGCCAAGAGGTGAACCCAAAGAATAAAAAGGCTCTTTCTGCACAAAGACCTTTAGCATCAAAGCCTATGTGGCTGCCTCAGCACACCTACACTGCAGAACAGAAGGGATTTCGGTAACTTCCAGATGTCACTAGCAACTCCCTGCATTACATACCAAAATATTTTTCTTTGGAATTTTTGACTATGCAAAGCGGTAATTAAACTGAGAAACACAGACAAAACCTGAAAACAAAGACTGAAAATATTTCCTCCTTAAAAGAGTAATTGAAGGCTACTTACAACAGGTTAGCCACTCTAAATACCTCAAGAAAGAAAGAAAGAAGAGAGAAAAAGGGAATGATAAATACAACATTAGTTCACTTAATAAACATCTGTGAGAACATACCACCTTGAAGACACTTGCATACATGCCATACTGGAAGGAAGGCAAGAGCCTCACTACATAGTTCAGCACAGAGAAGCAAAGGTGTTAGCACTATAGCTACTCATTGAGAATATATTGAAGGGTAGGCACTACAGGTGGATATTATCAGTGTAATGGCAAAACACTGTCTCTAATTAGGTTTAATCATTATTCACAAGCAATTACACCATTCTCTTTTCAGTAGTAATAATCAATTTGAGGCCACTCACTTGCTTCATACTTCATTCTTACAAATTCTAGCATAATTACTTTTTGGAAGGTGAGATATATCAGGACCATGTGCAATGAGCTGTTGCTGAAGTACAAGCAGAGCTTAGAGCAGTATGGGAGTCAGACTTTTGGTTTTCTGCATTTTTGTATATTGGATTAGCAGAAACCTTTAGTTTCCCTGGTCCTTTATTAAATAGCTTGCATGATCAATCATGTTATTAATTGTGTCCTAACTTAGTCAACAGGGAGGAAAGACTACAGGTGTAAAAAGCTTTGCTTGACTGCATCCTGACTTCAGGTGTATACAGGAACTCTTGGGCCACCTAACTGTGCGTATGTATAAATCAACACTATCGCGACAATATTAAGAGAGAAAAACTGAAAACAGCAGAGTCTTCTAGAAGAGAAAATGTCAATTTGCCACGTCTCCCAGCACGCACGATGCCCAGCTGAGAGCGGTACGCCCCTGGACAGCTTTCCTCCCTGCAGGCAGCAGTGCAGCCCTCTATTTCTGAGAGATGGTGCAAAATGCATGGAGCACCCTCCAGTAAAGCCGTCTGTGATCCATCAGCACTGCCAAAGGAGTGGATAGAGCTGCTCCTTTCTGAAGGCTGCACCAGGCAGGGCTGGCAGGAACAAAAGCACCATGGTGGGGATCAGTGAGCACTTAAATCTCAGAGACAGAGCCCATGCTTTCCCTTTCTAGGCCCCTTTCTTTCTCCTCTCTGATTTTATTAGTGGTTTGAAAGTGGCCAGAAAGAGGGTGACAGCCCAAGCCACAAGCTCTCCATCCCTTGGTGAGCGGGTCTTTCCCACCGCCACATCTGTCATCACCTTTCAGCCCCAGACTCTGACATGCAGCAGCAGCCCCGGAGGCAAAAAGGAGTGTGTTGGCTGCAGTACAGCTGTGTCAACGTAAGGAAATGAGTTAATTTCTAGGTGGACTACATCATGCAATTGAAAAAATGTCTGAACTACACTTCCAATGCAGTATGACCTTAAACTGCACAGAGGAATATCTGTACTTGCAAACACACAGTTCTTTACCATCCTACGGTTATATTTCAACTGTGAGACAAAATGTTTACATTTATCTGTCCTTGCCAGGAGATCAAGATCATTGATCTACTGACTCCAGTTTCATTATCCTAAAAGCTAGAATGTGATCACATTGAGGATTTTTTTCTAAATAACTTTCCATTTCTTTTGGACATTAGAGTGTTATCACACTGTCAACAAAATGAAAACACATTCCCAAAGCAGATCTGCAAACCCAGCATGAGTGAAGTGAGCACTTTAGCATTCATTGTATCATCTTTAGGGAAATTATGTGTATTATTTCCTAAACTATTACTTTCAAAAGCCCACACTCATTCAAGCATTACCAGCGCAAACCAAAAGGAAGAAAGAACAACCAACCAAACAAAAACACCTTTCAGATCTCTGTCCACTTCCCAAAATTAGCACTTCTATTTTTCTGTCTGAACCCATGCTGCCCAGCAGAGCTCAGCCCACTTCAGAAAAGAAATAATGTTACTGTAAATACATTAGACTCCAAGTTATCCTGGGAGAAGATTTAATGTACATGAGTGAATTACACATGAGAATTTAATGGACACTTGCGGTACAACACGTGCAGTTTGTTAAGGGAGCAGAAGCGAGGAGCACTGAACACACGCACCTGCCCTCGTACCTGCCAGGCAGCGGGTGTGAAAGGGCACGAGCAGCAGAGGCTCGTGGAACGAAACGCGACCCAACGAACACCAAAGCAAGCCTGCTGGATGCATGGGGTCCCACTGGCGGTGTAGGTTCAGTACATCCCAGTTCCTCTTTGCTACCCCATAGGAACCTGTCTCGCTTTGTGCCTGACACAGCGCACGCAGGCAGGGTGGCTGCAGCGGCGTGACCCCACGGCGGGAGCTCTCCGGCGCCGCTCCTTCCTCCCCCTGTGCAGATGCTCCTCCAACGGGCTACACTGGTATTTGCTTAGCAGATGGCAGGGGGATTTGTTTCTTTCATTTTAGTTTCTAATATATTAATGTTATTTTCATTTCTTGTTGCAAAAAATAACCCTTGTAGAAAAGACTGATGACTGAACCTTTTATTTCTTCCATCACCTTATGGCACAAGCAGATTGTATTTGTATTCTGTGTTTCACTGCCCCCAATTTCTGTGTCTGAAGCTTCCTAAATTAAAACACCGCAAAAATTGAGAAGGAAAATAAACAGTCACCCAGGTCAACGGGCCTAATCCCAAAATCCTCACTCAGAGCTCTTTCTTGAGCCACAATTCATCACACATTGGGAATAAACATTAAGAGAAACCACCAGTCCTTCCGATCAAACAAGTGTCATTCCTGATTGCCTGTTTTGCAACACCTATGGGTAGTCCACCAGGCACTGGACTGGAAATGCTACATACTATATTAAACTCCCTCCCACTTTGCCAAAGCAGTACATCTGAGATGAAAAATGATCTGTTCCATTAAGAACAGCCTGTGGTTCCCAGCCCTCCTGCAGAATGGTATTTTCAAAACTAGATACTTGGGAACATTCATGGCTATTTTTACCTGAAACAGCAACAGTTTATTTCAGAAAGCTCTTGCTGTTCTTTCTTTACTTGAAAAATATGTTAAATATGAATGGTGAAATGAATACTCTAATATATTTCCTGTGAAGTAGAAAAAAGTGTTAACCTCTCCTGCTCCTTTGCTGCAGCAGTGAGACTGCTCGTGCTCCTACCACACCGTACTGTAGCATCATCTGAGCTCCCTGCATTGGCTTTACTGAGTCACGGAGGCAAACACAATGCGAGCGCTGTGTTTGGCATGGTATTGGTGCCAGTACTGCACTAAGGGAGTGGGAGAAGGTGGTAAAATCTTTTCTTGACTTCTGTTTCTATGCCTAAAGAGAACGGCAAACTAAAACATTATTTTTTGTACTTCCCCATGAGCCAGCTCTGCTCCAGCAGCGCAGCAGGAGCTCGCTCGTGTCGGGTCTGGTGAGATCCCCCGAGCTTCACCACCCCCACAGCATGCCACCGCTGAAAGGTGCTCTTGAAAATTCCGATCAGCCAGAGGTGCTTCAGTATTTTTGAAGTGTTTTTAAATGGCTCAGCCAAGCCATGCTGGGATTCTTCCTCCCTGGAAATCAAGCTCCAATAAAAAGGTCTAATTGAGCATCACTCATTGCCAGACCCGGAGAACTTGATTGCATATGAAAGGAGACTGCTTCCCACAGTGACTGACATGGAGCAACACCGTACTGAATCCTTGCCTAGCTTTTAGATCATGAGATTTGTTTTTAGATCATGAGAAAAGCCTTTTGCACACCTTCAGCATTGCTCTTTACCTTTTGGCATTACCTAATAGTCTTCCCCAGGGACAAAGAAAGAGAGGAACTTTTGGCTACTAAGTCTTTCTTTATATGTTATAGATCCTGGAAATCCTGCCAGTTTTACTAACAGATGGAAAATGAATTCCTATCAAACAAATGAGTCCTGAAACTCTGCACAGAAGCAGGACTAACAGCACTAGAAAATGCTAGGGTTTCCTACTGATGCATTTGGGGGTTTGGACAGGAAACAGGCATTTGCCTTCTTCGTGTGCTGGCTGTGTGCTATCCAGGCGTTGCTGAACACCCCTCACAAGGATGGAGACTTTGGTTGCCAGCCTAAGCTGCCCTTGGCTCTGCCTCCTTGCAGAAATGCTGGGAAGCGGCATACGGCTGTCGGCTGTGCAGAGGATGAAGCACTTCCCCGTGGGACCTCTCCTTGGCGAATCCCCATTAATGCCTTCTGTGCAGAGCGACCCTTCTGAGGGATGCTAGGAGGTCCCTACCAGAGCACATGCAGATCAGGAGCTGGCACACAGTAACAGCAGGCTTCTAAAAACAAAATTCATCCTTTCTGGATGGAAATACTCTGCCCAGATGTGTCCAACAGACAGTTTCAGTGTCAGGTCACTGAGAGGCAAACTGGTCTTTAGAAGATGCAGTTCAGGTTATTCCAAAATGAAGACCACTGACTACAGATCTGAACAGTGATCACAGCTAAATAGTTTTATCCTAGGAATTATATCTTCTCACAGCGTCAGCTGCTCTGGTGTGTGAGCACGCGCGCATCTCTCAGCACAACCACCCACACAACCTCCAGTGTCCTGAAATAACAGTTAAACATGAACATCAAAGAGAAAATGCCAACATAAGCCCTGGGAGGAATGCACAAAATACAGAAGTAGAGGGAGAGGCGTATACATCCACACAATGAGTAACAGCTGGCTCGGGTAAGGGAAGTGCCTCGATTATGAGCAAGTCAGGTCTGCTGTAGGCTAGGCAAGCAGTTTAGTTCATTTCAAGGGGCCAAAAAGAAGGGCCCTACATCGTTATTGTACGGCAGTTCTTTATAGTTCAATTAGACCTTTTCTATGCAGCAACACCCTTTGAAAAGGTACCGCTTCAAACTCTATTTGAGGTAAAACTTCTTGCTAATGCTGATGTGGTTATGAGCTGTGTCTTGCGCCGAGCAGTGGCTGGTAACTAACGCTCTGAAAAGATCACACCTTCAAACTGCCTCTGAAAACCAAAATGAACCTCAATCACTGAACACCACACAACAGCCAGACTTTTAATTTTAGCAAAATATTACACTAAGATGGTATAGAAGTTTACATTTTGACTTGCAACAGTATGTGGTTTTTTTCAAACACATTCCCTTAAGGGAGCATGGGATTGGAGGGCCATGGGGCTCTTCCTTTGAGACTGCAGCCTCACAAAGACTGCAGCTGATGCTGTATTTCTCAGTGACCAGCACTTACAGGGAACCTGAAACAAAAGGAAAAAAAAAAAGAAACACTCACAGAAGAAAGCTTCCTTAATTTAAAAGCAAACTACAAAAAAAAAAAAAAATTTAATTTGAAACTTTATAGAAACTGTGTTAACTTTTCTTATCTGAATATTAAAAAAATGCTGCCCTTAAGCTACTGTCTCTTTGAACCTACTAAACTTCTCCCCAGGGCCTTCATTTCAACCCTTCAAAGTTAAGCACTGCATTGCTACTGCACCACCACATGAATGCACAATTTCTGCCTACAGCCAGGGACCAGACCCTGTCTGGCTGAAGCTCAGCAGCAGCAGCACATCTAGCCATCTCAGGAGAGTGGCCAGCGCCCTACAACGGGACGTAAGCCAACAGTGAATTGCACCACTCTTTCTATCACGAAGCTTCAAACTGGCAGACCACAAAGGAGCCTGTAAGAAATGCGAGGCGTGACGCCGGGCTTACGGAGCGTCCGAGCTGAAGCGCGCTCACTTGAGCAGTGCTCAGCCCAGCCCATCAGGTGTGTCTGTCCAGCTGTCTGTCCTGGCACACTGCAGCCTGTACCGTGTGTCAGTTCGTACATGGGCAAGAGGCAAAGAGATTCTGCACTTTGCCAGGAGGAATCAAAGCTGATCTTACCTCCTAGGGTGATTTTCCAACATGCTCGAATCGATATGCAATAAACTCTTCACAGCTGCGTGTGTCCTGGACTCCCAGGTAACCACTGTACTAATTTAAATTCAATTAATGGCTTCATCAGCGCTGGGAAAGATGCATTCTCAACAAGTTCGCAGACGAAATGACTTTAAACACTGTGAGATTGATACAGAAGAACAAAAAGGTAAATTCTTCCTTCAGCTGCACTTGGCCAGCTAAGAGGTTTTCTAGGAGGGATATGAAGTGCCACTTGGAAGCATCTTTTTGATAAAGTGTACGGATGAAAAAAGAAGCCTACCTTAACAGATCGTGCATCTCTGTATTTACTTCATAAGTATGAACACACAGTACCCTTAGCATTTTAATTCCAAAGCTGGTAAATGTAATTTACTCATGGGTAAAAAACACAAACAAACGTGTCCAAAACAGAGTCACTCGTCCAAACTACTGACACAAAGCAGCCTGCACTGTAACTCCTGATTGCTGTCGCTTGTGCTTACACTACTTAAAGCCCCGAACGCAGCAGACGAACAGCCTCGCGCGACCCCTCCCAGGTGCCGACAGCCCAGGGAAGGGCAGAGCTGGAGCCTTTCCAGCAGTACAGAAGGTAAAACAGATCAGAAGAGGAAAATGCAGGGGAGGTAATAGGAAGAGTAAATTAGGGAGAGATGGTCCACGCTACTCCTCTTACGACTTGTCCCTTATGATTTGTGTCCCCATTTCCCCCCTGGCTTTCCAAGCCCATAGGCTCTGCCCCACTGAGGCTGCAGAAATCCCCATGCCCAGGCATCCCTGCAGCCTGGATGGAGCAAGCCCCCAAAGCCAGGGCTCCCCATCTCACTCACTCTCCTGAGAGCACACGCTCAGCCCCAGGGGCACAGTGAATAAGCCTGAGAACAGAGTGCTGCAAAAGACTCTGAGCCAGGCAGAAAAAAAAAAAAAAATCAAAACCTGATTATTTTACACATATTGTTATGAGATGTAAGACAATTTTCTATTCTGTTCAGGGAGGAGATGGGTAAACACTGCACAAAGCAAGCACATCTCTCCCACACAAACATCCTGGGGTAAAGGCAGCTGTAGCTAGGTACAGAACATCAGGCCCATATTTATTAATGCTGGATAAAATTCAATACTGTCTGTAACACAGAGGAAAATGAATCTTGTGCTCTTTTACTTTGCTAAACTGGGGATGTGAAGGTAAAATATTTGAAAACCACTTATCAGTGAGAGATGATTTCATTCTAACTTTTCGTAAATCACTATTCTTTCTTTCTCCCC